>CM049826.1:32430912-32530912 GCA_027422435.1 Schizopygopsis pylzovi | reverse complement strand
CTTTACTATTTATTAAGTGGCTTAGGTGTCCATGTTCTTTCAGCAGGATGGTTTCGAAGACTAATAATTGAGAAGATACTTAAAGGTTGGCTGATTGCTGGGCTGGAAATGAACCTTGATGGAAGGGAAAATCTAACCAGGAGATGAGAAAGACTGTATAAATATAGCCGTCGTTATCAGCTCGATCTATTTTTACATTTTCTTCTCACCGCCAGCTCTATCGTGGGACTGTAGTAATTCTGTCAAAGCCCGAGAGCCACCTCAAACTGTGCCTGATCCACATTCAAACCTGAAAAAAGATGAGAGCTGCTGATTTTGTATAAACAAATGTTTTACTAGTGGGCTAGTGGTACAAGCTTCTGTCACATGTGAGCATGCTGTAGAGATGCAAGTGTAAGTCCCACTGAAAATGCACCTTATTTAATGCAGTTAGTCATTTAACAGATTTAGATTCAGAGATTAGTGCAGTGATTTAAATGTAGTTATTGACAGTTCAGTTACTGACGCGTCAAAGTCAAGATAAACGTGCCATGCTGTAGCACTCATTAGGAAATGGAGCAAAGTCAAACAGAAATCAATTATCCCCTAATGTGTACGTGGGCATCCATTATCATGCTGAAACAGCTTGAGCTGTCTACACCAGATTTGTCAAGTCAAATCAAGTCACCTTAATTTCTATAGCACTTCATGCAATGCAGATTGTGTCAGCTTCACCGTGATAAAATACCAGAATCAATTATGGAAACTCAACTATGGAGACAACTGAAATTCTGCTGTAAAGAAGATGTAAAAGACAACAGTGTCATATTTAGCTCAAGTCAGTGTTGGTTCAGTTCAAATAGGACTGCACAATAAGTCGTTTTACATTCATGATCACAATTTTTTCTTCTCTCGATTTACTAAGCATAATCATATGCAATGCGATATTTGCCTGCTGGTTATTTATCCTGAAAAGGCTTTATTATAATTTGGCATTTGTGCTGTCTTGCATTATTAACAAGTCCCCTCAAGCTTTCATGGCTTCAGTTGCCAGATGTCAAGAGTTGAAATCCTGCAGTCTGAGCTTTTTCTTTTAAATTGATAGATTTTCTGCTTAGTGGTTTACTTAATTATCTCAATCTGGCAATCATGCACATGTACTCTCTCTCTACATTACGGAAAAAGGCAAACATGTCAGTTGAAGTTTAGCAATCTCTAATGTGACTTTCTGCTCAAATAACACAGCCAGTCGGTTCTCTTTCATAAGGTTGTTTACGCTGTTTGCTGTGACTAAATTTGCAAGCAAATCATGATTGTTGACATTATCGATATGTGCTTATATGAAATTGCAGAAATTTTGCTAAAATGTTTACAAAAAAAAAAAAAAAAAGGCTATTATCATGATTATATTTTCTGAGCAAAATAATAGTGATCAACCATTTAAACATTAACCCAGAGCCCTATGTAACAATGTGAAGTTAATCAATTCTTATACAAGTTCAGTTCAGTTCTACACCAGGCAGCAATGTTCATATACAGATATTTATGTAAAAATTAAATAACCTTATTCTGACCTGTACTTATTAAAATATATAAAAGAAAAAGTGATCATACTAAATTTAGTTGTATTTTTATAATTATGAATAATAATATAAGTAGAAAAATAATTAATAATAATTAGTGCTGTCAAACGATTTATTGTGATTAATCGCATCCAAAATAAAATATTTTGTTTACAGCATATGTGACCCTGGAGCACAAAAGCAGGAGTATGTATATCGCATGGGTCAAAATTATCCATTTTTCTTTTATGCCAAAAATCATTAGGATATTAAGTAAAGATCATGTTCCATGAAGATATTTTGTACATGTACTAATGTAAATATATTAAAACTTAGTTTTGATTAGTAATATGCATTGCTAAGAACTTCATTTGAACAACTTTAAAGATGATTTTCTCAATATTTAGATTTTTTTGCACCCTCAGATTCCAGATTTTCAAATATTGTCCGATCATAACAAACCATACATCAATGGAAAGATTATTTATTCAGCTTTCAGATGATTTATAAATCTCAATTTCGAAAAATGTACACTTATGACTGGTTTTGTGGTCCAGGGTCACATATGTGTGTGTACTGAGTATATTTATTCTGTATATATAAATACACATACATGCATGTGTATATTTAAGAAAATTGTTACGTTTATATATTAAATATATTTATTTATAATACATGTAAATACATGTTAATATTTTCCAAACATATGCTGTATGTGTGTCTTTATATATACATAATTAATATACACAGTATACTATATATACACACACACACACATATAATGTAAATAAAAACGTTTATTTTGGATGTAATTAATCAGGATTAATCATTTATCAGACGCTTTTATCCAAAGCGACTTATTTTGGATATACATTTTTTATCAGTATGTGTTCCCTGGGAATTGAACCCACAACCTTTTGCGTTGCTGACGCAATGCTCTACCACTGAGCTACAGGAGCATGCAAACACGTGACGCTTTCTCGTTTTGTCGTTTGACAGCACTAATAATAATTAATAAATAATTAACTTATTGCTGACAAACAGATCAATCCAGTGGTTTGAAGGATAGTGGCAACGATTGGTAAAGATTCAAAATGACAATTAATTTGCTTTTGGGGGATTGAACTGTGATCAATAATTACGTATGAATGCTGTAAACATATGAATGCAGTTGCCTTCATACAGGTCTCATAGCAGAACAACTACAAGTCACATTAACTCATATTAACATCAAAGTGTTGAAATATTTTGCTTCACTTTACTATTTATTAAGTGGCTTAGGTGTCCATGTTCTTTCAGCAGGATGGTTTCGAAGACTAATAATTGAGAAGATACTTAAAGGTTGGCTGTTTGCTGGGCTGGAAATGAACCTTGATGGAAGGGAAAATCTAACCAGGAGATGAGAAAGACTGTATAAATATAGCCGTCGTTATCAGCTCGATCTATTTTTACATTTTCTTCTCACCACCAGCTCTATCGTGGGACTGTAGTAATTCTGTCAAAGCCCGAGAGCCACCTCAAACTGTGCCTGATCCACATTCAAACCTGAAAGAAAGGATGAGAGCTGCTGATTTTGTATAAACAAATGTTTTACTAGTGGGCTAGTGGTACAAGCTTCTGTCACATGTGAGCATGCTGTAGAGATACAAGTGTAAGTCCCACTGAAAATGCACCTTATTTAATGCAGTTAGCCATTTAACAGATTTAGATTCAGAGATTAGTGCAGTGATTTAAATGTAGTTATTGACAGTTCAGTTACTGACGCGTCAAAGTCAAGATAAACGTGCCATGCTGTAGCACTCATTAGGAAATGGAGCAAAGTCAAACAGAAATCAATTATCCCCTAATGTGTACGTGGGCATCCATTATCATGCTGAAACAGCTTGAGCTGTCTACACCAGATTTGTCAAGTCAAATCAAGTCACCTTAATTTCTATAGCACTTCATGCAATGCAGATTGTGTCAGCTTCACCGTGATAAAATACCAGAATCAATTATGGAAACTCAACTATGGAGACAACTGAAATTCTGCTGTAAAGAAGATGTAAAAGACAACAGTCATATTTAGCTCAAGTCAGTGTTGGTTCAGTTCAAGTAGGACTGCACAATAAGTCGTTTTACATTCATGATCACAATTTTTTCTTCTCTCGATTTACTAAGCATAATCATATGCAATGCAATATTTGCCTGCTGGTTATTTATCCTGAAAAGGCTTTATTATAATTTGGCATTTGTGCTGTCTTGCATTATTAACAAGTCCCCTCAAGCTTTCATGGCTTCAGTTGCCAGATGTCAAGAGTTGAAATCCTTCAGTCTGAGCTTTTTCTTTTAAATTGATAGATTTTCTGCTTAGTGGTTTACTTAATCAGCTCAATCTGGCAATCATGCACATGGACTCTCTCTCTACAATACGGAAAAAGGCAAACATGTCAGTTGAAGTTTAGCAATCTCTAATGTGACTTTCTGCTCAAATAACACAGCCAGTCGGTTCTCTTTCATAAGGTTGTTTGCGCTGTTTGCTGTGACTAAATTTGCAAGCAAATCATGATGTTGACATTGACGTTCTCGATCTGTGCTTATATGAAATTGCAGAAATTTTGCTAAAATGTTTACAAAAAAAAAAAAAATGGTATTATCATGATTATATTTTCTGAGCAAAATAATAGTGATCAACCATTTAACCATTAACCCAGAGCCCTATGTAACAATGTGAAGTTAATCAATTCTTATACAAGTTCAGTTCAGTTCTACACAAGGCAGCAATGTTGTTCAGTATTCAGCAAGTGTCAATACAATGTTGATTCAGTTCAGTTCAATAACAATGCTGATGTAGCAAGACGCAATGAAAGACAAAATACAAATTCTGCTTAAGACAATAGTGCCATTATCCAGCTTGATTCAGTTCAGGATTTGTTCTCATCTGGTGGTGTTAGTGCAGTCCTATTGATACATTTCTGAAAGCTGTCATGTCAAAACAAACATTCCATATCCATTTTCCTGTTGCCGGAAATGGCAAAGCACAAAACTTTTGACACAAAACTCTCAAGTCCAGTGTAGACAGGGTGTTAAACCCAACCTGGTCTCATAGGAAATATGTGCAATTAAGTATGTTCCTGCAACACCTTTATTACGTACCTTACTGCGTGTTTCGAGGCAGTTTCAAAGTGAAACGTCCAGAGAATGGCGCTAAAATGAGGGGTTCAATATGTGATCCTGGTAAGTTTTTTGTTACGTTGATATCGGCACGTATTGCTGTGTTTTTATTATATTGCTTCAGGAACATATCGTGGTGGTTCATAATTCAAATATCCAAGGATTGTCACTAAAAGTTAATGCTCCATCATGTTGGAAATATCCCCTACACCAAACCCAACCCTAAACCTACCCAATAGGGTTAACAAATGCTAAACTGATAATAAAAAAAAACATTCGCTGATGCAAGCATGCCATTTTAACTTCCTCATATGCAGGTTTGACCTGTTTTGTCAAATAGGAGCAAATTTCACAGGGTTCGTACCGGAGCGCTTCACCTCTCAAGCATACTGTAGAGACCTGCACGGGCCTCAAATATTGGCCCTAGCCCCGCTCTGGCCTGAGACGCTCAGGCCCTCGCCTGGCCCTTATCCGACAGCTTATCAGAATTACCGGCCCGAGTCTGACCCGAGCCCAATGTTTTATCAATTTGCCTTCTCAAATCATCACGACTTGCCTAAGATAAAATTATAGATATAACAATGTTAGTTTAATTGTTAAACCTAGTGTAAGTGGCCACTAGATGTCACTAGACATTCACAGTCAGGTCATTCATGACTGGGTAAGAGGCTGTGTCCCAGGAACCTGTATAGCCGATCTACAGTTTCACTCGTCAGATCTCTCTCGTCTCAGAAGCTCAGTGACATACAGTATATAAGCTAACACAGGTCGCGTAATCCTGGTGCTGTTCATTGTAACATTGTTTGTTTAAGCTGCTTTGTCTTATGTCCACACATTTGTGTGCTGTTTAGTCCAGAGACCATCAAGCTAGCGGCTAACTCAGGAAGCAACCAGTTTAAAGTTTGCACCCTTGGTGAGCGGAGCGAGGTGACAAAACAATCTTGTGTTTATGTGAACCATGGGTGTTTTTGATAGTTGAAACAATAAACACTAAAGAGAGTGTAGTTTAGCCCCCAGTGTGATGTGTGCGCTCGTAGCCTATTTCAAAAAGTTTAAACTGGCAAGGCGCACAGCCGTATCTCTCTTACACAGTTTGGAAGCGGTTGAAATTAAAATAAACAAGTGTATGTTGTGAGCGAATAATTAGTAGAGATCTGCCAGATGAAGCAGCCACTATGAACAGCTGATTTGTACGGAGACATCTGATGGCCAAACTACATCGGAATTCGCAAATGGAAAATGAAAAGAGCCCGGGCCGTTTTGTGTTCACAATGCACGTTTTTAGCGAACCGTCCTCAGATCACCTCTCGAGATGGTCTCGGTTTGGTTCGCTTCGCTTCTGAGGGGTCTGAAATCGTTTGGAGTGTTCACGTATGGGCCAAAAATCACACAAACCACGCTCAGACCCCTGAAAAGGACCAAGTGTGAAAACACCCTTTACCAGCTATTTGTGTGATCACTTGTGTGCCAATATGTGGATGCAACAGCTGCAGTGAGAGACTTTGGCTGAATAAGTGGGTAAAACCCACCACAGATACAGTACACACACAAGAAAACTACATAAAAGTCAATGTGGTGAACGGTGATGTGCTCAGCTAATTCATCACATGGGATATTGGACAAACAAAGAAATCAAGAACTGTCATATCCTAAATAATTCTAAGGAGTTATAGGACTGTAGATTATCAGCAGTATTCTTGTTTATGACATTGTCTCTGTTTACTCTCCTTGGTGTGTCCAAAGGTGTAAACATCTGATTTGAGTGGTAATATAGTTTTAAAGATAAATTATCTCTCATGCAAACTCGAGTCTAGATGTAAAATACCCTTAGGCCTTACTTTACAGACAGATCCACTAGACCTACAAGATGTCATCACCTGCTGCGAAAACAAACAACCCTCCAGAAGCACAACAGGTCAGGTTGAGCTACCGTGAGCGTAGTTTAACAACAAAGGGTCAAGAATTACATGAACAGGAAGCAATGAGAAATGAAAAGGCCTTCAACAAAGCCTATGACTCTTGGAAGCATGCAGCAAAGGAGGTTAGAGTGAACCTATCTGCTCAGCTGAGGACCTTGATAAAATCTAAATGAACTTTAAATCTAAAGCTATAGTACACCAAAATTATGAGCCCATTCGACGCAATCATACTATTACCCCAGATATTGTCAAAATAATGGATGCATGTGACGCTCTTACAGTTAAGATTTGTGACTTTGTCAGTAAACGACTATAGAACATAGATGAGGCTTTCAATGACCAACTAGAGAAAGAGAGGGTGAGAATAGTGCTAAATAAGGATGAGTACGGGTCAGTCTTTGGAAATGCAGATCTGGAGACTATCCAAGTTTAGTGCATTTATGCATTTAACAGAGTTTATGCAAACCAAAGCTCGCATAGCTTGTAACCCCATTGCCTCCCCTCTTCTGATGAACATCAAACACACACACAAGAGACTTCCAAAGAGAGACAAGGCACTCAACACAACCGCTCAAATGAAAAACTCCACCTTAGGAACTCCGGAAAACTCAAAGCCACCTTGCTTAGTTTGTAAAGACGAAACACATGGTGTTGTTAAGTGTCCAACCTTTGCAGCAAAGACTATGGATGAAAAGAAAGCTTTCATTCATGAAAACCACCTGTGTTTTGAGGGCTTAAGAAAGGGCCACATTACCAAAGACTGTATAAGGTGACACACCTGCAGTACATGTGGTCGACGTCATCCAACCTGCTTTCACATAGAAAGAAACAAGGAACCCTGTTGAATCGGCAAGCAAAGATATCATAGCCATGCAAGGAGATGCAGGAGACCATGCAGGAGACATGCAGCAAGTAAATCCACAAGGTTATGGCCCATGCATCGACACAGCATGTTTCCACCACCTCTAGCATTGTTCCGGTTCTTGTGTCATCAACAATGAAACCCCCCCAAAAAATCTTCAAGTTACAACTCTTGGATGATGATGTCATAGTTGATTCCCAAACTGTGGCAGAGGCAATTGTTGACCATCAAGATGAGCCTGAAAACACCCGTTGAAGTGGAAAGTGGTTCTTCATTCATGTCAGATGAAGCTGAAGAGGAAAATAAGAATGATCCACTTCCCCAAACCCTACCAGGGGCCCGTGGTAGAGTTCCTAATCGTAAGTTTGTGGATGAAGAAGCAAAGAACACAGGCTTCCCAAATGCCCGTAGACTCTGAGATACCTGTAGGGTTCCAAAACCAAGAAAGGAAGAAAAGCTACAAGATTATGCTTGATGCCACAGTTGAGCTTGCCCAAGCCCCTGTTGTAAAACATAATAGAAGAAAGTACTTAGACAAAACAGAAAGACAGCATTTGGAAGAACCCAAGTCAGTGACTGGAACGACGTTCTAAGCCGCCTGAGTCAGTTTTCCACCTAGACAAAGCTTGTTAAGGTGGTTGCCAGAATAAAAACTAGGGTCTAAGCTAAAACATCATGGTCAAATTGTGACTGTCGAGGAATGTAGGAGGGCTGCTGAGGTGGTGATTCAGCTCATCCAGCAGCAAGCCTTCCCCCAAGAGTTAAAGGCACTGCAAAGGAGCTTTCATGCAGACATTATTCCAAGTTCAAGTCTTCTTCTCTGCCTCAATACCATTCTGGATGGGGGACTTCTTTGCGTTGGATGGAAGACTTAAAGGATCAACCCTCAGTCAAGAACTAAAGTACCCCATCATTCTCCCAAAAGACAGTCACATTACCAAGCTGATTCTGTCAGACTATCATGTCCAGATCTGCCCCCAGGGCCAGAGCCAGACCTTAATGGAGCTATGGGCCATTGGTGCGAGTTAATCTGTCACCAAGTTAATACATAGATGTGTGAAATGCCGGAAGCTCAAATGACCAGTTGAGGAGCAACGGATGTCTGAACTCCCCAGAGAACACTGTGAAGTCTCAGCTCCTTTCATGTTCTGCGGAATGGATTTTTTGGCCCATTTGTCACCAAGCAAGGTTGCAAAGAGTGCAAGAGATATGGACTCATCTTCACATGACTGTCTTCTCGAGCAGTCCATCTTGAAGACATGTCCACGGACGACTTCATTAACGCTTTAAGGTGTTTTATTAGCCTCAAAGAAGCTGTCTGCCAGCTCCGCTGGGATCAGGGCACAAACTTTGTGGGTGCAAAGAATGAGTTCAAAGAAGATATCAAGCAATGTGATACAGAGGCTTTGAAAGTATTTCTGGCGGATAAACTGTGTGAGTTCACTTTCAATGCTCCTTCAGCAAGTCATGCAGGCAGTGTGTGAGAGTGGAACATTTTGACCATTTGCAGTGTGCTGAATGTTACAATCGCTCAGTGTTCAGGTAGACTAGATGATGCCTCCCTTAGAACGCATCATCAACAGTCGCCCATTAAACGCTGATGGAATCAATGACCCCATGGCACCAGAGCCCCTGACTCCAAACCACCTTATCCTGAAGAAATCTAAAGTGGTCTTACCACCTCCCGGAAAGTTTGTAAAGGAAGATGTGTACACTGTAAAAAGATGGTGCAGAGCACAATATTTAAACGAACAATAAAACAATAAAATACTGATACAATACCACATTGTGTGGCTTTTGGTTGTAATTTTCAGTCAAAGGGCAACAAGAGAAGAAATGTAACACTTTCCTAGCGATAAGAAGAGGAGAAAAGAATGGGAAGATGACTGTGGACGAATACAAATTCCTAAAGACCTGCTTCTTTTTTTTTCTTTTAGTCTTTTAGTAGACCACAGCTACCGAAAGAGCTTACAAACGGCTGAGACAAGAAATGTTAGATGCCATCTGTTGGGATGAAAACGCCGCGGCCACTGAAGGAGTTTCTAATCATGGATCTTACTCGATATCAGAGGCGTTTAGACTCCTTGTGGGGGAAAAAAATCCATAGTACAGCATTTGGTTTAAACCTATACTTATATCATCACCACCTGTAAGCTCTTTCGGTAGCTATGGTCATCATATAAAAAAAAATTCAGAGTTGTCTATTCAGAGTTGTATTGTGGTAAAAATAGCAACAGGCAGCGCTAGTAGCTCACCGAGTGCAACCATTTTACATCATCAGAAAAATGGTGCCCCCCATAGTCCACAATATGTATAAAACTATGTGATCTTTTTTTAAATAACATAAACATTCATGGGTTTTCAACTACATATTTCAGTAAGATACATCAATTACGTTATATTAAGCCATACATGTCTTAATACCCAGGGATCCCTTTAAACATCTCCCATGTCATAATAATGTAAAATGTCTACATTGACTGTTTCTGGAAATTGTTTTGTTGTGTATCTTGTTGGAAAGTTTAATGTATTGACTGAGCAAATTATAGTTCATGTGTTATTTTAAATAGCTTTAAAGTTAATTCAATGTGCATTGCATATATACAAATGCACGGTGATTCACTGTAAAAGGTGTGAGGATTTATTTGTAAATGTGTGGTATGCCAAAGGCTTATTAGCTTAATAATTATTTGTGTGTTTACTTCTAGCTTTCATGGTGCTTATGCTGGTTCCAGAATAATAAAACCGATTGCACTATTAGCCGCATATCCAATCGTTTGTGCGGAGAGTGGAAGCTGAAGCGCGCGCTTTGCAGGCCCGGTGCCCGGCCTACATCGTAACTATGACTTGTACATTGGCCCGAAGCCCGGCTCTAGGGGCACAAATAAATCAGGGCCCGTCGAGCTCGGGCTGAAATGCGGGGCTCTACTCAAGCACAAGTCCATACTGCATGAGCTACCGAGCAAACCTACTGAACATGAAAACCCATACATATGAAGCTGGATATGTGATGCTAACCTTCAAAGGTATCAGTGTTCAAATATCGCAGCATGTTAAAATTGTTTTGAATTAGTAACACAATATTTCTCAAGTAATTGTGTGAAAATTAGGCTTTATTGTGTGAAACTTTGGACCTGCAACTAATACTTTGTGAGAATAAAAGTTGTCTTAGTTTAACAGCTGCTAGTGTTCATTTCAACTGGAAACTGCAGGGATTCATACGTACACTATAAAAAATAAAGGTACTTAAAAGGTTCGTGACAGCGATGCCATAGAACAGTGGTTCCCAATCCTGGTCCTGGAGAACCCCCAACTCTGCATATTTTAAATGTCTCCCTAATAAAACCCACTTGATTGAACTCATCAGTTCATTAGTAAAATTCCAAGACCTCAAATGTGTGTGTTAGATAAGAGAGACATCAAAAATGTGCAGTGTTGGGGGTTCTCCAGGACCTGGAATGGGAACCACTGCCATAGAAGAACCATTTTTTGGTTCTACAAAGAACCATTCAGTCAAAGGTTATTTAAAGAACCATCTCTTTCTTACCTTTTTATAATCTGAAGAACCTTCTTTTGCCACAAAGAACATTTTGTGAAACAAAGGTTCTGCAGATATTAAAGGTTCTTCATGGAACCATTCAGACAAAAAAGGTTATTCTATGGCATTGTGAAGCACCTTCATTTTTAAGAGTGTATAGGTATGTTTTTCAGTTTTGCAGAAACATACTTTGAGGCGTGTATTTCCTATGAGACCAGGTAGGTTAAACCAGTTGCTGCTCCAGAAATGTAAATTCACTGACAATCTTCACCAAAGCCGAATCTCTGAAATCTCATTTGTCCTGACACTCCATGCCAGGTTTAAAGTCACTGACACTAAAGACTCTTGGCACTTGTGTGTGATGCAGTCTAACACAATATGCCAGTTTGAACATGTGGAGAGAAGATTTGCAGTGAAGCATCACTGTCATATGAAGGAGAACTAAGTAGATTGTGTACAATTTCTCTTTTTGCACTCCACAGAATAAAAATAGAAACATACAGGTTTGTAACATGACAGTGAGAATATAAAGGAATAATAAATAACTCATAAACTTGAATGTATGTATTGTGGATGCTAAGAAGAATGTTATACCTCTAAGGAGGTGCAAATGAAATTAGACTTCCATTGAGGTGTTGTGAGCACAGCAGGGGTGTAATTATGTTGAGAAGAAACCAGAGACTCAGCCTAGAGAAACAATCAAACCAGATGGGTCTAAGCATCTGAAAGAGTCATATATTTCATAACTATGACATTATTAAAAAAGGTTTTGAAGCTCTGAATTGACCATTTTACATTATCATTAAATGTGAAGATTTACAAACAACACAAGACAACAGAGGATAAGTCATCATTTTAAAATGGTGGTAGTCTTTCCTCAAGTGCAGGCATCACAAAACAATGATTGTACTTTCTGTTTGTTCGTTCTGAAATGTTGCTCAAATGTCTTGAAATGAAAACTGGAAACTGAAGTTAGCCTTGAAAAAAATGATTGCTGTCAACTTAGATAATGAAAAGGAAATTGAAGATGAATATTGAAATAAGTTTGGGCTTCTATATTAATTTTATTAAAATCACCAATTTCAAATGAAATGATTACTGATGATAATTTGGATGCGCTCATGAGCCCATATTCACAAAACATTGTATCTTATTTCTCCTAAATAGCAGTAAAAGTTTTTAGCTAAGAGTTTTCTCCTAAAACCTGTTCACAAAGCTGCTGAGACAGACTTTAACTAAGGAATAGAGAGAAGTCTTAAACTAAGAGTAAGAGGGCGGGGTTGACCTCGTTGCTATGGATGATGTCAGCATGCTTACTAACTATGCACACAGTGATTGGCTGATAGGGGACGAGTCTCTGTCAGAGATTCATTCATAGAAGTATTGTAGAGAGTGATATTATGTTCCCATATTCAAATAAAGGTTTAAAAATAAAAATGTTATTTGCCACATTCAAATAAAGTTTTGCAGATTGTTTCCATTGAGTTGGGCTAATGTTGTTGTGTTGTGGCTTTTTTCCGTTATGTCGGGCTAATTGAATTGTGTTAATGCTTGTTTCCATTGTGTTGTGGCTTGTTTATGTTGTATTGGGCTAATTTCATTGTGTTGTGGCTTGTTTTCATTGTATTGTGCAAATTACATTTTTTGGGAGCTTGTTTCCGTTGTGTTGGGCTAATTTCGTTGTGTTGCAGCTTTTTTTCGGTGTTTTTCTAGGTTTATTTTGTTGTGTTGTGGCTTGTTTCCGTTGTGTTGGGCTACTTTCATTGTGTCGTGGCTTGTTTCCATTGTGTTGGGGTAATTTCGTTGTGTTGCTGCTTTTTTCCGGTGTATTGGGCTAATTTCGTTGTGTTGTGGCTTCTTTCCGTTGTGTTGGGCTACTTTCATTGTGTCGTGGCTTGTTTCTATTGTGTTGGGGTAGTTTCGTTGTGTTGCTGCTTTTTTCCGTAGTTTTGGGCTAATATCGTTGTGTTGCGGCTATTTTCCGGTGTGTTGGGCTAATTTCGTTGTGTTGTGGCTTTTTTCCGTTGTGTTGGGCTACTTTCATTGTGTCGTGGCTTGTTTCTATTGTGTTGGGGTAATTTCGTTGTGTTGCTGCTTTTTTCCGGTGTATTGGGCTAATTTCGTTGTGTTGTGGCTTGTTTCCGTTGTGTTGGGCTACTTTCATTGTGTCGTGGCTTGTTTCTATTGTGTTGGGGTAATTTCGTTGTGTTGCTGCTTTTTTCCGTAGTTTTGGGCTAATTTTGTGGATGGCTTAAAGAGTGCAGGAGGAGGAGGGCAAATGTGAAACATGTTTAATATATAAAACTTTAGTATTAACTAAAGAAAAGAGATCAAACTAAGTTACAATTCAAAATCAGATCTGGTCTCTAAACTTTCTAATGTATTCTGCCCTGTGAGCATTTCATCCCTCTGATTTAAATTGTATACTTGAATCGGTTCTTTTAACAGATTGTTCGAAAGAATCATTGTTCATAAATAAGACAATGGTCTAGTCGAACATTTATTCATGCACCATCAAGGTGAAACAAATAGGTATACAGTACTTATATATACAATTTTCAATATATACTAAGTTAAAAAGGCATATTAGTTTTTTTTATTCTGCTCTGAAGTATCAGATGTCACTTAGGGATGGACGAAATAAAAACTATTTTAAATTATGCTCTATCTTTTATTTCATGATGCCGCAAAATACGCTGTTTACGGTAATACTTTTTCAACATTTGGATGACCGCAATCTTACAAGCAACCACGGGGATGCAGGCAGAAATGTGAATAACAGCATGGCGAGTGAAGGGGACGCAGAACCGGGTGGCTCCATGCAGGAGAACGACCAGCCAGCACAAATCGAGGAGCCCTTTCCTAAACTAGGAGCCTGGACATGGTTGGGTTATGAAAAGTCTGACACGGACCAAAAAAACCTGTTGTTACGTCCCCCTCCTGTCTAGGGGATTGTGAGGGAAGTAACAAAGGAAGGAGCATAAAACTAAAAAGAAATCGTCAAGAACACACTTCAGTCCTCTGTGCCAGAGTGAAGACAACACCAATTCAGATACATATAAAAATAGAGATTTATTTACAAGGAAAAAGGACAATAAGTTTAACACAAAGATATGGAGCAATGGCTCAGGAGAGAGCAATGCCTAAAACAACAAACAAAACAGTTCTCTACCTAGTTTAGGGAGCAATACTAACTTACCTCAAACCCCCAAAAGAAAAGAGAAATAAACAACACAAAACTTCCCTCAACTCCCTAACTGAACCAAAAACAGGGATGAAAGTAGTATTCAAAGAAAAAGGCACTCTCTCCCTACAGCTAATTCACACCAATAAAGAAAATAATATATTTCCTGCTATTTAACTTAACTTTTCAATAAAGCCAAAAACAAGGTTGGAGATAATCTTCAGACACTGCTCACAACAGATGCCCTATTAGCCACTTGCTAATACACAACTCAAATCAGAGGGCCAACAACAATCCACTAAAGTGTTCAGTCTGGAGCAGGGGAGAAGTGGGTCTCTCCGCAGCAAACACAGGACTGCCTTTATATACTCCACTCTCAGTCACAGCCATGCTCTGATAACGAGCTACAGGTGATGGTGATTCAACCTTAAAGGGAATCGAGTGAGAGAGAGAGAGCAACACAGGGCACACAACCACACATTGGTTCCCAGAAAACAACCATAATAATAATAATACATCCGGGGACGTCACACTGTACTTTGCAAATTATGTCGGACGCCCATTCCCACAACAGGCTGAAACACCACTAACCTCTTCTACCACCTACGCAAGAACCACGTGAAAGAGTATGGACAAAGTTTATGAATGAGAGGCACAAAACAACCGTCAGGTGCTCAAAATAAACCACAGAGTAAAATGATAGAGCAGGCTTTTGCCTGCGGTACTCCATATAACAGAGACTCATGAAGATGACAGGAGATAACAGAAGCCGTTGCAACTTACATCTGCAAAGACATGGTCCCAGTTTACAAAGTCGAGAAACAAGGGTTTCGTCCACTGATTAAAAAACGCGACTCCAGGTACACAATGCCAAGTCGAAAACACTTCACACAAGTTGAGTTGCCTCGTTTATATCACGAGTGTCGGACCAAAGTAGAGGAGGAAATCCACCAGGTAGCATACTACGCTATGACAACAGATATGTGGACGAGCCGAACAACACATCCCTATATGAGCTTGACGGTACACTTCATCCAAGGCTGGACACTCTGCAGTCGATGTTTGCAGACAGGTTATTTTCCTGATGACCATACAGGAGAAATGATAACCAGAGGTCTTAAGGAAGCTCTCGCGTCATGGGGACTGCGTGAGGATAATCTAGTATGCGTTACTACGGATAATGCAACAAAAAACATCCTTGCACTTCAGCTAAATGAGTGGACACCCTTACAGTGTTTTGGCCACTGTCTCCATCTAGCCATCGGTGAGTGTCTTAACATATTAAATATATTCCAGTAATAAATAAAAAAACATAGATTTTAAATAATTTTTATTTAAATGATTTTAATAAAAAAAAAATATTTGGCATTCAGTTGTATTACAGTATGTGACAGTTCAGATGACGCAAAACAGATCTGAAGTGCCAAAACTAGTGGTAGACCGATTAATCGGTTTTGCCGATTAATCGGCACCGATAGTTGATTGCCGCAACTATCGGTTATTCGTAAAAATCCATGCCGATAGTTTTCCATTTTGTGTCCGTTGCTGGAGTGGCTGAGAAGCGCCCACTGGCATTATACAATACGAGAGCCGCCTCTAGAGGCGGAAATCACTGACAGCACGTGTTGTTTATTTTGACATGTGACACTGCGCACTGCACTGAGCGGGAAACTTCAAATTCCATTTAAATACAGCCGACAGAAAATCCTGCAGCGGAACAGAACGCCATTCACATAGTTTTCAATTAAATTACATTATATTTGTCCTAAATCATTGTGAATGTACATAATGACTTCATTCTAGGCTATAAAATCTGTATTGTGCATTTTTTAGCAAAACGTTTGTCTTTCTGTGCCTCTAATAAAGTCTGTATGCTTCATATAGAGAGCTGTAATAGATCGCTCTTTCTCTTTCCACTTGCTGTTTTTTTAAACCGAAATTCAAACTGTTTAATGCCATATTGATCATTCTAGAAACAAACTTCTGTCCGTTTGGTGATCAAATAAACTATTTTAGAACACCACTTGAATTGAACGCAAAGCGTCGTGTGTGTGTTTGTGTGTGTGTGTGTGTGTGTGTGTGTGTGTGTGTGTGTGTGTGTGTGTGTGTGTGTGTGTGTGTGTGTGAGATACCTCTGAGTTCTCCTAGACACAGCGCTGCACTTTTCCCTAATTTTTGATTTTGCGCTTTTGTGTGACTAACTTTGTCATGAGTCCAGGCCTGGTGCTACTCCCTCTCACCACCAGAGGTCGCCATTTCCCTTTCTCCTGAACTAATTTCCCTTAACCACACACACCTGCCTCTCATCACACTCCTCAGCTGTTCTCCATCATCTTGGACTATTTATACACCTCACTCCCGTCCCTCTGCCTGGCTAAATTGCAGATGTGAATTTGTTTGTCTCTGTGATCAGCACGCTGGGGATACATGCACTGTGCTGCTGTTTTATGTATCCCAGCTTCCTAATTGTTTTGTTTTTTGGCCGTGTTGGCCTTTTTGTTATTTATTAAAGCATTTTTTCCCTGCATTTGGACCCAGACTCTGATTAACGGTGATCTCTCTCACCGGCCGTGACAGAATTTAGCCAGCCAACATGGGTCCAGCAGGGAAGTTCCTTTCTATCCGGCAAGGAGACCGGAGCATCGAGGATTACGCGGAGGACTTCTTGGAAATGGCTCACCAGTCGGCTACAGATAAGACCTGCCTCATGATCATCTTCTGGGGAGGCCTGGCCGACCCCTTTAAGTCCATGATGCCATACTGGGCTCCAGAGGCATTGTTGGAGGATTACATCAACCTGGCTCTGAATTTAACCGGCTCTGCCTTCAGGGTTGAGTCTGTTCCACAGCCCGCTCCGTTCCATGAGCCCAGAGAGTCCGCTCCAGAGCCCGCTCCGTTCCGGGGGCCGACGCAGTCCGCTCCTGAGCCCGCTCCGTTCCGGGAGCTCGAAGAGTCCGCTCCTGAGCCCGATCCGTTCCGGGAGCTCGAAGAGTCCGCTCCTGAGCCCGCTCCGTTCCAGGAGCTCGAAGAGTCCGCTCCTGAGCCCGCTCCGTTCCGGGAGCTCGAAGAGTCCGCTCCTGAGCCCGCTCCGTTCCGGGAGCTCGAAGAGTCCGCCCCTGAGCCCGCTCCGTTCCGGGAGCTAACCGAGTCCGCTCCAGAGCCCGCTCCGATCCGGGAGCTCGAAGAGTCCGCTCCTGAGCCCGCTCCATTCCGGGAGCTCGAAGAGTCTGCTCCTGAGCCCGATCCGTTCCGGGAGCTCGAGGAGTCCGCCCCTGAGCCCGCTCCGTTCCGGGAGCTCGAAGAGTCTGCTCCTGAGCCCGATCCGTTCCGGGAGCTCGAGGAGTCCGCCCCTGAGCCCGCTCCGTTCCGGGAGCTCGAGGAGTCCGCCCCTGAGCCCGCTCCGTTTCGGGAGCTCGAAGAGTCCGCTCCTGAGCCCGCTCCGTTCCGGGAGCTCGCAGAGTCCGCTCCAGCGGCCCCGTCCTGGCCACCTGCTCTGCTGCAACCACCCTGGCACTCCTATCTACCTCCATCTCCAGGCCCTCTGCCGCTACACGGGCCTGGCCCGCCATCCCTCCCCCCTTTCCAACTCCCTCCCGAACTTTTGGATTTCTGTTTTGGGGAAACGTCTGGAAGCCGTTCCTTGAAGGGGGGGTCCTGTCATGAGTCCAGGCCTGGTGCTACTCCCTCTCACCACCAGAGGTCGCCATTTCCCTTTCTCCTGTACTAATTTCCCTTAACCACACACACCTGCCTCTCATCACACTCCTCAGCTGTTCTCCATCATCTTGGACTATTTATACACCTCACTCCCGTCCCTCTGCCTGGCTAAATTGCAGATGTGAATTTGTTTGTCTCTGTGATCAGCACGCTGGGGATACATGCACTGTGCTGCTGTTTTATGTATCCCAGCTTCCTAATTGTTTTGTTTTTTGGCTGTGTTGGCCTTTTTGTTATTTATTAAAGCATTTTTTCCCTGCATTTGGACCCAGACTCTGATTAACGGTGATCTCTCTCACCGGCCGTGACAAACTTTTTCTTAATTATTAGATAATTATCAAGTGTTAAAATAGAAGCAAATACAGTGTGTGAGTACACAAACAATATCCAAATGTATGTAATTTTAATTGTATGGCCTTGTGTAGATATTTAAAGATGGCCATCTTTAAGCATGACGGTTGAAATTAAATTGTAATGCTTAAAAATAAGAGTCCATTCGTAGCATTAATGAAAACTGTAGAAGTATTGTTTCTTGTTAGAATGTTCATTTCAACATTCGCTATTAGATATTAATAGGCTATATTTTAAACAATTTAAATTTCTTCTTTTAAAATTAGCAAATTATGCTCTAGTTTTATTTCAGTATCCATTTAAAAACTATCGGTTGATTAATCGGTATCGGCCAGTGTGGTCCAACCTAGCTATCGGTATCGGTAAAATCCACTATCGGTCGACCTCTAGCCAAAACTGAATGCAAACTCAATGAAATGACGTCTCGCAAAATCCTGTGGGAAACACTGAGCCTGTGCTGTAAAGTGTAATAAATAAAGCCATATATCTTAGATTTATATTTTAAAAAATTACACAGAGCGGAGTGTGAAACTACCCCACGTGGATAGTAGTTTCCCCCAGGTTGGTGTCTGCAAGAAATTGGTGAGTGCCTTCTGTAATTCTTGGAAGAGAAGACGTGAACTGGCCAAGGCTCAAGCTGAACTGGGCTTGCCTGCTCATCAGCTAATCACAGACACCCCTACCAGGTGGGGCTCGCTACAACAGATGATTGAGAGGGTTATAGAGCAGGAGAAAGCACTCTCACAGGTCCTTCGTGCAGACAAAAAAAACAAAACTAGTCGTAACTTGGCAGGACATGGATGTTCTGGAGTCCATGAATGAGGCACTGAGTCCTCTCATGGAATTTACAGATGCCTTGTCTGGAGAGCAGTGTACCAGTGTGTCCTGCGTGAAACCAGTCCTCCATCTTTTTAACACTCAAGTGCTTAAGCCTCAGGATGACGACACGCAGTTGACCATTAATACCAAAGAGGGCATCCTGAAATATTGAAATGACAAATATGATGACCAAACCACAGAGGAGCTGCTTGACATGGCTTCCTTTGTTGACCCTTGTTTCAAAACGACATATATTAGAGAGGAGAAGGTTGAGTACATGAAGAACAGAGCTATGTCAGAACTGGAGAACCTGATGGCTGAACAGACAGCATCAGCAGAGACAGCCCCCCTTCCATCAGCTGCAGCTGCTACAGATGAACCAGAGGAGTGTGCTAAGAGACAAAAGAAGAGTTTGAGCAGCTACTTAAAAAAACAACACAGTGCCAAACAGCCAATTAGAAATTCCATTGAAAAGGAGCTCAATGTCTATCTCCAAACCATGGAGGCCTGTCCAGAAACAAACCCTCTGGAATGGTGGAGGCAGCATGAGGCACATTTCCCACAAGTGCCCAAGCTGGCTAAAAAAATACCTGTGCATCCCTGCCACAAGTGCCCCCTCAGAGCGGACATTTAGTACAAGTGGGAACATTGTAACATGTCAAAGGTCAGCACTTAAACCAGAAAGAGTTGACCAACTTGTATTCCTGGCTCTTAACCTATAAAAGTAGCTCCCTGAGATTCTGTTAGACAGGCCAAACATGTTGAAGCATTGTTGTCAAATATTGATATTGGTTGTGAGACTTAAGTTATATGATGCTATAATCCTAACCTGGAGTCTATTGTTTACTTGTGAGCCTTTATTCGCTGCTATAGTTTAAACTTGAAAGTACAATGTTTACATTCGCCCTTTTATATAGCAGTATTTTATGTTGGGCCTTTATTCAAAAATGTACACTTAAAGGTGTGTTTTTTTTTCTTGCTATATTTTATTTATGTTGTGAGCCTTGTATTGCTGTTACATTTTAAGCTTGTGAAAGTACAATGTTTACATTTAGCATTTTATTTAGCAATATTTTATGTTGGGCCTGTAATCATTAGTTTTTGAAAAGTGTTTTATATTTCATTAATATAAATTTAATATTTCTACATTCTTAATCAAACATTTGCCCAGAAGTTCTAAATAAAGTGAGAAAAATTATCGCATATGAATGAGTACTTTTTTGAGTATATACTTTAAAATGTAAAAAAAAAAAAAGAGTAATTTTCCATGTGGTCAATATATATAAACTATTAATTGATTCAATTTACAGAAAATGTACTGTATCGTGATATATATATTGTTATCGGGATATGAGATGACTTATATCGTGATATGAGATTTTTGTAATATCGCCCAGCCCTATTATCGCTAGTATCCTTTAAGTTGAGGTAATCATATTTATACTCATATTTAAGGAAACCATTGTTTATCAAAAATAGCAATCGTATCATAAAGTTTTCAGAATTTATCCTTTTTAAAATATGTTTTCAGTATTTTTAAACAGAATATTTTGATGAAAAAAAAACTTTTATTTGAGATTTGACATTTTCCATCATACATTTACTACTTTATTCATGATCTTGGCCTTGCTAGCGCCATGCTTTACTGGTTGAGCTACAGGAATGTTTTTGTTATTTTTTACTTTTTATTTGTATTTTTCTCATTTTAATGGCCTAATTTACAAGTATGATACAATACATCAACATATTATAGACTGGTCATTTACTAGTGATTTGTTTATCATTTGTTCATTATCAAACAAAGTGTATTGTGATATGGATACTACAACAAATTTGTAAAATGAGTGGTTCAGAATACATCAATAAATAACTAATCCTTATTCATTTACTTATGATTTTTAGATACTTACAGCACATTTGTGATATGTTAACATATCACTTATTCATTTGTAGATAATTTGTAATATGTTTAGTAACTGATTATGTCATCAATAATGAAACAATTTTAAATTAGTTTTAAGTGAACTTTATTATTGTCAGACTTTGTCTTCCTCTGCCTGTGTTTCCTTACCCTTATGTGCCCATATTTGGTCCGTCCTGTTCCCCATCATTAGTTAATTAGTCTCCGTCTGTGTCTTGATTATGTCCCAGGTGTTTCCAGTTTTGTCTCCCTACATATAGTCTGTTCTACCCCATGTTTCCTGTGGATTATTGTAAATGTCATGTGTGTCAAGCTTGTTTGGATGTCCTTCCCCGTGTTCCTGTGTCTCCTCCGTTTGTTATTCATTAAATACCCTGTTTGTTACAATCCTCGTCTCCTCGTTCCTGGATCCCTGTGTGTACCGTGACAATTATAAAGTGTTACCCTGTGAAGCAGAGGTGGATAGCAGCACTGAGTGTCTGTGGCTTTAAACAGATTACTTGGAGAGACCGCACAAGACCGCTGGATGGATCTTGCCAACAAGAGGGTTTAGACACAAGTGCTTGGTGAAGTGCCTTGGGCAGTGACTCTGCCCAGCAGAAGAGTTCAGTGACACCATGCTATTACGAATAACTGCGATGCAAGCTATAAATAATCCTTAAAGTTCAGTTTGTCTCATCGATTTACGTTAAGCCTGGGAAACCAAATGTGATTTCATTGATAAACAACTTCTAGATTCAGCTAATTCAATAATGTGTCCATAATTATGTAATGCATTCAGCTAGGTATGTTCTTGTAACCCGTTGTACTCAGTAATAGCACTGTTTAGTTGCATGTGCTGTCTGTGTTGTTTTAGCACTCACTACACTAAAGCAATCATGTAAATCAGGTAAAGCTGCAAACACATTATCTGCTGATCATAACACTCTTCTCCATCATTTGATTAATCACTGATGCTATAATTGCTATAAATGAGCATAAACTCTCTTTTAAACAAACATCTGTGACATGGTAAACAAACAGTGCTGACCTTTGTGAATGAAACACATAATAAACCTAATTATAAACCACAGAAAGGAGGCATCATCATCAGGTCACTATAAGCAAACAGAGATATAGTTTACTATATGAAATACTCATTCAGAGCTCAGCAGTGAAAGGCTTAAATTTGCCTAGGAGCCCTGTATTATCCTCCAATGTGAAAAGCACATCAATACACTGAACAAAGTTACACGCTGTGCAAGCTCACAGGAGGAACCCGCTAAGCACTGATTTGTGATCATAACTGCAAGTAGATAAGAGACATTTGGAAAATCCACATGCAATGATAAAACCAACTGCAGCTGGAGAGAGATTATATATAGATCATACTTTATTCAATACTGCATGTCTGCTCCGTGGCTTTTGAACTAATGTTTCATGATCTGAGCATCATGAGGTCATGATTACATAATTCTGACAATTACAAAATCATGTACATGCACAACAATGTCAGAAAGTATACTTTTTTTATTAAGGAATGGTATTTGCATCCTACAATTTGGTATTTTTCAAAGTGGCATTTATTGCTGATTAATGATGACATTATAGCGTGCTGTCCATTTATGGCAAATACTGAATTAATGATTTTAAAAATATATTATGCTATATTTCATATAACTATGAAATATAATCAACATAAAGTAGACACAGAAGCTGTATGTAAGGTACAAGTTAACATAATAAATGCTCTTTAAACACATAAGAAATCATTTTAACCCTGAGACTGAGTGTCAGCATGGATGCAGTGTGTGTGTGTGTGTGTGTGTGTGTGTGTGTGTGTGTGTGTGTGTGTGTGTGTGTGTGTGTGTGTGTGTGTGTGTGTAAGATAACTTCACTGCCCTTCTTCATTTCACACATTAAGGCAAAGAACATGTGGCAGGGCACATAACATTGTCTGCAGAAGCACAATTGGTGAGCAAACAATTGGCTAAATTATTAATATCATGTAATATAATCATTAATATATTCATAACCATTGTAAAAATAGCTTTGAGAGGAAGAATACCAAAAGCTATAAGCTGCATGCATGTCCTTCAAATCTTATAAGCTGTGAAATGTTCTAACAGAAATGATAAAATGTCTATGTCTATCTATCTATCTATTCACTGACTCACTTTGCAGAGCACATTTGTCTATATTTTAACTTTGACTGAAGGACTGACCCACAGATAGGTTATGCACATAAATGCAAAGGGTCGCACCAACCTTATCCTCGGAGGTTTTTAGTGAATAGAAAGCAGATATTGTAGGAGTCACTTACTAGTGGTGTTGTATTTGACGCCGTTGATGTACTCTGGACAGGGTCGCTCAATTATCCGTCCAGAGTTGCTTCTTGGCCAGCAAGTTCCGATTTCATCCGTGGTGGCGTTACAATAGAGATCTTAGAGGAAAATACAACCGGTGTTGATTAATGTGCATCATAAATGTGCATTATAAGAGCTGAATAAAGCGCTAACAGAGAAGGCAATCCCCACCGTCGACACTCATTGACGCGAAAGATGAATTCTCGTATAAAGTGTCCTGAAAAGCATCCAGAAGAGTACAGTTGGTGTCGCCGAATTCCTCTATGAAGAACTGAAAGAGGGACGCATCCATGATTGCACGCAAGTAAAGGCTTCGGTAGGTATAAGAAACGATAAGTCTGCCTCGCTGTGAACTTGATACAGTTCTGTCTCTTCTTCACTGATGACAAATGCTCCTTGAGCGCGTGTGACCGCGCGATTCAAGCAATGCTGGGGATGGTTTTGTGCGCGCGTTCATTGACAGCACGATGGTGATGTCATGATGAAGTGTCGAGATCAAAGCGGCCGCTCAAACAATATTTCCTTCAAAGGACTCATTTTCTTCATCGCACGTTAACTCTTAAGATATTTTGCTATCATATCTGAAATGTGAAGATAATCAGCATAGGCTACAGTATACTGTATTTGGACATTGACACAGTTTTCATAGTTTTGGCTTTGTGTGCCACCAGAATAGAATTAAAATTAAACAATCTAGATGAAATTGAAGTCCAGACATAAATTTTAATTCAATTGGTTGAAAAACATTATTTCTGCATTTGTAACTGCAGGCTAAATGCATTCATGTCAGTGTAAATACATATATGCCACTTCAGATGAAGCTTCAGTGTTTCCTCTGCATTGCAAAGATGAATTTTGTTGATACTGATTTAATTTCCCTGGTAACAGCCTAAATGTGTTATTATTCTAAATAACTGATTCCTTTAATTAAAAACACCTAGTTTGAGATTTATAGGCCTATCCCAGGTGTGTCAAACTCAGTTCCTGGAGGGCCACAGCCCTAAAGAGTTTAGTTCCAACCCTGCTCCAACACACACACCATGTAGTTTTCAAATAAGTCTAAATGATTAGTTTAGCTTGATCAGATGTGTTTAATTAGGGTAATATCTACACTGTGTAGGGCTGTGGCCCTCCAGGTACTGAGTTTGACATCTTTGGTCTTTCCCATTTTTTCCTCCCTCTCATTGTTAAAATGTAACTAAGTAATTTTTACTTTGAGTAAATTTTAAATGAGCTACTTTTTACTTTTACTTGAGTATATTTTTAGACTGGTACTTTTACTTGTACTTAAGTAAAATTTCAGTAATGTAATGGTACTTTTACTTGAGTACAATATTTTTGTACTCTTTCCACCTCTGGCTAAGATTTTATGTTTGATGTTTTTAGTTCATGTCCATAATTATGTCATGCCTTTTATTTTGAAGTTCATTCTTTTTCATAGCCTCAGTCTTGTTCACTGTTTCCTGCTCCTCGTGTTCCTGTTTCCTGCCATCATTTCCTTCAGGTGTTACTTGGTGAACTAATTAGTTCAAATATATGTATAGCTTCATGTTTATTTCTTTGGTCTCCGGTCAAGGATTCAGTAACGGATGTCCACTGAAAGCAAACTGAAATGAACACACACTAAAAAAACGTTTTCATTTTCAAACAACCTTTGCAAACGCCTGTTTTGCACGGCACACCTTCAACTCAATTCAAACATTACAAACACAGCACTTACACGGCTCTATAAAAGTGAAGGCATGTTTGTTGAGCAGGCTACTTTCAATCAAAGGTCCAACATATTATGAATAATTTTAACTTGAAGTTTATCTTGCCTGTCAAGAAGAAACTCTGCAAGTTCTTCACCATCGATTGAAACCCAAACATTGTCTTAAATTCCTCCATCTTGTAAAAACACAAATAGTTCACCCTTATTTTACCCCATTGTCTTGTCTGTGTTTTGGCAAATCTTTAAATTATGGCTTGTGCGGAATCTGAATTTGTTTTTCCACAAAACACCCTCAGGGACCTCTACCATGAAGCTGGTTTAGCGTCTTGGTAAGTTTTATTTTAATTTGTGCAAACTCCGGGTTTTAGGCAATGTTCATTGACATAGTAACTTACGCTCCACAGCTAAACCGCTGCAGAGCAGGTTATGTTCAGGTTTAAAAATCTGGCTTTGAGCAAAGTAACACATCTCTGACACAATAAAGTCACTCCACCAGTTTCTCTTGCTCCAAATTAAAGTGCACAACATATTTAAAGATCAAACCATCAGGCTTTTAGTGATGATTATTTATTATAATAATTTGTATGTGATTTATTTAATTATTATACCCTTAATCCATTACAAGAGCTATTTGTGTTTAATAATTATTAAGCTTGTATTTGTAATTAATATAAATATATACATATATTATCAAGTATAAATAAGCTTAAATCAATAGATAGAACTTGATAAACATGAGTACATATGAGTTTAGATTTTTCAGTTTATGTACACACACACACACACACACACACTGTAGTTGAAAAGTTACTTACAGTTAAGAAAATGTCTAAAGTGGACCATTAAAATAAAGTGTAACCACATTTTTATTGTGGAATGGTCAGTTGAAATGCTTGTGAACTGGAGAGCTGGCAATTTATTATGTGGTTATATATCTATCTATCTATCTATCTATCTATCTATCTATTAGGGTTGCACGGTACTCGTGCGGAACCATACGGTTCACGGGGCAACTTCCAAATAGAAGTGATCATCCCTATCCCCTTGGAGTGGGGACTTTGGAGTGAACAGGGCACGTCACGTGCGTGCAATTATTTCGTCGTTTGAAATGCCCTTGGCAAAGGGTGAGCTAATTTCCTCATCATCTTCAGCTGGGATGTTCATGTCACAATGCTGTCAGAGAAAAACACGGATTCAATTGCAGGTTCAACTCAAATGTTTATTAAAGTCTCGGAACACAAAACTCGGCCGGTCAAGAGGGCCGGAGGCCGTAATTCAAGGCAAAGAAAATAAACAGGAACAGGGGATCAGTCCAATCAAGCCCCCAGTCACTCCACGAGGCAGAGAGGGTAAGGCGTTGGGAGATCAGCGCCCACAGTCCAAACGTCGGAGCCGACGCAACGTCAGAGTTGGAAGCTCCCTTCTTGAGTGCGCAGAGAGGTGCAGGGGTGAAGAAGCCACAAAACTCAGCTCCAGGAGCGCCAGGACAGGAACTGAGAAAACAGAGAGCTGGAGAAATGTAAGGCAGATGAGAAGGCAAACTGAAAACACTAAACTGGGAGCCTAAGAAAACACAACAGAACAAAACAAAACACGACAAGACTGGAAGTTGGTCACGAGCAAAGTGTAGCATGTTCACACCACAACGGTCAGACACAAGACTACACACGAAGGGGCCTAAAATAGAGGGAGAATAGACTGATTAACTAGTCACAGGTGTGATGCCAGCTTAATTAGTAAATGAGATAACGACGGGGAGGGGAATCATGAAGACAATGAACACATGGCAAACTGTCAAAACAAAACCCATCTCAACAACAAACATGTACCAACGACAAGACACACACACACCACAACCAGCTGATCAGACCGAAGTCATGACAAATGCAGCATATGTCATATGTCTTTTTATAGTGGTTAGCATAGCTGTTGGAAATGAACATATATTTTAAAACGTTTTTTACTATATAATGTATAAAAAACTAATGTATACAACTTTTTAAAACATAAAATGTATATTTTTTAATGCTGGTGTCCGTAAGCGAATCTGCTGATGCACACCGTGCTGCGTTGTCACTTTGTCAGCTGAAGATTATGAGGAAATTATATTGCTCCCTTTGCCAATTAATCTATCTATCTATCTATCTATCTATCTATCTATCTATCTATCTATCTATCTATCTATCTATCTATCTATCTATCTATCTATCTATCTATCTATCTATCTATCTATCTACTGACTCTATCTATCTATCTATCTATCTATCAATTATCCTGCCTTTGAGGATATTTTCACACAGGACTGAGGGGGCAGGAGTGCATAAAAAATCCAGCACAAGATGAAGATGGATAGACAGCCTTTTGAATAACCCAAAAATGCAGAGGATCTTCTGTGTGTGAAATATTTGGGTCACTGAGGGACCTTTTAACCTCAACTAGAATCACATTTCAGTCACATTTGTCATTATTCTGATATCTACAACATGACTATTCAGTATCACGGACATTTACCAGAAGGCAGATTAAGTATAGATTAAAAGAAACAAAAGTTTCATTGAATTCAGGTTGTCATGCGTGATCATGTCTAATGTAATAAAACACACATGCACAATACCACAAACTTGAAATGTCTCAGTTGAGTTTTTTGTGCCCCATATTTGACATGACAAGTTGCTGAGGGACTGCTTTCATATTACAATTTAAAATATTTTCACACCGCAGACATTTTAGTCACATATACCAGTGAAATTGCACTTTCGGCCTAATAATGTGACTGCTGACATAAATTAAAGGAACAGACTTCATACAGCCGATACCATTAGTTTAAAATATGCTTTAATCTGCACCGATACCTGTGTTTGAGATCAGCTCAGGACATCCATTTACATTACATTTATGCATTTAGCAGACGATTTTATCCAAAGCGACTTACAGTGCATTCAGGCTATACATTTTTTCAGTATGTGTGTTCTCTAGGAATTGAACCAACAACCTTTGCGCTGCTAACGCAATGCTCTACCACTGAGCCACATGAACACAGGGGGTTCCCATACATCCCTAACACAAACAGTACCGGAGTGTATTACATGGCCGCCTGTGGCTCCTGCTGACTCTGGTTGTGATGAGGGGATTTGAGAGGATTTGAATGGGCTGTTTTAGACTGCCTCAGCTCTTATGATTGCAGCACATTAAGTCTGTGCATTTGACTGGCTGCGCACGCCTACAGATGCGAATCAAGCAGTGTTAACAGGGTCATATGTCTCATATGTAGACATCCTCTCTGAAAGAAGCCTCAGGAGGTTGTTACACAATTGCAAACCTTTCTCATCATTAACTGGTGAGCTCTTTGAGGTGATTGCATCACTCAGCGTTCATGTAAGAGGAATCACTTTTGACTCTGACACTCTCTCTCCATTAACAATTCAATGGAAGTTTCATTTAAGTGGCTCAGTACACAAAATGAAAATACTGTGTGGTCATTTTCCTAAATGAAAGTTTTGAGGTTTTGTCTTCAGAGTAACCAAAGCAACACCAACTGGCTCCCACTTGTTTTTCCAGCGAATATCCTCCTGAATCAATTTGTGATTCGGCTTGCCATCTGATATCATAACACCAATAGTCTTTCTCTTGCTGTTGTGCTAGCCTTGAAATGAGCCACAGTCATTCATGCCATTACTCTAATATCCTCCAGTATTGGTGTTTGTTCTGAGGCCTTTTTAATAACCAAGTTTAGTGCATATGATATGCAGTTTGTGTGTCGGGGCTTCAGGCTGCTGGCTCACGCTGCCATATTGGACGAAACATCACTTACCAGACACCGCATCTTCTAAGCCAGCATCAGTAAATAACTGGTAATCTTCTACAATCACGTAGACCGAGGCTCCATCAATCATTTGTTTTCTAATATCTGCGATACAGTCCAGTACTTGAAATGTAACTGCAGTAATACATACAGAGACTAAAATGAACACTCCCTAAGTGATAAATGTAAGTAAAGTGTGAGTAAAGGGCACAGTTAACAAAGAGTTACAATGAAAGCTCGACAGGAAACTCGAGGACTATAAACACATTGTAAGTGATTAGGTAAAGATTGTGTGAAAGCCCACTCTTGTGTTGTGCGTTTGTCAAAACACAAAGCCAAAGTCAGAACTATTATCAAAATATTACATATATTTTTCTTTGGTCATTTTTATGTGACTTATGGGGGAATTTTTGATTAATTTGACTATGTTTCTCTAAGAATACATTTCATTAGCATGGTGTTCTCCGTCGTGAGAATTATTAGCACATGTTTTTACATGAATTTTTTATACTTATTGGAACTGTTATTAATTAATGCCTACAGTGCTTACCATTAGAAACGTGGTAGCTTCTGTTGAATACTTATAAGAAGTTTTGTTTGCATTTATTAAAATGATTACATTTGTAGTCAGCATTAAATTTCACTGTATGGGAAAAAATGCAATGAAAGTAATCCTTTCAAACGGATTAAAACAATGTTTAATGACCAGTCACACTTTAGTTTAGAGACTATTACTATCAACTTTTGTCTCAATAAAATACTAAGTATGGGGTATGATTAAGGAATATAAAATATGGCCATGTAGAATAAAGCATTAATATGTGCTTTATAACCATTTTGAACAAGCATAACTGCGCCAGTCTCTCTACACTTGACTCTATTAGACTGTTGTATTGTTCTTTATAAGTTTTACTTGTTTTATATTGTATTATCATCACCATTCACAATGGCTCATGAGACAAGTACAAACCCGATTCCAAAAAAGTTGGGACACTGTACAAATTGTGAATAAAAACAGAATGCAATGATGTGGAAGTTTCAAATTTCAATATTTTATTCAGAATACAACATAGATGACATATCAAATGTTTAAACTGAGAAAATGTATCATTTTATGGGAAAAATAAGTTGATTTTAAATTTCATGGCATCAACACATCTCAAAAAAGTTGGGACAAGGCCATGTTTACCACTGTGTGGCATCCCCTCTTCTTTTTATAACAGTCTGCAAACGTCTGGGGACTGAGGAGACAAGTTGCTCAAGTTTAGGAATAGGAATGTTGTCCCATTCTTGTCTAATACAGGCTTCTAGTTGCTCAGCTGTCTTAGGTCTTCTTTGTCGCATCTTCCTCTTTATGATGCGCCAAATGTTTTCTATGGGTGAAAGATCTGGACTGCAGGCTGGCCATTTCAGTACCCGGATCCTTCTTCTACGCAGCCATGATGTTGTAATTGATGCAGTGTGTGGTCTGGCATTGTCATGTTGGAAAATGCAAGGTCTTCCCTGAAAGAGACGACGTCTGGATGGGAGCATATGTTGTTCTAGAACTTGGATATACCTTTCAGCATTGATGGTGCCTTTCCAGATGTGTAAGCTGCCCATGCCACACGCACTCATGCAACCCCATACCATCAGAGATGCAGGCTTCTGAGCTGAGAGCTGATAACAACTTGGGTTGTCCTTGTCCTCTTTAGTCCGGATGACATGGCGTCCCAGTTTTCCAAAAAGAACTTCAAATTTTGATTCGTCTGACCACAGAACAGTTTTCCACTTTGCCACAGTCCATTTTAAATGAGCCTTGGCCCAGAGAAAACGCCTGCGCTTCTGGATCATGTTTAGATATGGCTTCCTTTTTGACCTATAGAGTTTTAGCCGGCAACGGCGAATGGCACGATGGATTGTGTTCACCGACAATGTTTTCTGGAAGTATTCCTGAGCCCATGTTGTGATTTCCATTACAGTAGCATTCCTGTATGTGATGCAGTGCCGTCTAAGGTCCCGAAGATCACGGGCATCCAGTATGGTTTTCCGGCATTGACCCTTACGCACAGAGATTGTTCCAGATTCTCTGAATCTTTGGATGATATTATGCACTGTAGATGATGATAACTTCAAACTCTTTGCAATTTTTCTCTGAGAAACTCCTTTCTGATATTGCTCCACTATTTTTCGGCGCAGCATTGGGGGAATTGGTGATCCTCTTCCCATCTTGACTTCTGAGAGACACTGCCACTCTGAGAGGCTCTTTTTATACCCAATCATGTTGCCAATTGACCTAATAAGTTGCAAATTGGTCCTCCAGCTGTTCCTTATATGTACATTTAACTTTTCCGGCCTCTTATTGATACCTGTCCAAACTTTTTTGGAATGTGTAGCTCTCATGAAATCCAAAATGAGCCAATATTTGGCATGACATTTCAAAATGTCTCACTTTCAACATTTTATATGTTATCTATATTATATTGTGAATAAAATATACGTTTTTGAGATTTGTAAATTATTGCATTCCTTTTTTATTCACAATTTGTACAGTGTCCCAACTTTTTTGGAATCGGGTTTGTAGATCCCATCATGAAATGAATTTAACTACACCTTCTCTTCTATTATGTCATCTTAAAAGTCAACTGATGCATTTATGGCTGAATCCTTGATATGTTTTGAGGTCGTATAAAGTGCTTCTTTAGGATGTGTTGACTTCTTTGATATTTAATACGGCTCAAGTACCCTTAGTGTGTTATGCATGTTAATTAGCACAAACACTTAAAGCTAATTGACCCTCTCGTCATTGTGCTATTTATTTTAAGGGAAGCTGATAATTACATTCCCATAGCTCTGCCTAAGCCGTAAGCATTGATAAAGGCAGCGCTCGTCAAACTCAGCTTCAAGAGCGTGACTCCAGAGATCTGTAATGGCAGAAAATAATCACGTCTTCCCATAATAGGACGATGTGCCTGAATGGGTAAGTATTTAATTAGCTAAATGAGCACTCACTCTTACATGAGAATTAGCTTTAGGGAGTTTTTATTTATTTTGTCCTGCTATGGAAGTCAATCGTGCCCCAAAACAGTCAGGCTACACACTTTCTTCAGAATATCTTCCTTTGTGTTCGGCAGAACAAACACATTCATTCAGGTTTGGAAATACTTGAGGCTGAGTAAATGATGACAGTTTTCATTTTTGGGTGCAACATACCTTTAAGTTCACGCTTTAGAAGTACAAACGGACTACCACAGAAGACAACGAGCGCAGTGCTGAAAATGGGCGGATAAGGTCTATTGTTGTGGATTAGTTCAGTGCTTGAAGAGGTGCAACATCAGTTTTGGATGGTTTTAGTGGAGGTTATCAGCTCATTCTACCAGAAAAGCTGAAGGAGATTCTGGCGACGTGAAACATATTACTGTGCAAACATAGACGTTCTTTAGTGTGCTGGAAATGCAAAAATATGGAACTGCTTCCTGATTTATTATTACATTTTGACCTGTTCTATCAATGTGTTGCTTCTCAAAATGCTGCGGCTGCATAAAACAGAATAAAAAGCTCTTTCCATTTCATTTTCTGTAAGAGTTTAGAGGGAAATCGATTAAATTCATTACTATACATCAACAATCATTAATATTCAGCTAAGGGCTGTCAACACAAACACATTTTTTACTTTAATTAAATATGCATTTTAGAAACATTACAATTACTGAACTAACAAAACAACAAGACAACGATAATAGGTAACTGGAAGTTATCATACAGCATTTAAAATCACAAACACAATCTCGCCTGTAAAAGGGTATCTCTTTTCTTTGTGAATTTAAATTTCACGACCAGAGGCTGTACATTTTTTACATGTTTGTACGTTTCACATATTAGAGCAATTCTGTGTCGTCCTCTAGTGCTGCAGATGCGCTACAGCACCATTAACACTGTGCACATTTGTCAGATAATACAGTACATATTGAAAAAGAGCATAGATTTGAAAAATATTCAGCATTCAAGAGCAGGTCTTCCCTGATCTCTATTGCATCTGTGGGGGGGAAAAAAGTAATGTTAAGAAAATTCTGTATGGATTATTCAATGGTGAGTTAAAAAATAATGATGTATTTAGGTTTCTCCACAAGGCTGCACTATAGTACTGTATAGTGTATCACCCCAACCACCTCCAAAACATCATGCACTGTTAGTTAGGCTAAGGGTTAGTAGAATAAGTTGACTCACTTGCAAAGTTACTTCTAGTAGCTAGAATGTGTGTTGTTGGACCATCAAAATGAAGTGCTAGAAGATAGACAGACAGACTACTATTACTCTAAGGACTGCTGACATGTAGTTGCAAAGTTACTAGTAAGTAGAATGTCTAAAGTGGACAATCAAAATAAAGTGTTGCCAAAAAAAAAGTATGGCATGCATTTTGGTAGTGGAGTAGTCTATGTCCAAAGCTGATGTGATGAACAACACTGGTCATTTTCTACCCTGATTTCCATGATTATTTCTCATATTACTTACTGTTTAACTACTTGGTCGCATGCCAGTATTACTACTCTGAAACCACTAGAGTCTTTGTATAAACAATCACTAAAAACTCTTGATAAGAAATCAGTTCAGTTTCATCATTGCTCAATTTTAAAGAAATACAATTTGCTAAGCTGGGATAACTTGATCAAATATGTACATATCTGTCTGCTGTTATGTAAAAGTATTACATACTTTTGGCTCTTTTCAGTCTCATCTTAAAAAATGGTTACTAACAACTCAGCACTGTCAACATTAGTATTGTATTCTTGACAATAGACTTCCTTGTACTAATTGCTCTTAGCTATGTTGCTCTGTCATGTTGCCATCTTTCTCTTCTCTCTCTCTTTTTCGCTTTCTCTCATGTTTACCTTGTTTTAGATAATTCACTTATATTTTGTATTTTAGTAGCGAATTTTCTGATTGTGTGTGATTTTTGTTTTCTGTAATATATATAATTTTTACTCTTTTTTTTTTTTTTTCTCTCCATATGATGTGTATATGTGTGATGCTCTGTCTTTGTTTTAGGGTGACCTTTTAACATTCTGTCAAGGGTCTACAGATGAAAAATAGCCTTTTGGGCTAATTCTGGCACGTTTACAGTTATGTTTATTAATGTGCATTGCCCCTGTAAATAAATAATTCAATAATTTAGCGCTTTGATTTAAATGCTCCGTAATTGCATTAACCAGTATTAAAACCTACACACTTTACTTACACGGTGTATCTTAACTTCTTTTTATTTTAGTTTAGTTTTTGGATCATTTCTGTATTCATTTGGTGTTGTTTCCCTGTTATACTCGAGGTGTTCCTGGTGAAATGTCAAAAAAGTGAATCTGATTAACTACACTTGTGTTCACTCTGCTAGGACACAATCAATAAATGGCAGAGAAATGTGGAAAAAAAGTTGAATGTTTTTAATCATAAACATGATCTTCAGTTTATTCTAAATCTAATTTTCTCTAGCAACATCTCTTATAGATTACAATACACTTTTTTTCAATGTCTCTTTGAAATAACTATTGAAACTGTTGTATAGATTTTCTATCAAGCCAGTTGAAGATTAGCTGGAAATGGCTCGTTGTAATCAGGCGTTATCCTCTTATGGGTGTAGCTATGTATAAGTGTGAACTCTCCATCTGCTCTGTGTTGCAGGAACAAGCTCCCACCACACCGAACGCCCCTGTGGTAATTCCCAAAGCACCATTTAGCAAAGGTCAAGGCTTTGTGTATTTCCTGCTGGGAAGAAATGCAGGGCATTCTGTGTTAAATCTGGCACTTGTGTGTCTCAGATGTATGGGAGGATGGAGCTGGGCCGGGTAACTGCACCTTGGCTCAGATAACTATCAGATGTTGTTGGTGCTCTGAGGTCAGTCTGAAACCTCCATTCTTGATAAATCCATCAGATAGGAATGAAGGGTTTAGAAAACCCTCACAGCTTTTAATAATAATGTGAGTACGTTTGAAGAAATTGATCATTATTATTAAGTTTCCATGGTCTTGCATGTTTGTATTATGTTAACAATTCAACATTGTAAAACTGCCATATTGCATAGCTAAAATACATTTTATTATATTATTATTTTATTATAACAATCATAAAAATGAAAGGCACTTTTCTACCCTGAATTTAAACCTTTGATATAAATGCTCAGTTTAACCCTCGTGTATTTTCTTGTTCCTGAAATGCTGATGTTATTGCATTAGATAAAACTCTAATGTGATCATTTTATACTGCCCCCCCCCCCTCACCTTGTTACAATTGTGATAAAAAATGGCCAGCATTATGAATTTCTTACATATTTCTCATTATGCTCTATTAATCTTGGTTCAGTGTTTTTATCAAATTATTTTCTTTCAATTAACAAAAGTTTTGTATTTCTTTTTGGATCTGATTGTTCGTAGGTCTTACTGATCTGAGCTAATGCGCATTAGTGATGTGATTATGAGTGAACATAGCCAAAATGATCAAAAATAATACTTATTTCAGATATGAATGTGTGGAAATGCCATAGCGTGTTAAGACGATGACATATTAGTTTGAGAGGATGTGATAATGTGTTATAGCCACAAGATCATTTTATCAATGTAACAACATCCTTGGAGATCCAGTGTTGAGGGAACGACATCCTCTTCTCATGGCCCGAGTTTAATGCGTAAACAAACCTGTTTGACCATAGCAATGTGGGATCATCAGAAATGGAGGTGATGATGATGATGCTATTTAGTATGCATGGATACAGAGTTATTGGTAAAAACGTAAAGTTGCTTACTATAGCGCCACCTTGTGGTTGATTTCCACAAGGTTTGATGCAAAGTCTCATTTTGACACAATATATGCGAAAAGGTTGATTTTCATAATGGCATGTCCTCAGAATATCCTAATATCGTCTGCATGTATCAGGTTTTGCTAGTTTTGTCAAATAGGTTGGTTTGTAAAACTGGGTGACGCCTGGCCATTTAAATGTTTATGCTCACAATGTTTTGATATATCAATATTCTTTTGATTAATTTTGTCATATAATTTTAGACTGGTCAGCCTCAGCGGTCTAATATCATTCATCGTTGTCTAAAATAAATGATTGAGATGACCAATCAAATTAAAGTCGTCAGGGTTTACTGTTTAAAGAAGCAGAGAGTGAATTCCAGTGCGAAGCATCATTTTTAATACAGAGTGAGGTAAGATGGAAGATGCAAACAATTAATATTTGACAACTGAAATGTTGAACAACTGACAGTAATATACAGCAATGCAAACTACTTGACATTTTCAAGTTTTGACTTGAAAATATGGTATAATTCACATGATCTTCGTAATTCAGAAATTAATATGATGACACAGTACATGTTTTGTGTTTTTGATATATTAGAGTGCGCTTGTGCATATTTTTAAATACTATTTGCAAATAGTTAAAATGATCATTTCCATAGTAGAATTAGACCTAGCATTCCTTCACCTTTCTATTAGACCAACATTTTATAAAAGCAATTAAGCTTAATCTGGGTAAATATATGATACATTTTTTGATACAAACAGTATTTGACAACTGAAACAAAGATGTGAGGGACATATATAAAGGTCTGTTCATGGACATGTGTGGGACCTTCAGATTATCTGCTACTGCAACGCTATTGAGCTGTTCATTACATCGAGAGTATGTATTTCCAAAAGCCTCTAGCAGACAACCCCCCCCCCCAGAAAATGTATACAGTATACTGACCCTAGCATCATTTTTGTTTTAGCATACTCAAATTAGGTTTGACGTCAACCCTGGTTTATTGTTACTTTAACAATAGAACAGTTAGTAGTAAAACTTCATTCAAAATAAAATAAGGTCTTAAAAGTGCTATAAAGTTGCTCTAAAGTATTGAAAATGTTATCATAAATCATAGTGGGACCTCACTCAGCTCGCGCTCATGTGGTAGAAGATGGAAAACACTTCATCACTCACTGGGGTGTGGAAATATTGTGTTCCTTGTTTTGAAACTAAACAGTCAGACATGGAGAAGTGTAGTAACACGGAAACGTGTGGATTGATGGGACACGGGGCCCTCTCAATATTTGCACAGCTTTAACGTGGAAGCATTAGCCCTATTTGTTCAAATTAACATCACGGTGTTCTGACAGTGAGTGCACTCAATCAATGCATTATGGAACGATGTGTTTTTAGTTTTTTTAAGTGTGCCATTGAGTTATTATCATCCATTAGTGCATATGTTTTTTATATTTACATGTATGCATTTAGCAGACACTTGCCACAGGAGAGATACAAATGGTAGCTTTTTAATCCGTGAAATTTTACTAAGAAATATTTGTCTGGGTAGGTTAATACGTTTGTTTCTCAATGGGCACAGAAATTCTTGTGTACAAAATACATACATACCCCAGTAAAACAATAAATACTAAAATGTATTTGAAATACATTTATTTCATAAGTATACTGCAAATGCATTTATGTATTTAATTAAAAATACCCTGCAACTGTACTTTTAGTATCCTAACTGGTAATTCTGCTAAATTGGAAAAATTAATGTAGTACTTAATGCACTTTAATTATGTGGAAGAAGTGCTGAGGTCCAACTAAAGATATACTGAAGTATATTTAATTGTGCTAAAGTGGAACTATTGCAAGTGTACTTCAGGTACACTTTAAATATCTTGCATGTAAAACCCGCTATTATTCAAAAAAATCATACGGTCCTCATCAATAGTGACATTAAAACACATTTTAGGCTTAATATAAAAAAATGTGCATTGTGCACAAGTCATACACCAAATAAAGTTGAATTATATATATAATTTTTTTTTTATCAGTAAGTCTCCGGCGATATGTCAGTAAATATGTTAATAGATTTTAACTATACTTAGTATGAAATAAATGTATTTTAAATATCTAAATCTTTTACTATGGTACATAACCTTATTGCCGTATGTCATAAATGGGGCTTGACATAACAGTTAAGTAGAATAACAGGATGATTTATTGACAGGTATGAGGAGCAAATGGCAGGTGAGAGTCTTGGTGATAGGAATGGTCCAGAGAGTCTTAGCTGTTTACTGATGTGAGATTGTCGTTGCAGGATCGGAGGAGAGCGGGAACAATGGAATAACTTCATTGAGAATCGCTAGAAGATGGTCGGGAGTCTGAAAAGGGTAAGTGCACACTGGGTCTGGGAACTGGTCGGGGTAGTGAACGGTAGACCGGACGATGAGTGTCTGTGTGAAGCGTGTATTTGAGGGAGTGCTGATTGATGGTTGCAGGTGATTCAGGTTATTGTGATCTGGTGATTGTTGTGGCCGGTGACTGAGGTGACTGTGACTGTGCTGAATCCCTGACACAGTATTAATCACAGAATGAAGTAGCCACATCTCAAATATGTTGGATCTAGAACATCATTTATAACAGATTTTCCCTTAAATATAGGCTGAAATGAATGTGAGGAATGTTCAGATAAGTGAAAATATTTAACCATAATAAAAGACATTATGAGCGTTTAAAAATCATATATGTTTCAAGCAGCTCTCAGAATGATAATTAGTGATCTATATTGACCGGTAATTGCTCTTGAGACTCTATATGTAGAAGTTTGTGAGGCCCACGTGCTCTTATGGTGAAAGCTAAGGGGCTGTATGGAGACAAACACTTATCAGGTGTAGAGAAGATATTTCTCCACTCGGGTTTCGGGAATGTTTCATATATTTGGATAAGTGGGCAGCCAAAGTGCCTGATGGTCTTTGCTCTGCCGCTGTGGTTTCATGCTTACAATGACAGGATATGGGGTAGAGCAACATCCATGTTCTACACCTTCCTTCATCCTTTTTTTTTTAGTTGGGCTAAAAGCAACACTGTGTTTTTGTGTCAGAAATGTGGTCAACACAAGTGGTTCCTCTTTTAAATGTGGTTTCCTGTTTTATTTAGTTTGAAAAGGTACATTTGTGTTTAAAATATTTAGCTGATACAGTTTTATAATGTTTTACAATGTTTAATATAGTTTTGCAAAGAACAATTATGCCACATGGACTAAGACAGGTATTTGCCTGCATGATCTTGACAGTAGTAATAACAGGTTGCATGTATTTGGACATTTTTTTTAAATATCTATAGCTAAACATAACTGTTAGACACAGTGTTCACAGTATGAAGTGTGCAAGAAAAACAAAAAACACCATACAACTCATGCAAGACATGTTATGTCTTCTCAATATGATAGTTTTCATTTTAGGTTAATTTTACTATTTTAAGTTGTACGTTTACTGTTAAGTTCACTATTTTAAAGTATTATATGAAATATATATTCTACAAAACATGCATTACTCTAAAACCGCAAGAAAATCAAAGCCAAAAATAAGTAGTAATAAGTAGCGTTCCAAATTTGAAGTTGATATTTCAAAAATGAGTAAGATTACAGTAAGATTTTTTTGGGCGCAGTACCAAACGTTTCCACTCCCCATTCATTTCCACTGCAATCCTTTTTGACCACTAGTAGTACAGTACAAGTGTGACTATTTTATTTAGGATAATTTTACATTTTCAAATTATGCCCATGATTTTTTTGTGTATGTTTGCATAGCAAATGCCAAAATCCGCCAAGTTTTACATACATGTAATCATAAACATTTTCTAAATGTCTAGTTGACGCCTGACAGGAAACATCCTATAGACATATTGCAGCTGAGCAAAGACTCTAAAAGGCACCTCTTCTAGATATAAACATGCACTTCAAATAGACGTCTCCAAGATGTATGTGTTCTGCCGGAGTATTGTCTGAAAAGTTAATTAAAAAATTAATAGTATGAAACTTTGCTCTTGAAAACTGATCTTTTGCTTCTAGAGTATTTACAAAAATAAAACCAATTTCATCCTCACAATATAGATTATAAAGAACCCTAAATGCTGGCACGCAGATGGCACTAGGGATGGAGGGGACATGACCCCCCCCCCCATCGTTCATAGTGACCCGATCCGTCTCCATCACTGTCTCTACGAAAGTCGACATCGTTAAATAGAGCATTAATCAGGATTTCCGCTATGTACATTGGCCCAAAGGCCCGGGTATACTACACTTTCCACTCCGTCTCGCAGAGTTTTTGTTTGTTATTATGCCTTACATCAGCACAATACAACGAGAAACATTCAATTGTAAAAAATAGAAAAAATGAACAACATTAATATAACAAAACAGTGCCCGGGGAGAGTAACAAATTATAATAGACAAAGAAACCTGATGTTTTGGGGCATCACTTTATACAACAGCATACCTGCTTACAACATTTAGAGTTCTAATAGCCTTTTTACTTGTGAAATTACACAGGACCCTACAATACAGCTTGAAATGATTTATAAAATGATTTATAAAATGAGAAAAGTCTGGTTTGGAGCCTGACCACTTCATTTTATGAATATTAAGTTTCCCCATTAAAATTAACAACTGTATGAAGTATGCTTTATCAAATCCATGATCACCGAGGTATATTATTACATAAAATCCACTCAGCTGCAAAGAAAAATAACTCCACATCAATCCAAAATATGTTTGTATGTATACAGTGAAAACATTGTAAGAAAGGACCCGGCTGGAACGATCCAATGACGGCAGTCGTTCCGCGGGTGAAGGGCTTTGCGTGTTACGATCTTTCCTTTTCACGACACAACAAGAACATTAAAATGGAACACTTCTTCTTATATATTTTATCTCGTTATTTCATCTGACTCCATAAAATGAAAAGGGTTTTAATGATGTCTGTGCATCATTAAAACAGGAACGAATGATCGGTTATTCTTATCAGCTCTTTTTCAATACTTTACCCGTTCAGATGTAGGGAAACTATATCGCTCAGAGGTCCTGTTTTCCACAGATCTCACGGACACAATCTCGTCAGGCCCGGTCATCAGTCAGAGGTAAATTATGGTTACGTATCTGAGATTTGCCGTAAATTCACACGTACACAATCAGAGATATCAATAACCCTCATGGGGCACCCTCAGAACTCGAACTCAATCATTTACTTCAGTAAAGGGTTTTGGCCACTATCAGATATGTTAGCAGATCAATATACTACACTCGTAATAGCTTTGGATTGGCCAAATCTTTGTTTAAAGTAACATTAAATCAAAGTCAGAGGTGTGGACGTACCCGAATTCAGTCTGATCAGACGGCGTTCACCGTCACTGAACGGAATTAGCCCGTCCCTACACCCAAGCACACTTAAAAGATGCCGGATATTAGCCGTCGCTAAAGCTGACGCAGGCTTGCGGAAATATACGAATCCACTAATCTAGTAGAGAGAAAGCACTCTTCAGAGGCAGTTAGAATAGAATCAAACGTTACAATTTATTGACCAGGTAATCAAAACAATAATTCAAAGCTCCAATGTTACAAGAATAGAATCAACGGTTAACCATAACATAACAATAATTCAGGAATTGAAGAACTTGTAGAAATTACTACCTGGCAATGAAAAACTACACACAAGTGACATGTGCGGGCAATCAGTTTACTGACTCCCAGAATTTTCTGTCTCTTTCCCTTATATACCCAGATAATTCAATAGACCCACCAAGGTGGTATCTTGTCATTATAATTAGTCTTTAGAATTGGCAACAAAAAGGCTTCTGGAGATCCTGTGGCCGGGATTACTTATTTACATACAGGAGGTGTTTTGAGTAGGAAATCAGGGGGAGGGCACACCTTTAAGTTGTGCACTATATTTCCTCATACTTTAGAACTTCTTTTAGCTTTTCGTTATGATTGGGAGAATGAGACCATTTTACCAGGCACACTGAGACATTTCAAAAGATATCAAACATGTATAGTTACTTTTTGTACATATTACATTGCATGGATTTTAGGTGATGAGGGGAGGGGGGAGAATGGCGACTGCAGCCGGTCCCTCATGCGGACCGTCAGCACAGGGTGTGAAACCCCCCAGTGTGCTGCGTCCTGGATGTTGCTGCTATATGCAAGAGATAGCTCCCGTTGATTACTGACACCAGGCCCACATTTCCTCTCTAGGGGGGCCCAGACATTTTGGCACCGGGCCCGGGCTTACAACATAAATGAAAAACAGTTTCCTTTTCACCTTTACAGAAATCACAAGAGTAATCAATTTCTAATTCAAAGCGTTCCAGCACATGTTTAACTGGGTATATTCTCTGCATTATTTTAAAATAAACCTATTTTACTTTTTTATTAATATAGAATTTGTCTACTGTTCGCCAAGCTTTACGTCAATTTATATCTCCAAATACAGAAGACCAGAAAAAGCGAGCTGGAGGATATTACTAATATAGTTATTTGAGAGTCTATTTTGTATAATATTTGTATTAGCAATCAATATTTGACTCTTGATCTCTTGATAATTCAAATATTTCTCCTGTGATGCAGTTTTGAGAAGGGTCAAAACTTTAATACGACTCCATCATTGTTTAAGAGCTGGCTAACTACTATAATATAGTTTTAAAACCAGTAATCAAAATAGAAAGATTTATTTTTGTATAAGATGTCTTTGTTGTTCCAAATATAGTACCTCTTTGGTGAGAAATTATGTTTGTATGCCAGCGTCCATGGCATAAAAGCTTGTTTATGATATTTTGCAATTTTTTAAATTGAATAATTGCACTTCAACAAAAATTCTAGGTTACCCAATTACTTAAATAAATATTTGGGAAAGGAGTTCCAAATACTGTCTTTATTTTTTAAGTATTGGTAAAAGTTGCCAATTTATTTTAAATACATTGTTTAAAGTATCATAACTCAACACCTCTAAACCACCATGATCTTTAGAGTTGCATTACATTACTTTTCTCAGGTAATGAGGCTTATTTTTCCAGATAAAATCAATATGCATTTTATCCAATTGCTTCGTAGGGTGCACGGCTGTCCACGAGCCCTCTTGATGACAAAAATTACATAATGCGTACGGTGCGTGGATGGCCGAAGTATACTTTGGCTTAGTGGCGGCCTGGCACACCGCTCCTTAAACGTGCACTAAGCGATTTTTGAAAAACGCTTTTGACTACAGTGTCCCAAAACACACTTAAGATGTAGCCAACCAGCAACTTAGTTTCCAGCAGTGGAGGGAACTCAAGGAGCGGGAAGGACTCGAATCAGACGCCGAGGTTGTATTAATACGTTATTTCTTCTTGATAGGTGAGTAGTGTTGATTTTGCTTTGATTCACACAACTTATTCATTTTGGCTTTTGCTTGAATATGCTTGTGTCATCTTCGCTTGTTTCCATGATTGTCCTTGCCATGGTTGTGCAAGTAAGTGTGGATGCGTAGATTTCAAAATTCCCCCTCCCCTGTATATAAATGTAAATTATACTGTAATTGCATGCATCAGGGAGCCGCTATGATGCCTGGCATTGAAACTGCTTTTGAATGCACGATCCTTTTTAGTTTCACTTACGCTTTCAAGATTCACGATCACACGTACTGGAGCGGCAGTACTTACCACACATTTTACAAGATTCGATGCTTGTGAGTACAAAATACCCCCCCCCAGTTAAAAAATCCCATCTGCGCCCCTGCCTAAATGCTACAAAATTCTTCAAAATAGTTAGCTATTCTTGGTAAGTAAGGTAATTCATGCAGACTCTTCAGTGTTTTAGCTGCATGTACTATCTGAAGCTGCTGAGACAATCCTCTTAGCATTATTACTTCATTCAAATTTTTTAGAGAGTTTTCTTTTTTTTCACTGGAGCTCAAAAACAAGAGCCAATGTGAGAGCGGTAGCGTTGAATGAGTTGAAAGAGGCTACCCTGAATTTAATCCTTTTAGCGAGGGGCACAGCGAGACCCTCCATCCCCCATCGGCTCGCATGAGGAAATCAATGCATTAAACTGAGTGTGAACAATTGTTTCTAGAAACATGAATTCACAAAGGCCCAGCCAGTAAAATCCAGAAAGCCGAGCCAAAGCCTTACACCTTAGAAAACACCCATGATTTATTTTTCAATTAATTCAACAGTAGTGCATTACTTGTTCTCTCATTATTCCTGTGTTGAGCTTTGTTGTTTTAAGTTGTTCCAAGGACACTCTACGTCATGCTGTTTTCGGAGTACATTATGTGGAGGAGAGATTTGACTGAATTCCCTCAGGAGCAGCCGCTGGTAGCTTCCTGATGTATAGGACACTGTGTTCAAGATGCATGCAGAGGAACTTCTCATTTCCCAGGCTCTCTCAGATCCATTGTGCCCCTCACATGTTACTGCGTCATTAGAACTGATATCTTCCACCACCAGAGGAACCGCCAACTGTTGCACTACTCCTCCCCTGTTAGTCACTCTGGATGTGTTTAATTCCATTTCTTTCAGTGGAACATGAAATAATCACAGAATTTCAAACACAACATTTTAAGAATGTTGAGACTATCATTTCCATATAAAGACCAATGGCTATCAAGCTGTAAAAAGGACACAGTAAAAGCACCATAAAGGTAGTGCAACAATAGAATGAAGTCATATAGATCTGTATTATTCTCCTAACACTCTGGTGCTGTCTGGTCTTCTTTGGAAAAAAAATGCATTTATTTTGTTTTTATTTCATTTGGAATGGTACAAAACTGACATATTATAGACGTTTATCAGATGTCTGACCACAGCATATGCTTTCCAGGTGAAGTGCTCATTAACAGACATCTTTCAGGCTTACGTGTGCTAGCTGGGCGGTTGCTAAACCTCTAGCATTAACATTCTTACACTGTGCAAATTTGCCAACACAAAACCATAGGTTTTTCTACACTCAAAAAAATAATGGGTTAAATACAACCCAGCGCTGGCTAAAATATGGAGGAACCCAGCGATTGGGTTGTTTAGACCCAGCAGTTTTGTTACTGCCCAGAAGGTTGGGTTTAACATTTAACCCAACTGTTGGTATTGAAAACAACCCAGCATGAGCATATGTTCTGTCCAATACTTACCCAGCACTGGGTTGTATTTAACCCAGCATTTCTTTGTGTGTAGTGGTGCTAGTTCGCTTCTAAATTTCAAGGGTGGAATATACCTTTATCTGGAGTTAAAAGCAGGATTTAGAATGAAGATAACTCAGGGTTATGTGCAGTAAAATTCCCTTAAAGTATTTAGACATTATGGTCGTCAGCATGTCCCATATTTATGAATTTAATGATCTAAACTCAACTTTGGTTGCTCTGCTAACACACTTGACAGCAACTGGAACTTATACATTTTCTAGAAATGCTTAAAAGTAATTCCAAAAAAGACCAAAAAAAAGTTACCTCTAGCAACATTTATTTTCAAATGAAATGCCACTTTATGGCTGTATATTTAATCAAATTCAATGAAATGCATGTGTCTTCACATGAATAGGTCTTCAGCACTTTTAGCAACACCACTTTAGCACGCCCTTATGAATTTGCCATCAACAAGTTATATATAGTGTTCAGTCCATCTGTGAATTATCTGCAAACCCACGTCATTTGAGGCTAAATTGTTTTCTACAAACTCAAAGCAAACTTTGCCTGAGGGAAGTAAACAGGCTTGGTTTTTACCCTTGAAGTGAAGGGTAAGGCTGTGGTTTGTTCTATAGTGAAAAGCCAGGAGTGAATTCAGCGGTTTACAGCTGGCTTTCACTCAGAAACAATACCATTAATGGTCACAGCAATGTGCTTTGACAGACACTTCCACTGATTTCTACTTTGTGTCTGCACCTGATGTGGATAGTGTTTTCCTATGTGATTCAACTGTGTAATTTCTGGAAAGACATGTACAGTTCGAAAAGATAGTTATTTGAAATGCTGACAAATAGCAGGCAAATGGTCAGCTAACATCGAGGTTTCCATGTTGATTTGGCTCTTCGTGTCTAGTTCTGTTGCCAAGAAGAACTGAATAAGTTGGGGTTTCACTAGTGAAACAATGTCCTCATTATTGGCTGTCCATTGAGCAAACCTGAGGTCTTGTGTGTAGACTATCAATAGCGTTGCTCCAACACAACAAGCCTGCATGGCACAAACAGACTAAATCATTATTAACCAAATAACTGAATTAAACAACTTGGTAGTCTGAAAGTGGCATGCAGTTATTCATACTGTATATAGTTTTGAAAGAGCTTGTTCAAATGTTGACTGAATGGACTGTGACAGTAAATGTATTACCGTTGTGACTGAAAAAACTGGTAAACCCAAGGATTGCCACAGCTTTGGCTTTCCTCTTACCATTTGCTGCATCTTCTGTTTCCTTAAAGAAGAAATATACAATTGAGGGAAGTAGCTTCCAGATTGCTTCCTTCCCATGAAAAGCCCTTGATGGCCACAGAGCAAGAGAAAGGGGAGTATTCAGTCTCCCTAGAGATGGTCTTTGTGGTCTTTCACCTAATCTATTTATGTTATCACATCATTGAATCCACCTCTCATTGACTGGATATATCCTCACCGGTAGTCCCAAGGTTCAAGGTTCTTTATTATTTGTCACATACACAATCATACAGGGTATAATAGGTAGTGAAATGTTAGTCAGGACAGGTCCGCTCAATGGAAAGTGCAAGAAAGAAAAATAAAACATGATAATAAAATAAAAATAACATAAAAGCAATAAAAACTATGAAACAAAAACACGAGAGAGTATATATATATACAAATATGGTGAGAATGAAATAAGAAACAAATAATGAAATAAAATAAGGGGTAAGATGTGCAATGAGATAAAGTGTGCAGTGCAAGAGAATGTGCAAATAGGTTGTACCGGGAATGTACACATAGCAGCAGTGTGGATGATGGGGAATAATGGTTGTGATTACAGTTTATTAAATTGAGTCCTGTGGATGTTATGCTGTTATGAGACTGAGTTTAGGAGCCTGATGGCCTGGGGGAAGAAACTCCTCCGCAGTCTTTCAGTTTTAGCCAACATGCTCCTGTAGCGCCTGCCAGATGGCAGTAAAATGAAAAGATGGTTACCGGGGTGATTCGAGTCCTTGATGATTTTTGCAGTTCTGCTTTTGCAACGTTTGAGGTAGATGTCCTGCAGAGAGGGGAGAGTAGACCCTGAGATGCGCTCAGCTAAGCGCACGACTCTCTGCAGAGCTTTGCAGTCCTGGTTTGTGGCATTATTATACCACACTGAGATGCACTGAGTCAGTACACTTTCTATGGCCCCTGAATAGAAAGTTTTCAGGATAGCTGGTGAGACCCTGAATTTTCTCAGCTGTCGCAGATGGTACAGCCTTTGCCTGGCTTTCTTGACCTGTGTTTGGATGTGTGCAGTCCATGTCAGGTCCTCGGAGATGTTTACACCGAGGTACTTGAAGCTGCTCACCCTCTCCGCAGGGGTCCCGCTGATCATAAGAGGAGTGTAGGGCTGCAGCTGTCTCTTCCTGAAGTCTACAATCAGCTCTTTGGTTTTGCTCACGTTCAGAGAGAGACAGTTGTCCTGGCACCATGATGTAAGTCTCTCCACCTCATCCAAGTATGCGGCCTCATCATTGTTGGAAACGAGGCCCAGAACCACAGTATCGTCAGCAAATTTAACAATGGAAGTGGAGCTGTGTGAGGACACGCAGTCGTGGGTGTAGAGAGAGTATAGCAGGGGGCTCAGGACACAGCCCTGTGGGGCTCCTACATTCAGGGTGATGGAGTTGGAGGTGAACTGGCCGACTTTCACCACTTGTGGTCTGGCGGTGAGGAAATCTTGGATCCAGTCACAGAGTGAAGTGTTTAGGCCGAGGTCTGATAGTTTGACAGCTAGCTTGGTGGGGACTATAGTGTTGAAAGCTGAGCTATAGTCGATGAATATCAGCCTGACATAGTTGCCATTCTTGCTGTCGATGTGAGTGAGGGAGGAGTGCAGTACCTGGGAGATGGCATCATCAGTAGACCTATTTGGCCGATAGGCAAACTGAAGAGGGTCCAAGGTAGCAAGGATGGAGGAGCAAATGTGTTTCTTTAAGAGTCTCTCAAAAACCTTCATGACTGTCGATGTGAGGGCAACTGGACGGTAGTCATTCAGGCAAGAGGGTTTACTGTTCTTAGGCACAGGGATTATGACAGATTTTTTAAAGGAGGTGGGAACAACAGAGGTAGCAAGTGACTCATTAAAGATGGAAGTAAACAAACCAGCAAGCTGATCAGCACAGGACCTCAGAACGCGGCCAGTAATCCCATCAGGTCCTGCTGCTTTCCTTACGTTCACTCTCTTTAGTTCCCTCCGAACGTCATCCTCTGAAAAGGTGATAGCACAAACATCGCTGCTCTGTCTGCTGCTTTCTGACGTGCTGATCGGCAGGATCGCGCCGCCATTAACGTTACATTCAAAGCGACCGTAGAAAGTGTTTAGCTCCTCGGCCAGCAACGGATCTGCTCTCACCTCCGCGGAAGAGTTATTTCCAGAGGAACAGATGGTCTTCAGTCCCTGCCACATGCGTCGGGAGTCATTGAGCTGGAAATGTGACTCAATTCTCTCCCTGTACCGGCGTTTAGCGGCTCTTATTGCACGCCGGAGAGCATAACACGCTGTTTTGTATTCGCTCATGTTCCCCGACAAAAGACCGGCATTGTATGCGGCAGTGCGATGGTTAACCGCATCACGGATAGATCTGTCCACCCACGGTTTCTGATTGGAGAATGTCCCAGCACTCGCTGTCTGCTTTGCTCTCAAATGTATGAATTCTAAGCTGGCATCTGACATGCAAGTGGCCAAGCCATTCAGGTGGGCCATGTGAATGAGGCAGAACGTTGCCAGAATTGGAAATCTTTGTAAGCTTTGTGTGTTGCAGCAGCCTTTTGAAGTTGTATTATTGGAGTGTAGTTGCAATATTATTGGCATATGTTTTATGAGAAACTACAAAATAGTATTTCAAAATGCCAGGTGTGTTACATGTTGTTCCTTTGTAATTATTTGTGCTTAACTCTTTCCCTGCCATTGACGGATTTTGACGGCTTTCTGTGTTTTAGTGTAATACGGTTGGAGGCACAATTACACATCTTCTGAAAGAGTATCGAATCTTTGGATAAAAATACAGACAAAGAAGAAACATAACCAATGATCACAGATGCATATGTAAAATAACACGATATTCAAACATTAAACAGCATATAAATCAAAACTGCCTAACGTTAGCAAGTTAAATGTCAATCCATGAAGTGGTTTAGGACTTTGAAGGCTGCTGGAAGTGATTGACTCCATCTACGTTTTGATCATTGTTTTGAATCCAATCCGGATGTAGTCTTTTCTTTGACATATTGCATGTTCAGATATTCATGCAACAAAAAAGTGGGGGCCATGAACAGTTTGTGACAATGATTAAAATACACTTACAACTGTTGGGGAAACAGTAAAGTAAATCTGAATGTAAATTCCAAAGTCATATTTATAAGTGTTTTGCCATCTAATCAATTGATGCAAACACTGAGAAGTTTAAATAAAATTTACATGACACTGTCTGTAGTAGAATAGAGGAAAAGGGCAGTGTTAAGCCACATGTACACTGAAAAATTCAACTGTAATTGAATTTACTTGCAAAAAAAATGTTTTCACTCAGAAATTGCTACTACCAGCATGATTTTGTTATGAGGTGACAGGGACGAGAGACATACTGATCCATATGCAAGCTTTATACCAAGACGTGGTCACAAAAAAGGCAAAGGGTCAAACAATGGAAAACGGGTATATCATGGGCAAGACATAAGAGTAGTCCAGTGAATAGATGGGGTCGAACGGCCACGAACGTAATCCAGGGGGGCAAAACAAAGAGAGATAATCCAGGTACACAGCACTAGTCCAGGCAGGGTCACACGGGGTCCGAACGGAGAGACAAAAGGGTATTCTGAAAAACACTGGAAAGCATGCAAGACAAGACTATGACTAGACTGTACAAACTAGAACTGGCTCCATAGAGTAGCTATTGCTAGGAGAGTGATAAATGCTATAAAACACTTGGCAATCTGAAAGAGGAAGTCCATGGCTTATAAAGTGTGTGATTGGTTACAGCTGTGTGTGTAATCAGTGCAATGGATGATGGGAAATGTAGTCCAGGCTATAGTATAACAGTCTGTGCAGTGTGATAGTCAATATGTTGGAAGGGCGACCTCTGGTGGCAATCAGATGGAAAGCCACGGACCGGATTCGTTACAGATTAATTTCTTAATTAGAAAAATTAAAGTAGTTTACTTACTCTGTTTCAAGTAAATTTTGCTCGAACTTTGTAAAAATGTCTTAATGCATATAAAAGTACTATAATTTGTTCATACATCTTATTTAAATTCCTGAGTAATGTTTATTTTATGAATGTTTTATCACTACTACTATACATTGAGGACATGGCTGTTCTCATAACATTTGACTGTAACTTTCGACCCATCGCTACCATTGTAAGGTCATGATAGAGAACATAGTCAACAATAGTGGCCCTTACAGTATTTAATTAGAAACATACCTACGTCCTTAACCTTTTCTACCTCTTCCTCTTCCTCTGTTGTGCCTCGCTACCCTTACACCACGCATCCTCACTCTTCTTCTTCTTCCTGGCTGTTGTTGTTCTTCCATTGTCAGAATTTGTAACACTGTGTTATGCTCTACTTATATATGCTGCCCAATTGAAGATAGCGCATTGGCAATTTGCTAAAAAGAATGAGAAATTGCTTTTATGATGTGCACAAGCAACTAGATGATGTGGAGTATGAACAAGTAGTTTTGAAAATGTAAATTGTGATCTGAGAGAATGGCCGACTGCAATAAAACTGGCACATTTCAGGAGCAAAAGGCATGGGAAGGGAAGCCATCGGAGACTCTCATCTATCGGTGGGTTCAAATCTCTTGAGGAATGTTCTCGAGGAAATGCATTGTGTCTCTCTCTTCCTTTGAACTTGTGTTTAGACTGCCAGTACTTGAGAATTAAGCCGTAATGTTTTATGACTCAGTAGATTATCATGTACAGTTCAGCATGTCCAGAATATAAATAAAATGCGCAATTTTGATATTTCAGTAAAGAACATATTTTCCCAATAACATTTCACAACTAGCATATTATTGAAGATTTAGTGTGTAATTTCTGCACCTCTGGTGTAAACAAATGGAATTTCAGAAATAATGATAAATAGGTTTCCCAAACACTCCCCATCTTTGTTTATTCGGTTGGTTGAACAGTTCGTCCCTCCCAAACGTATGCCCTTGACTGAGCCAATGTGGTGTGTCAGTAAACCAAGGTTACACACTTTATTATATAAAATATTATTGATTTGACTGCGCTGACACTATTGATTGAGAACCAAACTTGAACTGAACTGAGCTGAACAATGATATTATAAGAGCTTTAACACTTTATTATAAGGAGCAATTGTCACTAGCATCCATATTACTAGTATATTGGCTGCTTTTTAGTATTATAAAGCACATAGTAACGCCTTTTTTGCATGACCATATCCAACCCATACCTAAACATAACATCTACCTTACTAACTATTAATGAGCAGCCAATTAGGAGTTTATTGAGGCAAATACTTAATAGTTAATAGTGAGAGCTGGACCTTAGTATGACCATTAGAGCTGCTTGTAAAAAAAATTTCAGACCTCACAACTCAACATTTTCTAGTGACTGATTACATCTAAATTTTTCCATTGGCCCAATTGGATTTCTGCTAACTGAATTGTATCAATTGTGGCAACAGTCTGTTAACATTGGCTCAATGAGAAATAATATGTTGAGCCAATTGAGAAAAAAGACGTCTACAAAACCATGTTATTGGCCCAATTAAATATTTTAAATAGTGGTAGAATACATTTTTTTGTTTAACTATTTAAACATTAAACATCAAATACATCCACATATTAAAAATGTCAGAAACACCACATGAGTCCACATGAATGATACCATTCTCACAAGAGGTATTTTGAGCTCATGAAACTGCATCTTACACTTCAAATGTTTGGCAAAAACACTCATAAAAGGTACTTTGAGGTACAAATTCTGTCATTAATTACCCTCATGTCGTTCCACATCAATAATACCGTTGTTTCATCAAAAATGTCATCAAACTAATTTCATTATCGGATTTAGTCAAAAATATCTTAATTCGTTTTTTGAAGATGAACAAAGGTCTTATGGTTTGGAACGACATGAGGGTAAGTAACTAATGACAGAATGTTCATTTTTGGGTAAACTATCCCTTTAAGTCCTTGTTGTACGCCAGGATGAGTGCATACAATAATCCAAAAAAGTACAATAAATGCATTTACAAAGTCTCCTAAGTTGTCAAGCACCACCTCCTCTTCCAAGACAACGGAGACATTCAGCACACTTGGCAGGGCCCTTGAAGTGCAACTGCTGCTGCTTACTATTTCAAGAATTATTTCATTTACATTTATTCATTTAGCAGATGCTTTTATCCAAAGCGACTTACAATTGAGGGATACAATTTTCATTACAGTTGTGTGTTTCTCCAATGGCTCTGTACTCTGTAAAAACAAAAAAGATTAAAATAGCAATGTCAGTACTAATTCTACATTAGAATTAACAGCCTACATTACACAGAATCATGTCTCATGGCAGCTCTCAATAAAGCAACTCCTCACAAATGGCATCTAAGAGCTAATCGTATTTGACACTAATATGGAATAAACATATATCCAAAAAGAGCTACTGTTAAATACTCACTGTGAAATTCGTAGGGGTTCCTCTTCTACAACAAATGGTGCCTCGTGAGCTCAGACTTAGCAATGTGGGTTACACTAATGGGAACAAAATTAGTTTATAGCAGAAACGTATTCCTTGTGTCTCATACATTTCTTATATTCATCATAAAGTGAGATACAAAATAATTTAGTTCAATAACATTAGGTAACTGAGAGATAGGGGTGTGCGATATTGACAAAAAATATGTCTCAATATTTTCTGGGATTTTATCGATAATGATAATTAGACAATGTTTTGCTGAGTGTGTTATTGTGCTGGTATCTTAAAGGCAGGGTAAGCAATTTTTCAAAAATGTTTTAGAAAACTGAGTCGGGCAGAGAACCCCCCAAAAATTGTGACCAATCAGCTGTAAGGGGCGTGTCTACTCATGATGTGGAGGAGAGAGCGTTCAGTGAACAGCCGAGACGAGCGACAGAAAGATAGAGATGGTGGATAAAAAACAAAAGAGCAAAACGTCTGCGGAACGATAAGGCAAGAAGTAGGACCCGTGTAAATATTGTATCGGATCAGCTTTCCAGCGCTGGAGAGAACTCAAGGAGCAGAAGGCCTGCGATCGGACACTGAGGTTGCTTTGTCTATTCTCGATACGTGAGTAACACCGTATCTACACCGGACGTGCCGCATCAGCTAAAGCCTGCCTACACTGGACACGTGTATTTCAGGCGAGAATGTAGTTGTTTAAAGCTCAAATCTGCGGTTTATTTATAAAAAACAGCATCTATTTGAAAACGTGCTTCGCCGATTTCAGAAACGTGAGCTCCACACGATCACCGGGCGCTCAATGCTCAGGTATCCCTTCTGACATTTACCACTGGCTCTGATGTCTCTGTAGTTGTTATAGATATAATTTGTTTTGGGTAAATCTAGCAGGCAATCTTTGGTCATTATTCTATTGTTCTATTGATATGTTAAAATTAAAATAAAAACAGGCAATGTTTGATATAAAACTTTGTTTCATTGTAATGTATGTATATTCCCTGAACTACATTTCTACAGCTATTAATATGTTTAAATGAAAAGAGGCAGTGGTGTTTGCTATATTTCATCTGTAAATGCAGTGAGGAAGATTGCAGTAGCCGAGGCGAGCTGACTGATGTTATCAAGTACGCTGATATTTGCAGAATTACTGGACTTGCGTCGCTCCGTCTGCAGGATTCACACGCCCGAGTCTAACTCGTGAAGTCCAAACTACCGAGTGAGGACCCCAGTGAGGAGTCACCTAGACAGCCATCGGGAAAAGACCACTGGAACCAGTTGAGCCCTTACAATCTGACTTTGCTGCAGTTGGAACAAACTACTGGTTCGTCTGGCCGGAGGGGAACTGCCCCCCCGACTGAGCCTGGTTTCTCCAGAGGTTTTTTCTCCGTTCTGTCACTGATGGAGTTTTGGTTCCTTGCCGCTGTCGCCTCTGGCTTGCTCAGTTGGGGACACTTAATTTCCAGCAAAATCATCGACTTCATTGCACAGATACTATTTAAACTGAACTGAGCTGGACGATGACATTGTTGAATTCAATAATGAAAATTGAGTGTTAAATCTTGTCATTTTACATTATTGACACACTATTTTCCGATTTTGATATTGTGCAGTTGCTTTGTTACAATTTGTATTGTTAAAAGCACTATATAAATAAAGGTGACTTGACTTGACCAAGGATGCAAGTCCAAAATTTGCATACATGGTATTGAGAAATGCACGCAGACCTAACGTTAAGTCACCAGACTATTGGCCTAATCTTCTCGGTACTTAGACCGTGATGGAAATGCAGACAGCAACAGATCTGGGTGGAAAAAGTTCCTGGGACATATTGATCCAGGTAATTTTGGTGGAAAAGCGGCTTATGTTTCACAGAACTAATCATTGCCTGGGTTGCTGTAGGCTACGTATATGTGGGGGCGGATCTATCAAAATAGGGGCGAGACCCTTTTGGGGTAGGGGCGTGTTTGTTTTGGTGATTTCAAATATCAACATTGGCTTCCAGAAATTGCTTACCCTGCCTTTAAGGACTACCGTGAAGGGCCGGCTCCTAAAGTTTTTTATATTAAAGTTATCAAACATACAACATTGGCTCCTAAAGTTATGAAATAGAGCAAAAACAGTCAATAATGTGTCTAAAACGCATCTTGTTTATTGAACAGTTGTGAAGATTGTATAATGCAGTGAAAAACACACTGTAAATGCACACGCGCATTAGTCTAATCTTCATCACGTAACATTAATGTATTCGTGCACTCTGTGAGTTAGACGTGCCTTGTTTGGTTTTTGTTTGGTTTAATGTCCATAAATGTCAAATCCCACATTGTAAAACAACAATTACAATATTATCACAGACGATATAATCTAACGTTGTATTGCGCACACACACACTCCTACTGAGAGATCAGTATGGGCTAAACTAAGCTATAAATGCCAACATGACACCAGTGAAGGCATGAATTCACTATTATTCTGCAAAATACAACGTAGTACGTGAAAGATAACTTAATAAATACAAAACTCAGTATACTCAGTATACTCACCATAACTTTAATTATAGAAAATCTGTCAGTAAATGATGTTCTGCCCTTCAGCATCGGCTCCAGTCCGCTCTCTCGCTCTCCCGTGCGCAGGAATTTGAATTCACTACACCAACTACACCAAAAAAAACATTTTTTGCTGCAAAGCTTATTGGGATAACACAGATTTTTCACTCTGCTTGATACAAAGTAGATTGGATGAGCACAATGTAATATGTTCAGTAAATGTATTTTTTTGTTTTGGGAGATTTATTGGGAAGCAATTTGTTGAGTCAATATTTATTTGTCAGTTCCCAATTTTTCAAAATGTAAATTTTTTTACAGTGTAGCTGAATTGAATTACAGTAGTTACGTAATGGTACACTTTGCAGCACTGACACAGTTATTGAACTGAATTGAATCCACTTTAACTAAATTAAGCTGAATAATGACCTTATTATCTTCATACGCTTTACAGCAGAAACTGAACTGGTTTTATAAATGATGCATTTTGCAACATTACCGCTGTTATTTTCCAGTGTATTACTGTGAAGCTGATTTGAAACAATCGGTATTGTAGAAAGCACTATTTAAATAAATGTGCCATTGACAGGTCACATACATAACCAATAAAATCAGTAGCTGATGCTGTATAGGAACACTACTTAATAGCATACTGTACTACTGAAAATAAGCTGCTATATCAGCCCATGAAACATAGAAAACTAGATAGATCATGAATTGACACCGGCACAACCAGGTAAATGTCAAATCAACATTCAGATAAAATCAACATTGGGCACAAGTCTGTACAGCCTGTCTTTCTCCTGCTTGTCAAAGGAGAGAAATCCTGAAAACGTTCTATACTGGGGCTATATAAAGCATTACAGCATTACAGCATCTGCTCCAACCAGGACTGTAAAGCCCTTCAGAGAGCAGAAGGGACTGAACGATATGTACATCAGATGACACGGTAACGGGGCTGTTCAAATCATCAAGAACCCTATATATCCTGGTAACTGTCTGTCAGTTCAGTCTGCTGTTATCACACAAGTGCTTCTGTTGTCTGATGGCCAAATCTCACTTAAGTCTCTTATGACCAGTATTCAGATCTATACTTACTTTGTAATGTTTTTTCTTTGTTTTTTATTGTTACTACCTTATTACATACTCTGCAATTTTGTAACTTTCTCTTTTTGCACATTTGACTATTACTAATTCAATTTGATCTAATGTTTCTATAGTTAATGCACAGTCTGAGTAGCTGACCTGATTCACATTTTACTGCAGCTTGTATTCTGTATGTAACTGTGTATGTGACAAAAATCTTGAATCTTGAGTACAGTTTGGTTACTCTACTCATCTCTGGAGTATGCTACTTTAAGTAAAAACTATAAATAGTTTTAAAATAACATCTATTGATGCTCATGCATCTCCCTGCCTAACTGATCTCATGAGAAATCATACAATGTGATTTGTTAGAAAACTAACAATTTGAAACAAAAAGTAAGCCTCAGGGACTTAGCTGGTTTTATGAAAATGTACAAATGAGATCAAAACTTGTCACTTATTTGCTAAAAGCATAATAGTGTTGTCCGTGCTGCCATATAAGTGTCAAATTATATACAAATTAATGTAAGAACATAAGATTGTTTTCATTGATCAATATTTTTTACTTCACATAGTTAAGTACATTAAAATCAATTAAAAAGTATATATATATATATATGTATATTATACTGTATTCTGTGTAATACTGAACCAGGGTAAACTTGGTTTCATTATGTCTAAAGATCAATTGATTTTGTTTCCCAGCTCTTTAAATCATCACTACATTAATGCCTTTTCTAAAGAACTAATTAATAATCCTCTGTAGAAAGATAAAGAAGTAATTCTGTAACGTGATAAAGAACAACAGCATGCATTTTTACATGCAATCATCTCAGTGCTTCAAGTAATTAAAGTGACAGTTCATCAGTGCTGGCTTGTTTCTTGTAAGGCTTGTTCGTCCACTAAGATGTTATTGTTGCACACACACAACATTTAGTCTTTCATTGTTTTTATTGAAATTAATATTAAATATACCCGTTTGATAGGAAATTGAATTTCAATTGCACTCGTCCTTGATCAGAAGGTTAATGCTGGTTATTTTTGTTCTGGTAACGTCAGGTTTAATATGAAAAGCAGATACTCTGTAATGACACAAAACTGAAGGACTTGATTACATGCACACCACTTCCATCCATTGTGTCTTCACATATTGTCTGGAAATATGAGAGTGTAAGATTTAACATGGGCTGGGTACGCGAGACCGTCTTTCAGGAATTAAGCACCCGTTAGCAACATCTGATGTCTTTAACTCATAGGTTTAGATTACACTTCCTCTTTAGTAGGATGTCAGAAAGTGATGCTAATTTCTCAAAGCACACAAGTCCACTAATACAGCAGCATTCAGAGGCTTAAAGTTTCATTATTATGCTTAAATGACCAGATTTCTCAGGTCATTATGGCTAAAATAAAATGATTAATTCTATTGTATTTTTTATTCTAGGTTAAATAGAAGTTAACTTCAGCTGACAGCATCTGTGTCCTGCTGTTGGTTATCAGAGAAAATACTTAAATACTTAAGAAATGAATTAAAAACCTATACCTACACTTTAACATAAGTACAGTTGGTTTATTTCTAGTTGAAGTTTAAGGTCTGGGATTCAAAGGCAGTACACTGCAGTACTACTCACAGCTGTTATGAAATGTCAAACTAATTATTTTCTACATTTGACATTCGAGCATGTGTCATAATTTAAAAGTATTTTTAAGTAGGAAAAGGGTGATTTTTGTTTAGTTTTTTTGGCTAGAACGTGGCTTTCAAACGACAGATTGCTATCAAATACCCAGGTTATTACTGTAAGTGATGGTGAAGTAGACCCATTTCACAAGTTGGTGGTAGGGAAGTGGGTTTGTGAAGATCAAATGCATCGCATCTGTTAGATCATTTCAGATACATGATAATCTTTAAAGGGATAGTTCACAAAAAGTAAAAGTGTCATCATTTCAGAATCATGATAATCTTTAAAGGGATAGTTCACCCAAAAATGAAAATTCTGTCATCATTTACGCACCCTCATTTTGTTCTAAACCCGTAAGACTTTCATTCATCTACAGAACACAAATCAAGATTTTTATTTAAGGAAATAATGATTTTTGTGACCTCTATACAACATTGACAGTCTAAGCAAATACAGTCATGAACAAAAATATCGGCACCCTTGGTAAAGGCTTGGTAAATTGGCTGTTGAAAATGAATCTTCATTGTTAATCTAAAAATCAAACCTTTCATCGGATAATATTTAAATGGGGGAAATATCATTATGAAATAAATGTTTTTCTCAAATACATGTTGGACACAATTATTGGCATCCCTAGAAATTATTATGTATATTCCATTCATATTCACAATTATGAACATGAAATTATCCAGCCATGGCTTCCTGTTTCACAGAAATATAAATAGGACGAAAAACAAAGCCCAAATTCCCTTCACAATGAGAAAAACCAAAGAATATATTTCTGAGGTGCAGAAAAAGATAATTGAGCTTCACAAATTAGTGAAGTGGCTTTAAGAAAAGAGCTAGAGCTGTGAAAATCCCATTTCCACCACACACAACGCAGTGTGAATTCGTAACGAGCGAGCGCATCAGTTAGCGCGGGCTTTGCGGTCGCTGGATAATTTGCTGCTCGGGATGGGAGATGAAGATCGCCGAATGAAGGCTTGGATTTGGGTCTGTCCCTTCACAGTCGTATGGATTACAGCGCATTAATACAATTATTTCATGTCGTTATTATGTTGCGGTTTTGGTGTTTTTTTATAGTTCTATTGTCGGTCACGGCATGTCGGAGAAAACGCTTTTTGTGGCCCATGGCAAACATGACAAGTAAAGGTTAAACGATTTCAAATGTTACTTATTTTAAGGTTTAAAGTTAAGTCTTGTTTAACATTATTTAACATTATTTATTGGAAACAAGCTGGCCGCAGAAATCACGCAACAAAACAAAATGTTATCATTTCATATTGAGTAAACAATATTATGATGCAATTGGAAACAATGTAATTTATATGACAACTAAAAACAGCTAATAATAAAATGAATCCCGCGATTTCAATATTCATAAGGATTCATTTTTAGATGCCGTCGAAATGTTAGTTTTGTACGTTTACATGCTGAAAATACGTCAGTAATGTACGTTTTAGTGCCTGTAAAAACATAAGTAAATGTACATTTATAGAACCACATTTTACGTAAAATACATACGAATTATCATGAGATCACGTTGGATATTCTAAAATGCCCATAAAAATAGGTGGATGGAAACGCAGCTTTGACTCCTTCATAAAAACAGTGGTTACTTGCTTTCTGGCTGACAGTCAGTTTCAATGATTCACTTTTTTATCATAAAAAGTATCACTTTTTTACAGTTGTATTTATATATAATGTAATTTCGTTTAGAATAATTTCGTTTTTCTTATCATTTCATGTTTCTATATTCAAAATGTTCATTTTAAATCATTAATCTCATAACATTATTTAAGTCTATATGCAATTGTAATGCAGTGTAAATGGCTTATATAAATGGGAAAATGAATTTTGTTTTTAATTGATTTCATTTAATTGGCAACAGTCATATAGTATATATTGTTTATTTACAGATGTTAGTATAACTTCATTTAATATAAATAATTACGAGCACCTGCCCACCAAAATGTCTGTTCATGGCCCTGGTGTAGTTTGACTCATTGATTAACTGAACTCTGAGAGTAAAGCTCATTCTTCTGAGGAAGATATTTTTAGAGAATTTACACAAAAATATTTTTCAGCGTTGTTTCTGGATCACAATGTTGGCATTGAGTGAAAGTGATGACCTCGCCTTGGTGGTGCCATTATTGTTTATTGCTGCATTTGTTTATAAACATTCATTGTGAAAACAAAACCATTGATCCAACTGTCAGATTATTTGGCAACACCCTTTCCTGAGTGAATCAAAATGCTTTGTAAATAAACTACAATAGACTTCTGAATTCTCTTGAAAATAACATTCCAAAATATCTCCTTGATTACAACAGTTTTGGGAACATAGTCTTCTGTTATTGCTTAATTATATGGAAAAAAATGGCTAACAGAGAATATTTAAATAAGAGGTCCAAAGGTCTGGAAGTCAAGGTTTTGAATGCTGAAACAACTCTGAAACAAACTCTTCGTAGATCTAAAACAGCAGGGTCAATCCTTCTCAACTCAACCACAGGTCCCCAGCTAAAGATTTTTATTTTGAAAAAAAATCTGGTCAAAGAAATAGATAAATTATCAAGCAATCCACTATTTTATAGAGGGGAGTCAAAATGTCTATTTTCGTCTGAGATCCGGAACCAAATTACAGGAGGGTAAAAAATGACTTCAGGAAGATAGCAGTATTATTATGTTATTTTTACACAGAGATTGGTAAGTTTATTAGTCAAATCTGTTGACATTAGTGATCTTTGTTGCATTATTGCCAGTGGTGATTATTCAAAAATGGGAAAAACACTTCTTGTGTTTTGTTTTTTCACCTGTAGTTTGTGTGCCTGTAACTCAAAAAGCATTCAAGATATTTTAATATCCTTCTAGAGTTTGGTTCTTAACATCACTGAATTTTCGTATGGTATCTTTTTCTTTAAGTCTCTATAAGGTTCATTTCAAGAGATATTGGGTTTCCAATGTGGCTTTTGCCTCTGCATGACCGAGTCCTGAAATCAGTCCAATAGACTAGACATCAACAGCAACATCACAGGTTGATTGACATATCGACCAAGAAGCATAAAGGGGCACACGGTGTAAAGTGTTAGCTTCTGATAGGTCGAAGCAAGCCCTCACAGGGATGCAGGAGGTATGGCAAGGTGATGCACTGTCTCGTTCCCTTTGGGTAACTATGCGTAACCTAGAGACGTTCCTCTTCAAGAAATCACACTGCATCGGAAATGCTTTGAGAACACCATATTGATGAATACCTGTCTAGTGTGAAGTCAAAGTGCACATCTCAAGACAGAAGCACTCTAGAACCCAGAGTGGTCCCAACATCGAGATCAGTGGTTCCCAACCACGTTCCTGGAGGCCCCCAACCCTGCATGTTTTGTATGGCTCAATTATCAAACACACCTAATTCAAGTCTTGTGGTCTCTGTGAATGAGCTGATGAGTTGAATCAGGCGTGTTTGATGAGGGAGATATACAAAATATGCAGGGCTGGGGGGCCAGAAGAAATTTAGCTGGGAATCACTGATCTAGGTTGACAAAGGTGAGTGGGGTAGACCAACCCACAGCCTCACAAATATTGTGTATAGAAACACCAGATAAAAAGGCTTTAGAGGCCACCATACCTCTAGTTGGGTGAGCCCTGACCCCAAGAGGTAACGGGAGATCAGGGGACTTGTAAGCTAGGGGGATAGCCTTAAAAATCCACCTGCTTATTGTCTGCTTAGTCACCATGAGAAATGGGGCAGAAAAGTTCATACATTTTCCTCCACAGGGCGGCTCTGTGGACGTAGGTGTCCAGCACTCAAACTGGACACACCAAATTAAGCTTCTCCAGGTCTAGCTCCCAAAAGGAAGGAGGACAGAATGCCCCCCCATATTATCACTCGCCACGCTACAGGAGCTAGAGGACAGCTGGTGCTGGTCCCGTCCAGCAGCCCCTGAGACCTGGATGTGGAGGAACCTATTATTAAATAGAATAGGACACTACAGCTTTCCTGTAGCTCAACTGGTAGAGCATGGCGCTAGCAACGCTAAGATCATGGGTTTGATTCCCAGGGAAAGCAAGAGCTGATAAAATGTAGAAACTGTAACTTGAATGCAATGTAAGTCGCTTTGGATAAAAGTGTCTGCTAAATGCATAAATGTAAATGTACAGGGCTGTTACCAATCAAATGAAATCAGAATCAACAAATAAATAGTTTTTAACAATATGAAACGTTAATGAATGACTCGTTGCACCATCTGAATCATTCAAACGGTCTGATTTATTCAGGAATGAATCAGGAGACTGATTTCATTGAATAATACATTTGATTGTTGAATTATTTGCCAAGTTGTTTGAAATGCTTCTGCTGTGTATTTATTCATAAATATTTACATTGGCAATACAGAGGAAAAACAGATAGCCTAGTACTGGGTTTAAAAATGTATGTCACGTGATATTAACTTCTTGTTTTTGAATTGTATAAAATCAGTCTCTTATTTGCAAATGTGCTGATAATCAGAAAAACAGCGCTCTTCTTCCTCATCTACTATTGCTTGATATTGATATTTACTTAATTATACCATATGTTATAAATATAAAAAAAACAACTCATACAGATAAACATCACTGACGCTGTGTGAGGAAAAGGTGGTGAGAGTTGTCAGCTCTGGTTTTTAAAGATTAAGATCAATTTACCACAAGATGTTGTTTCAGATTATGTGTTGAATCCTTTTAAGCCGTGAGAAGATTTGTCGCAGGTAGACATTCTGTAGTTTACATTAGACTGTCCTTTTTCACATTTATAAGTAAAATTGTTTTTGTGTTTCCATGACAAAAATGCATTTCGCGGATGGGATTCTGATTTCCTCTGAGAGTCCTGGTCCTGGTCTGCCAGTTGCTAATTCACAAGTTTGCACTAACATATACTATAATTTGATTGAGCAATTGGTAAGCATATTTGGCGTGCTATCCAGAGGGAGGGCTCCGAGCTCGGGATAGAGCCCGAACCCAGAGAACCCCCCATCCCCCATCCCAATAACGGGATGAAATTAGATTAAGAGTGTGGAGTTGGTGTGGAGGCAAGATGCTGGAAAACTGTCAGAGGTGAGTTGGCTGTATATATATATATATATATACAGTGCTCAGCGTAAATGAGTTGTCAGACTTTGTCTTCCTCTACCTGTGTTTCCTTACCCTTATGTGCCCATATTTGGTCCGTCCTGTTCCCCATCATTAGTTAATTAGTCTCCGTCTGTGTCTTGATTATGTCCCAGGTGTTTCCAGTTATGTCTCCCTATATATAGTCTGTTCTGCCCCATGTGTCTTGTGGATTATTGTTAATGTCTAAAGCCTGTATAGATGTCCTTACCTGTGTTCCTGTGTCTCCTCCGTCTGTTCTACATTAAATACCCGGTTTGTTATACTCCTCGTCTCCTCGTTCCTGGATCCCCCGTGCAGCAACGTGACAGAATAATCCACCCGAAACAAGATGGAGTTCACCGGCGTCTGCAGCTCACCGAGCCCGGCGTTTGCGGGAAGTCTGCCGCTGTCCGCGGCTAGCACAGGACAGGCCGTCACCGTTCGCGGCAAACGGAAGCCCGCTGGTGTCTCTGTAGGTCGAAGCAAGCCCTCACAGGGATGCAGGAGGTATGGCAAGGTGATGCACTGTCTGTTCCCTTTGGGTAACTATGCGTAACCTAGAGACGTTCCTCTTCAAGAAATCACACTGCATCGGAAATGCTTTGAGAACAGAAATACCAACTCCACCATATTGATGAATACCTGTCTAGTGTGAAGTCAAAGTGCACATCTCAAGACAGAAGCACTCAAGAACCCAGAGTGGTCCCAACATCGAGATCAGTGGTTCCCAACCACGTTCCTGGAGGCCCCCAGCCCTGCATGTTTTGTATGGCTCCCTTATCAAACACACCTAATTCAAGTCTTGTGGTCTCTGTGAATGAGCTGATGAGTTGAATCAGGCGTGTTTGATGAGGGAGATATACAAAATATGCATGGCTGGGGGGCCAGAAATTTAGCTGGGAATCACTGATCTAGGTTGACAAAGGTGAGTGGGGTAGACCAACCCACAGCCTCACAAATATTGTGTATAGAAACACCAGATAAAAAGGCTTTAGAGGCCACCATACCTCTAGTTGGGTGAGCCCTGACCCCAAGAGGTAACGGGAGATCAGGGGACTTGTAAGCTAGGGGGATAGCCTTAAAAATCCACCTGCTTATTGTCTGCTTAGTCACCATGAGAAATGGGGCAGAAAAGTTCATACATTTTCCTCCACAGGGGGGCTCTGTGGACGTAGGTGTCCAGCACTCAAACTGGACACACCAAATTAAGCTTCTCCAGGTCTAGCTCCCAAAAGGAAGGAGGACAGAATGCCCCCCCATATTATCACTCTCCACGCTACAGGAGCTAGAGGACAGCTGGGGCTGGTCCCGTCCAGCAGCCCCTGAGACCTGGAGGTGGAGGAACCTATTATTAAATAGAATAGGACACTACAGCTTTCCTGTAGCTCAACTGGTAGAGCATGGCGTTAGCAACGCCAAGATCATGGGTTCGATTCCCAGGGAAAGCAAGAGCTGATAAAATGTAGAAACTGTAACTTGAATGCAATGTAAGTCGCTTTGGATAAAAGTGTCTGCTAAATGCATAAATGTAAATGTACAGGGCTGTTACCAATCAAATGAAATCAGAATCAACAAATAAATAGTTTTTAACAATATGAAACGTTAATGAATGACTCGTTGCACCATTTGAATCATTCAAACGGACTGATTTATTCAGGAATGAATCAGGAGACTGATTTCATTGAATAATACATTTGATTGTTGAATTATTTGCCAATTTGTTTGAAATGCTTCTGCTGTGTATTTATTCATAAATATTTACATTGGCAATACAGAGGAAAAACAGATAGCCTAGTACTGTGTTTAAAAATGTATGTCACGTGATATTAACTTCTTGTTTTTGAATTGTATAAAATCAGTCTCTTATTTGCAAATGTGCTGATAATCAGAAAAACAGCGCTCTTCTTCCTCATCTAATATTGCTTGATATTGATATTTACTTAATTATACCATATGTTATAAATATTAAAAAAACAACTCATACAGATAAACATCACTGACGCTGTGTGAGGAAAAGGTGGTGAGAGTTGTCAGCTCTGGTTTTTAAAGATTAAGATCAATTTACCACAAGATGTTGTTTCAGATTATGTGTTGAATCCTTTTAAGCCGTGAGAAGATTTGTCGCAGGTAGACATTCTGTAGTTTACATTAGACTGTCCTTTTTCACATTTATAAGTAAAATTGTTTTTGTGTTTCCATGACAAAAATGCATTTCGCGGATGGGATTCTGATTTCCTCTGAGAGTCCTGGTCCTGGTCTGCCAGTTGCTAATTCACAAGTTTGCACTAACATATACTGTAATATGATTGAGCAATTGGTAAGCATATTTGGCGTGCTATCCAGAGGGAGGGCTCCGAGCTCGGGATAGAGCCCGAACCCAGAGAACCCCCCCATCCCCCATCCCAATAACGGGATGAAATTAGATTAAGAGTGTGGAGTTGGTGTGGAGGCAAGATGCTGGAAAACTGTCAGAGGTGAGTTGGCTGTATATATATATATATATATATATATATATATATATACAGTGCTCAGCGTAAATGAGTACACCCCCTTTGAAAAGTAACATTTTAAACAATATCTCAATGAACACAAAAACATTTTCCAAAATGTTGACAAGACTAAGTTTTATATAACATGTGTTTAACTTATAACATGAAAGTAAGGTTAATAATATAACTTAGATAATTTTTTTTTCAGTTTTACTCAAATTAGGGTGATGCAAAAATGAGTACACCCCACTGAAAGTCTCCGGAGCAAAGCTAAATTTTAGACTACAAATGTCTAATTTAACAAGAATTCAACCACAGGTGAGTCTAATTATTCATTACACACGACAGTGACTATAAAAGGGTGTTACTTAAAGAAAACCCCTTCCCATTTCATGCTGTCAGCAATGGCACCACATGGAAGAGAAATGTCACAAGACCTGAGAAAGAAAATAATTTCTTTACACAAGAAAGGTGAAGGCTACAAGAAGATCAGCAAAGCTTTACTTATCAGTCAGAATACTGTAGCAAAAGTGATACAAACATTTAAAAAAGATGGAACTGCAACCATCTCACAGAGACGTCCAGGTCGTCCACGGAAGTTAACACCTCGTCAGGAGCGTCTTCTGATGAGAAGGGTTGAAGAAATCGACATGCAAGTTCACTGCAGTTATCTAAAGAAGTAGAAAGCCAAACTGGGGTGACTATTTCCCGTGACACAATAGGCGTACACTGCAGAGGAATGGCATGCATGGGTTCCGTCCACGAAAGAAGCCTCTCCTAAAGCCCAGGCACAAAAAAGCCCGCCTAGAGTTTGCCAGGGCCCATGCTGACAAAGATGAAGACTACTGGGACTCTATACTCTGGAGTGATGAGACCAAGATAAATGTTTTTGGAACTGATGGCTTCAAAACTGTATGGCGTCGCAAAGGTGAGGAATACAAAGAAAAATGCATGGTGCCTACAGTGAAACATGGTGGTGGCAGTGTCCTTATGTGGGGCTGCATGAGTGCTGCTGGTGTCGGGGAGCTGCATTTCATTGATGGCATCATGAATTCACAAATGTACTGCTCTATACTGAAAGAGAAGATGCTACCATCACTCCGTGCCCTTGGTCGTCGTGCACTTTTCCAACATGACAATGATCCTAAACACACATCTAAGGCCACTGTTGGATTTCTGAAGAAGAACAGGGTGAAAGTGATTCAGTGGCCAAGTATGTCTCCTGATCTGAACCCAATCGAACACCTATGGGAAATTCTGAAGAGACAAGTTGAGCATCACTCTCCATCCAGCATCCAATCTCTAAAAGAGGTCATTCTTGAAGAATGGAAAAAGATAGATCTGGCAAAATGTCGCCAACTTGTTCATTCCATGCCTAGAAGACTTGGTGCTGTCATTAAAAATCATGGAGGCCATACAAAGTACTAGATTTAGTAGTTTTTGTTGTGGGGTGTACTCATTTTTGCATCACCCTAATTTGAGTAAAACTGAAAAATGTGTAATCTAATTATATTATTAACCTTACTTTCATGTTATAAGTTAAACAGATGTTATATTAAACTTAGTCTTGTCAACATTTTGGAAATGGTTTTTGTGTTCATTGAGATAATGTTTAAAATGTTACTTTTCAAAGGGGGTGTACTCATTTACGCTGAGCATTGTATATATATACACATGTTGTGCTTGTTAAGGTGATTAGCTGACGAGCTCCACCTAGGCCAGACTGATTATCTGATCGTCCTCCCAAACCTTAAAGGCACAATATGTATATAATAATATGTACAATATTCCAGAGAAATAAGCAATTTTTAACTAGTGAAACGGATGTGTCCATGGTGTCCTTGCGTTTCCTGCCAATGACGTCAAACACCCTGGATTTCCGGTTTGTTTTGTAGAAAACATGGAAACACCAAAGATGCTTTAATATGTTATGTGTTTTATTAGACAGGTGACGAACGCACAGAGTAGCATTATAACAGATCTTTCAAATGTATCTAGTCTGATAAAACAACACTGTTTACCTCGCATACGCTCGACAGGAGAGGAAAAGCTTGATTGTGGCATAATAAAAGCTCCGCTGCTTTCACGCTGTGTGTCACACTCGGCAAAATCTTTTCACTTGTTCGGCAACCTCTTTCGCTTTGACGGCTTTCTGCCTCACTCTGCTTCATTCTACGATGTTAATAAATCTTTAATACATTAGCTCATCCATGAACATGATTTCTGTCCGAGTCCTGTCGGATTGCATCGGCTGTGGGGATGAAGACAACAACTCCCATGATTCCACACTCAGTCACCGTGTCATCAAACTATGCCTTTGTTTATTTTGAATGCGGGCCCTCTAAAATTACATACTGTGCCTTTAATAAAACATAATTTAAATAGGCTGCATGTGTTTTTTAAAGGGTTCCCCGGGGTATTAAGAGTTGTATGGCTTAATCCCAGCCAACATTTCCACCTGGGCCCCATGTGGGTTTTTAATGGGCAGTCACTTGGGCCCTGCATGGGCAACCCAAATGGGGCCCATACAATTTTGTCCATCGGCTCCACTTGGGCCCCATGTGTGTTATCCCATAAGGGCACATGATGGGTCCATAGTGGGCTCTAGGTGGGGCCCATGTAGACTTTCATTATATGGGCCCACATTAGTCCCAAATGGGTTCTAATAATTGTTGGACCGTTTCAAAGTGGAAAAGTGCTCTATGGTCAGAGTCCAAATTTGACATCCTGGTTGGAAATCAGGGGCGCCGTGTCCTCCGAGCTAAAGAAGGAGGGAGACCTTCCAGCGTGTTATTAGCGTTCAGTTCAAAAGTCAGCATCTCTGATGGTATGGGGGTGCATACAGTATGGGCAGTTTGCATGTTTTGGAAGCCACTATGAATGCTGAAATTTATAAAGGTTTTAGAGCAACATATGCTCCCCTCCAGATGACGTGTATTTCAGCTGGACAATGAAAAACCACATACTGCATCTATTACAACAGCATGGCTTCACAGTATAAGAATCCGGGTGCTGAATTTGCCTGCCTGTAGTCCAGATCTGTCACCTATAGAGAACATTTGGCCCATCATTAAATGAAAAATATGTCAAAGCCGACCACAAACTCTTCAGCAGCAGGAAACCTATATCAGGTTAGAATGGGGCCAAATTCCAACACCAAAACTCCAGAAACTCACAACCTTGATGCCCAGACGTCTTCAAACTTTTTTGAAAATGAAGAGGAGATGCTACACCATGGTAAACATGCCCCCGTCGCAAATATTTTGAGACCTGTAGCAGGCATCAAATTTGAAATGAGTTCATTTTGTGCATTAAAATTATAAAATTTCTCAGTTTAAACATTTATGTTATCTATGTTCTATTGGGAATATAATATTGGCTCATGTGATTTGAAATTAAGTTTTCATTTTATTCATAAAAAAAATTTACCAACATTTCTGGAATTCGGGTTGTAATTAGCTCAGAAAAAAATAGAAGACGTCTTTTGTATAGCTTGGTGTGTGTGTGTGTGTGTGTGTGTGTGTGTGTGTGTGCGTGCGTGCGCATGCGTGTGCGCGCGTGCGTTTGTGTGTTTATTCATTGTTATTTCAGTTACTGTTATTTAATAATTCCACAGCCTAAGAACAATACAGTAAACATCCTCACAACCTAAAACTGAGTGGAACAGTTTAGCCTCACTGCATTGCAAATGTTGCTATATTGTGTATAGTTTTCAAGTTTTAAAGTCATTGGATATAATTGCCTTTCATATAACTCTTGCTGTAACTAAAGTATAGTTTTTGTTTGTCATTATGAAACATTCCATTTCAAATTACATTGACAAGGTGCACAATTTTCCCAAATTAAAGTGATGGCATTAATTTAGCCTTTAGATACAATATTCGGTAAAGGTCAGCTGGGACAAGATGCCCCTGGGGGCTTCTTGTCCCAGATAGGGGGTAATTTTGCCCCAATGGTGCAGAAAGATGGCATTCTTTTATAAGTTAAATTTTTGTGCCATTACAACTAATTGTTAATTGTTTACAGTTAGTTCCCATAATAGTGTGTTAAGTGATGCATAACAATCCTCTACATGCTAAACTCATATGTAAATGTGTTACAATTTATCAGTATATGGACATTGTTCTTAAGGGGGGCTTCTTCCCCTTCTTATCTTAAGTATTGTCAAGGCAAAAAGTTAGGGAGCAGCAGAGAGTAAAATGGCTTCATTAACTTCAAGAGAAGAGAAGCCATTAAATAAAACGAGAAGTCTGTTAGATGATGTAATATATGAACAAATACAAAGTTTTTCTGCACTACACTGCTTGCATGCAGGGGGTGGGGGGGGGGGGGCATTAACATTATAAGTGAAACTCAAGGAACATATTAAAGTCATTAAAAAAATAAAATATCCATGCCCTGGGTATCCATGGGTACCACCCCAGTGACAACACTTTGTAGCATTAAAGGTACAAATCTGAAAGTGTATTAATTTTTTTTTTTTTTGCACTAAATACCTCAAGAAACAATGTTACTCCATCCACTTTAAAACTGTGATATAGGAGCAGGCATGGACTGCCAAGAGTGAGTACCCAGACTTTTCTCATTGGGTCCTTTTGGGTTTGGAATATCCTGGTTTGCGTTTACCCAAATGGATTAAGATGGTGAAAAGACACAAAGGCAGAGCATTTTGTGTGCCTGGAATAGTAGTACAGCTGATCTCTTGAACCAATTATCCTTGTCCAGTCACATTCCAACTGCCAAACTTTGCAAAAGATACAAATGATTTGTTTATACTTTTGCAATAAAATGCCAAAATGGCTGGTTTTCAAGAGCAGAGTATGTACAACATTTAGCATGTGCAGTGTCAGGCAGAGAATGAATGACACAAGGGTGTGATTCAAAACAAGTTGTGGAGTAGTTATTGTAAACAGCAGATGAACAGGTGAATAACAACTTTGGAAATGAGCAGAGGACAAATAAACCACAGCAGATAATGGCAATTATGAGTGCAGATGACAGGCAGGTTAACACAGAAGTAGAGTATACAGCAATGGATGATAAAAACCACAATGGTATGTATAAAAACTAGTGCTGGGCAACGATTACAATTTGTAATCACAATTAATCACATGATTTCTGTGATTAATTGCATTGTTATGCACACAATTCAATAATGAATTCAAAAGTAGTGTATTGTGCCCTTTTTTCATTTAAAAGTAATGTTATATGAACAAAAGTGCAATAAGATTTGGTTTGCAAACACTTTAAACAAATAAAGTGCTTTTTTACAGCAGTATTCCTTTTACATAGTAGCAGTCAGTACCGCCGCTCCCTATACGCAGAGTACGCAGTTTGCATAGGGCAGCATCCCAGCTGCTCCCAGCCATTCTTGCATTTGCACCCACGACCGCTCGCACCTCATGTTTGTGGCTGAATGCAATTGATCATAAGTGATGGATAACTTTTCCAGTGAAAAGGCATCAGCAATCCGGTGCCGAGAAAAAAAAAGGAAAAAAAGTGCGTCACTTTCTGGTAGGCTATATTCATAATCCTGTGAAACTTTTGGGGTTTTGTGGTTAATAACGTGTTTTAATGTCAGTAATAATTTCACCACCACAAACGCATCTAATATTCTCTCCGAGTTCCCATGTTCCCTTACGAAAGCTAGCCATGGTTTAACACGAAAAAAAAACAAAAAACATGGTTCTTGTAGCCACGATAACCACCATTGAACCATGGTTTTGTTACTTCAAATAATAATACAAATAAGTGTTAAGATAATAGTTTGTTTGTGTGGTTATAAAAACAGACTTAAGCCAACAACAGCCTTTAAAATGACTTAAAATGCATTATGTAAAAATAATGAGGCAAACCTGCTGAAAAACACAATAGAACCATCACTGAAAATTCTAACACCATCACAAATGAATCACAAATAACTCACAAATACCATTACAAACATTACAAACCATCAACTTTTAACCATTAAAGATTTTATTCAGTAGTGTGTTTTGGGACATATTCAATTAGGATTTATTGGTTTTAACAAGCCACCAATAGAAGGTGACCAGTTACCAGCAGATACCAACAGGGTTCATTACAGTTTCCAGTAAAAACAATACAAGTCCCAGTATAACCAGTAAAACCATTACACATTTTGTGATGGTGTTTATTGTTTTTTTTCCACATTACATGTTATAAATGCCTGTAAAGGGCACCAAAGGCCTGGTTTTGTTTGTATTTGTAGTACTTGTAGTCTGTAATTATTTAATGTTGTTTGTGAAATGTTGATTTTCCACAAAGATTTCCCATGAAAAATGTTTGTTGTGGGCTTCATTAATTATACAGTGAGAACAATTACATTTTGCTGCAAAGCTAATGCGGAAAGATAACAAGATGCTCAGATTTTTGTATAACTGGACGTGTCTCCTGCAGAGATAAACACTAGTAAACTCTCCACTATTTCACTCCATTTTCAACAGTTTATGTCTTCACACACTTGGTGTCATGCCCCAAGAACACGATGTTCACATCAGTTGACCTAGATCATGAACATTTAAGAGTCTGGAGATCTCTGTCCAGTGGAGATGTTGTGAAACTCTGTTATACTTTTTATGAAGTACATTAACTCGACTTTAAGATCTATTTTAAGCTTTAAGATTTTGTCAAATAAAAATATGATGTTACATTTATCCCTATATTATTATAGAAAATATGCTGTGATTTAATAAATACATCTTGTTTTGGTCACATTTTAAATAATATAGTGACATACGAGGGTGTACATATTTTCTCTTACAGTGATTCAACTTCAAAATCAATATTGCATGAATAATGACATGCATTATAAACTTTTATACAATTGTATTTTCTATATCATATTGATGGAGCACATTTTTACACTTAAATATTAATTTGTAATCAGTATTTTCACTACGTTTATAAAACATTGTACTTAACCTTATACTTAAATGCATGTATGTTTTTTTGGGGAAAACATGGAAGGGGATGGAAGGAACTTTGGAAATAAAAAATGGACAGGTAAAACTGGGCTGGTTTTCAAGAGTCAAAACCTAGGGACAGATCCTTGTGGAGAGCCAAACCTGAGCATTAACAGCTCATTTTAATTTTGGGGTGAACTTTCCCTTTAACACAGTAACTATATGAATACCTTGAATGTATAAAAAAGTAAAGTGCATAAGATTTGTAAATGCGTATTACTGATTTTGATGTTACTTTGGGAGATGACACTATATGGCAGTCGACCTACATTATTTAACATTCCCCTCCATGGGAACTCGAACTGCGTCCCCTAGGGGTCGCTACGGGGAACGCCCTCAGCGTGACTCGTGTCTGAAGATACATATGTAAAAACACCACCTGTTGGCCGGCGACAGCCCATGACGTCACTACCGGCGTGCCACAATATAAGTGCCGCCGGGAGATTACATCATCAGCTTTTTCGTCTTCACTGACTGGTTTGTTTGAAGCGTGCAATCTGGTAAGAGTACAGTTTTCTCTCTATCAAATGGCGAGCACTAGCAAGGCGTTTAAGATTGTGTGTGGAAAAATCGGGACCCACCGCGATGACACACACAATCTTTGCGTCTTTTGTTTGGGCAAGGAGCAGGCACGCGATGTCCTTGAGGGGAAATCTGCGTGCACTGTGAGCTTTTTCTATGTAAAAGCTCCGCTCTCGTCCTGTCCCTCTTTCCGAGGAAAGAGGGGCAGCCGTCTGCTTCCCGCGATTCGGGACCCACCGCTGCCGAGGCACGGAGGTAATGAAATTAGCAGTTGGATGTGGCCGATGAGTGAGAAAGAAAAGAGGGACCGCCCCGTTTCGCGCGCGTCGGCCGAGAACGAGAGTGAGCTGCTGGATTGTGACGATGCGATCTTTCTGACATAATCAGATTCAGCGGCTAGTGCTCTTCTCTGCATATGAACGAGTTTTTGGGGGTTGTGGTTTAAAAAAAAAAAAAAAAAAAGCTATTTTTTCTCGTATTCATAGGTTTCAGCATACTAGTTATGCGGACACTGTGTGAAAATGGCTATGAGGGGATGTCCCCTGTGCAAGAGATGATAAACAGCTTATCTCTCTGTGGCAGACATCCTCTCTCAAGGCTTGGCCACCTAAGCCCCTGAATCTCGCTTAAATGGCAGGGTATATGCAGCAGCAGGTCAGACCGTCGCTTCGTTGCACACTAAGGCGTACCAGACTGATCTGCTGAAAGACCTGGATAAGGTTCTATATAATCCAGGTCTGAGCCCGAACAACCAGGGGTCCTAGCCCATCTCGGTCTGAGGGTCAGAGATGGGCTCAGAAGGCTAGTCTCGCGACTCATGCCCCTCCCCCTCCTGCGGCTAGGGTGAGAGAGAGGCGCGGGTCAGAGAGAGGCAAGCCCTCTCATTCCTCTCTAATTCCCCTGTAACCACCGTAAATTTCACCTGACCGAGGTTAGGTGGAAATTTCCTGCTAAGCTAAGGCAAAAAAAAAAAAAAAAGGAGAGTTCCCTCTCATTCTGAGGAATGAGTTTTCCGGGGTCACCTATGCCCTCCGGAGCGTCTGAGTTCCCTCTCATTCTGAGGAATGAGTTCTCCGCTCCTCAGAGCTCTGTGATAAGTCGCTCTCCTTGCTGGTCGAGCTAGCATTGCTCCCCTCACTATAGAGGGTTATCTATGAGCATGCCGCTCCCTGCTGAGCGTCTATCCAAATTTTCAAAAAAGTTGGGAGTGTTTTTAAACGCAAGCAGGTGAATCAACTTTGGAAATAGCGGGAAAATAAACCCAAGCGAAATGGCAATTAGGGCGAGAAGGAGGTTAACCAAGAAGTGAGTTCGAATGGAGATAAAAACCCTGGTTGTTAAAAACAGGCGGGCAACGTTACAATTTTAATCAAATTTCCTGATTTTGTATTAATTGCATTTTATGCCCTTCAATAATGAATTAAAATAGGATTGTGCCCTTTTTATTTAAAAGTTGTTTTGAACGTGCAAAAGTTTGGTTTCAAAACCTTTAAAAAATGTCTTTTTTGCATACCTTTTAAAGTAGCTATACCCCCTCCCATCGAAGACCAGTTTATGGGGCACCCAGGTTCCCACCACTTGCTTTGCACCCAGACCGCTGCCCTCATGTTTTGGCGAAGAATTAATGTTGGAAATTTTCCATGAAAAGGTGAATGGTCCAAAAAAAAAAGGAAAAAATGTGGTACTTTTGGTCTAATTTAATCCTGTGAAACTTTTGGGGTTTTGTTTAATAACTTTTATTTTGTTTAATTTCAACCAAAAAGGGCACCTTATTTCTTTTTTCCCATTCTTAAAAAAAAAAAAACCAACACGGGAGTGGGAGGAAAATGGAGTCGAGTCATTCTTCGGAGTGGAACGATTTTCCTCCAGTTTTTCGTGGGATTGGGACGGGAAGAGATTAAAGTTTGTGATGCATTTGGAAACAGGAGATGAGCCCCTGGTCTAATGCGCCACCTGGCTTGAGAAACCCGTTCTCAAAGACTTACTTTTAGTCATTATTTGGGTAGAACATATTCTGAATGCCTTCGGCAGAATTCAATGAGCCATTTTAATCTAGATTAATCTAGATAATTCCAAGATTACAGTGAGATTAATCTAGATTAAAAAAATTAATCTATGCCCACCACTATGAAAAACACAATAGAACCATCACTGAAAATTCTAACACCATCACAAATGAATCACAAATAACTCACAAATACCATTACAAACATTACAAACCATCAACTTTTAACCATTAAAGATTTTATTCAGTAGTGTGTTTTGGGACATATTCAATTAGGATTTATTGGTTTTAACAAGCCACCAATAGAAGGTGACCAGTTACCAGCAGATACCAACAGGGTTCATTACAGTTTCCAGTAAAAACAATACAAGTCCCAGTATAACCAGTAAAACGTTTTGTGATGGTGTTTATTGTTTTTTTTCACATGACATGTTATAAATGCCTGTAAAGGGCACCAAAGGCCTGGTTTTGTTTGTATTTGTAGTACTTGTAGTCTGTAATTATTTAATGTTGTTTGTGAAATGTTGATTTTCCACAAAGATTTCCCATGAAAAATGTTTTGTTTGAAACTGTTGTGGGCTTCATTAATTATACAGTGAGAACAATTACATTTTGCTGCAAAGCTAATGCGGAAAGATAACAAGATGCTCAGATTTTTGTATAACTGGACGTGTCTCCTGCAGAGATAAACACTAGTAAACTCTCCATTATTTCACTCCATTTTCAACAGTTTATGTCTTCACACACTTGGTGTCATGACCCAAGAACACGATGTTCACATCAGTTGACCTAGATCATGAACATTTAAGAGTCTGGAGATCTCTGTCCAGTGGAGATGTTGTGAAACTCTGTTATACGTTTTATGAAGTACATTAACTTGACATTAAGATCTATTTTAAGCTTTAAGATTTTGTCAAATAAAAATATGATGTTACATTTATCCCTATATTATTATAGAAAATATGCTGTGATTTAATAAATCCATCTTGTTTTGGTCACATTTTAAATAATATAGTGACATATGAGGGTGTACATATTTCCTCTTACAGTGATTCAACTTCAAAATCAATATTGCATGAATAATGACATGCATTATAAACTTTTATACAATTTTATTTTCTATATCATATTGATGGAGCACATTTGTACACTTAAATATTAATTTGTAATCAGTATTTTCACTACGTTTATAAAACATTGTACTTAACCTTATACTTAAATGCATGTATGTTTTTTTTGGGGGGAAAACATGGAAAGGGATGGAAGGAACTTTGGAAATAAAAAATGGACAGGTAAAACTGGGCCGGTTTTCAAGAGTCAAAACCTAGGGACAGATCCTTGTGGAGAGCCAAACCTGAGCATTAACAGCTCATTTTAATTTGGGGTGAACTTTCCCTTTAACACAGTAACTATATGAATACTTTGAATGGATAAAAAAGTAAAGTGCATAAGATTTGTAAATGCGTATTACTGATTTTGATGTTACTTTGGCAGATGACACTATATGGCAGAGTTACCAGTCGACCTACATTATTTAACATTTTCTTTTGGTTTTCCGCAGAATAAAAGTCAAATGGCAAGGTAAGGAAATTATGACAAAATTTTTGTTGCAGGTAAGAAAATGCACAAATATATTGTTTTACAAACTCACAAAACATGCCACAAATACACACAGGTCACTTCATGCAATTTAATACACAAATAAATGCTGAGATGTGCTATGACTAGTTTTTTTCTTTGTGTTTTTGTATTTATTGTAACTTTTGAGACGCAATGTTAATCTGATGCATATTTAATTTAATTCACAAATAGTAATAGTTATAATAGAAGTCCTTCTACTCCTTTCTTAGTTTCTGAGAAAATAATAGGCAACCACCCTAAAACGATCTCCAGTTTGTTGGCTTTGTAGAGATAGTAGTTATGGAAGATAATCAGCAAACAAAACACATATAGAAACATAATGATGCTGCTGAGTGACAAGAATGCTAAAATGACCTTTGATTAATATTTTTAGTGAATCACATTTTATGATGCCATGTTTTTTAACATGTAAAATTGACACCACAGGGACTGTAGAAATGACTAGCTCAGCACATTCTAACACTTTAAAATATTTCTTCTTACTCAATTTGAGTTAATTTCATTCAAAAACAAAGGATATCCTACTGTACTGATTACATGAGATAAACAGCCCACACTATAGCAGACTAAAGAGACCAATAAACGCACACCATTGAAATGAATGAGAGTGTTTCCTTCCCCGGACAGTAAGACTAAACACTGTCTTAAGATCTTGCACTGATCCTTGGATTTGTAATCAGACTCTAAAATTAACTCCATGTGAAGTCACCAAAAGAAAGTGACCAATGTTACTGAGGTAGGTGGTCAAATAAATGTCAAATGTATAATCTGGCAGAATATATGTACACAGTTATTACATGAAAGTGGCATGTTTCATCCATTAATATGATTGCCAGCATCAAGGTTTTGTTGTTTAGGATAATCAGTACTATTTAATCAGGAAGATTTCATGTATATTTTTGTATTTAACTTTTAATAAAGTGTTGTTCAATTGTATACGTTTTATGATTTCAAATAATTAGACATGCTTTTTGATTGCGATTTAATTTAACAATTAAAACAAAGTGGGGGGGGGGGGCAGAACAAATTATTGAAATATCCAATGGCATCGAAGAGTACAAACTGTGGAAAGCATATTCACTGTCATGATTAAGAGGGGTTCCTTGGTAAGTTCTCTCCGCTGTAAGGGGTCCCTGGCCCCAAAATGTTAGAGAACCCCTGATAGACAATGGGATGTGTTTTGGTACAGGACAGCCCTTAGCCACAACACTCCTTCTACCACCCCAGTCCAACGAAGACCTGACCATTTCTGCATCACACCCAGAGCGCTTGTGATGTTACATGGCAATACTACAATGTAAACAGTTCTTTGATTATAACAGGAGCAACAGTAGACGTGGTGTCAGTTTAGGTTACTTTTTCACTTATTCTTTATTGGCGTATCAGATTTTCTGATTAATTACATAATGATTCTGGCAGTAAGATTTGCTCCTGTGGTGAGCCAAGTCCATGCTCATTAGAGACGGCCCTCGTGACAGCTATTTGGAGTTTAATGTCACTGTCATCCTGAGCTGAATGGGACCCTTTGAGAGAAAGGATCCTGGAGAGATAGAGCCAGCACATTTGTTACATCAGCAAGCTTCAGTTTGTGGCGGGAACACTAAAGCATCCAGACGTTAAACAATTAGGAACGGCAGTATTTATAAACAGTTCACATTCTCCGTGGCCTAATGGCTGCGAGTACAGTGGATAGTGAGTATTTTTTTATCAAGAATTAATTCAAAAGGTAAAGTGAATTTAAAAGTTAAAATCCCTAATTTTAACTATTCATTTTTGTTATAACTGCACCATTGTGCTATGAACTTGAATCATATATTGAATCATATGAATCAATAATTCGAATCAAAACATCCCTTAGAATTAAATTGAATGCTACACCTACGTCATGCGCTCGACCGCCTTGTTGTGAACTCACCTGCTTGAAAGACTGGACGCTGCACATTATAGTTTATAAAGTAATAAGAATCGTAATTTTTCTTAAATTAAAGCATAATTCGCTTCAGAATGCCTTTATTAACACCCCGGAGCCGAGTGGAGTAGTTTTATGATGGACGGATACTTTTTTTTCGGACTCAGAAACATGGGCACCATTCACTGCAATTATACAGACTGGAACAGACAGTACAATGTGCAATATAACTCAGAGTGTGTTTGTCTGAAAGAGGAATCTCAGACATGTCTAGGGTGCCCTGAGGGTGAGTAAATAGTTGGTTAATTTTCATTTTTTGGTGAATTATCACTTTAAATACATATTGCTATCTCAACCCAGCAACCACCTTCGAGACTGCTCATAAATCCCCACAACATTCACCCAGGACACCCCAGCACCGTGGCGGTAGTTTTTGTAGAAATAGCACCCCTCACTTTCCCAGTTTACCCAAGCGTGTTTATAAGCTAATGCCTTCTGTATGTTTATCAAGACACTACAGCTTCCTTATTTCTCAGTTCTCTTCTTTGAAATACACAAGCTTATTTTTCTCCCCCCCTAGTTTCCTCTCGAACCTCCTCTTTTGAAGCTCTCAATGGATAGTCTTCATTTCCCATGGAAACAATAGCTGCCGCAGATCTCAGCCTTTGTTTAGGCATTCCTCTGCCTGGCGGCAATATGAAGCAATTAGGTGCATGTGAGTAATTAGTGAACTGAGGTTTTTTCTGTCACAGTGTTTTGTGGCTGGATGGCTCTCAGAGATCTCACTATTTGATCTAACTACATCTATGTGACAGGTCTTATTGGATGATAAGTTTACATCACTTCATAGTAGATATTAACTTTAAAAAAAACTTTGATCTCAAAACAAATCCCATCAATTCTGTTGGACTTTCTTCAAGACATTGAAGAAATATTTACCATCAATCTTTAACTAGTTTATTGAATGTAAATAAATTACATTTGAACAATCTCTATCCCATGCTTTGCTCTTATCTCATCTACCTCTCTCCATCTTATCATATGAATGGTACTAACTGGTACATGCTTATATCTTCTCACTGCGCCTGGATTTGTACATGTGTGTTTTATGTCAGACTTCTATGCATTCCAAGCACTGCGTGTGATCTGAATGTGTTTGCATGGCAAACGTCATAGTAAAACGTTATCTCCCTTATCACATAAGCCGAGCGGCAAAACTCTGGTGCGTTCCTCTTATGTCTCCTGGGTTTTTCTTAGAAATGAAAGTAGTCATTTTTAACAGAAGAGGCACACACACAAACACCTTTCATAACAGAGATTCACATAATTTATTATTTCAATACATTTTTCAGTACAGTGCACTTACATTGTTGATGACTGACTCAGTCCTTAGTCAGGACTGGAGAAAGATATCAGTGTTTCTGGATTGATGTTCTGTCAAACTGTTTTTCAGCTGCTTTTTGCTGGAGGAGGAGTGTATTTATCTTTAAAAAAACTTAAAAAAGAGTTCTGTTTGATTCAAGTGAGGCAACATGCTTAGTCAAGTAATAGTTGTATTTTTTTCTAGAAACTTTGGTCACACTTTATTTTAAAGTCCAACTCTAATTATTAACTAAGTATTAACTATGACCTTTGCCTCATTAAATTCCTAATTTGCTGCTTATTAATAGTTAGTTATGTAGTTGTTTAGTTATGTTGTAGGATCATGGGGTCTGGAATATGGTCATGCAGAAAATGGCATTAACCCATTAACTGTCATTTTTAAACATAACATAAAAGAACGTGCACTATTCAAAAACACAAAAGTGCACTATCCAAACTTAAATTGTACAAGTTAATACTTTAGTGTTCCTGTGGCTCAGTGGTTAGAGCATTGCGTTGTTGGTTGTGGGTTCGATTCCCAGGGAACACATGTACTGACAAAAACAATGTATAACCTGAATGCACTGTAAGTCGCTTTGGATAAAAGCGTCTGCTAAATGCATAAATGTAAATCTAATACAGACCTAAGGTTGGACTCATTTTAAAGAAGACAATCAGCAGATTATTGCAAAAGTGCAGTTGTAAAATGCATTTTCGGTCAGCGCCACCTATCGTGCGGGGATGAATTAGCCGAAGGCGATCAATTGTTACGCTTTTGGTTTGAAAGCATCATTCTATGGAAGGCAGATGGGGCCAAAAGTCTTTAAATAGAATGCGTGGAATTTGACCATGTCAACAACATGCACTGTTTGTCTAAAGGACAAAGAATGGATTAATATGTAGGTAAATCTAGAAGTAAATCTGCTTTAAAATGTATTACACGTTCGAACATGGCCAGAATGTGTTGAGTTGTTTTGAGAGACACATTCAAATTTGTTGTCTTAACAAAGAATAACTGTGTCTTTACACGTACTAAAGAAATGTGGCAAAAACTGGTGCCTTAACAAAACCAAAATGTGCGTGTCACATACAAAAGAAATGTATTCAAAATGGTCACGTTAACTCGGACAAAAAGAGTGTGTGTGGACACGTTCAAATTTCATGTGTTTCGTTTAAAGACTTTTAACCTCATCGGCCTTCCATACATCCATCGGCAAATTAGCTTTATTTCATCATGCGTGCGAAAGGGCCTTAACTCTATTTATTTACCAACTACTTGTCAAGAACTTCTACCAACCCAAACCAAACAGTCTACTAATACTCTTTATAGTTACACACTAATACTTATTTATAGTTAGAATGTCTAAAGTGGACTATCAGATTAAAGTTTTACTGAATTTAATTAATATTGCACAGTAGTAAACTCTTTTTATAATGTTGATTGGCCTTATAATGGAGTAAGCGCACTTTAATTGTAATCTAAAAAGAACTGAAATGCAGTGTATGGTTGTTAAAGCATGCTGAATGTGATTTTTTAACTCCATGCAGTGCTCTGAGCCTTTTTTTTCTGTATTCCTAACATCGTATAAAGATGACTTGCATGTTAATAGTGGTCTGACAGGCAAAGTGTCTGGATTAATGGAACGCAGCCAAGAGACTCAAGTGTCTCTGATTGCTTGACATGAGATTTATGAAGAGTCTTTTGACTTCTGCCCTGTACAGTCCATTAAAGACTCATTGCTCATCCTACACATATCTCAGAGGGAGTGAAACGAGTTTTTACTGAGGTTTTCAGAACTGATGCTTGCTAATCAGTCCTTGCTCACATAACACACTCAGCTGAGTGCACATCATTACTCAACATAATTATTTCAAACACTCTGAAAAATAATTGCAGATTGGTTGATGCTGATACAAGCTCCTTCAGCAGAACAAAAAGTACAAGCCAACAGCGATGGTAAAGAAATAATAATAATAATAAGAAAACAGATTTCTAACCATACACTGTCAGTGTCAATGAAAAACCTTGATTTGATTATATTTAAAAGCTATAATAATTAGCTTCAATAAAACAAATTGGAAAAATTATAATTTCTTATGGTTTGAGTAGCTCAGTACTTCTCTTAAAGGTGTCTGGTTTGCTCTGTTGAGTACCTACAAAACTATTTTAATCTTTAGTCAGCCTGTTTACGCTTCACGTATCTAAAAGGGCGACACTGTGTGCTTCATGCAAGTTATCAGTATCAGTGTAAATACTGTAACTAGAGAGACCATTGAAAATATCTGTGACAGGAGTATTTTACAACTGAAAATAGGTCAAGAATTGTATTTCAGATAAGAAATTAACACAAGGAGTATTATGGTAGTAATATAGTATATAGAGTTAAATCTATATAGAACAGAATCATATCTAAACCCCCAATTATTCCGTTATTCAATTTCACAAGAACAGATAAACCTGAAATAAGGTCATTTTAACAGTAAATTAGTTAGAAAACAATTATGAGAATGCAGATCATGTGTGATTTATGATTGGGTCATATCTTTATTGGCACAGGCCCTGGATCAACAGTTCCTTATCAGTTGGTCACTCTCGACATCAGATATCGGAGATAGACTGACGAAATTGGTATCTTGCCAGAGAGACCTATCCATTTCAAGTGTAACTAAATGAGCTAATGGACATTGGCATGCGGATTTCGCATCTGGCTGCCACACCCCCAGAGCGGGTATAAGAGGCAGCAGGTGCACCGCATTAATTCATCCTTTCGCTTCGGAGCCCAGTGGTGGTGCATCACTACTGCTCTCCTACCCTACGAGTGAGCTGAGAAAGTGAGCGAGTGGGGGCGTAACAGCGCAGCAGCGGTGCTCACGCTCTCACGGGAAAAAGGAAGAGCAATTTCCATGGAAACAGCCACACTAGGAGTGTGCGGTGGCCAGGTCCGCTGCGTGCTTAGGCACTAAAAGAAAAATTTTTCTAAACGAGCAACACGGGTGTCTTTTTAAAGATGTTTTATCACCGTGCGTTTCTGGGTGTGGTCATTTCCTGGCTTCTCAGGACGGTCACGATCACTGTCTCACATGTCTGGGCATTAAGCACGCTGAGGAAGCTTTCGTGGATGTGCTTGTTTTCTTTGTGGGGTCATGGCCATCTCGGAGTTGCACAAAAGACTCTGCTATGTCAAACATGGTGGAGTCCCTCTATCTCTGCCGCAATCCGGTGTCCGGCCCAGCAACAGGGGCGCCGCCCCATCCGGTGGAGTCAGAGGTGATTTGAGGATTACGGTGAGGGCTTCCCCAAGAGTAGTTCCTCCCCCCTCAAGCGCTCCACAGCTGGTGGAGTTGCCATTGGAGCTGGCTGGGACCTCTGCAGAACAAAGTTCACTACCCATTTCCTTCGGTGCTCCCCTGACGACCAGATGTCGATCGCTGTATCGGAGGGTGAGCTCTCTCTCTCCAGGGATGACGACTCGGCTGCGTTGCCCCCTTCAGATGTGGTAGCATTGTCCAAGCCAGACCAGGGATGATGGCTATGCTTTCCCGGGCCCGCCGACAATGTCGGGCTCCTGTGGAATACTCCACCGCGTCCCGATTCTTGAAGGCTGGACGAGTGGTTTCTTGGTGCCATTCTTCCCAGAGGTGCATGAGGATCTCACAAGATCGTGGAAGGCACCTTTCACTGCCAGAAACAAATCTTGTAGCTCCTTCCCCCTCACCACCATCGATGGTGGAGCCGCTTTGGGGTATGCAGGCATCCCCTTGGTGGAGCGGTCTGTGGCCATGCAACTGTGTCCAACAGCCACTACCACTCTGCGGGGTGATCCGTGTCTCCCTTCACAGGCCTGTAAGTATTCGTCAGGCCTAACTGGCAGTGCTTTCAGAGCTTGCAGGGAGGCGGCTTCTGCCCTCCATGCCATAGCGTTACTGCAGTTCCACCAGGCTAAAGCCCTGAAAGACCTGCACGAGGGTGGTCACAACCTGGTGGTTCTACATGAGCTGCGTGCTGCGACAGACCTCGCGCTTCGAGCGACGAAGGTGACCGCACACTCTCTGGGTCATGCGATGTCCATGCTAGTGGTCTCTGGCAGTCTCGCTGACATGAAGGAGCAGGAGAAAGTACAGTTCCTGAATACTCCCATGTCACAGACCAACCTCTTCGGCAACGTTGTCGATAGCTTTGCCAAGCAGTTTTCGGCAGCACAGAAGCAGACTGAGGCGATCAAACACATCATGCGCCAGAGGAAACCTGCTGCTTCCTCCCCGGCCGCAGCCCCTCAGCCTGCTCGTCGCCGTGGCGGCCTTCCACCAGGTAGCGTCATGGAGCCGGTAACAGGCAGTATGCCCAGCCCATCCAGGCCCCCACCAAACTTGGCGGCAAGTGCAAGAGGCCCTGAGACGGGCGACCCAAAGATGGAAGTGCCTCATGGTGACTCGCTAGCAGACATCTGTTGAGCTGAGGGCTGGAGCATCCGGCACCAGGCCTTTCAGCCAATTAATTCTCGAAATCTGGTGTGAGGCTAGTGCCCATATGAGTGACCCTGTTTGGATCCCATTTGTGTTTTCCATGGCATTCTTACTAGAGCCGTGTTTCCCCTGGCAGACCACATTCTGCCATTTCTAATGATGCAGCTTGAGCCATCTCAGAAACTTCCATGTGCAATAGGGCCCTGCGGGGTTACTTCACATGAGCAAATGTCACTTAACCTCCTCTGGGAGGAGGTGACTCCACAGTGTGCCTCTTCCAAGCGGAAAGGCACGCTTCCCCAGTGTTATTCAAATCCTACTTTTTGGGTTGATTTGGAACAGCAGTAGTTGACCTTCTCTGTGTAGAGCCCGGTCCTATCGTCTGCCTCATAGGAAGGATCAGGAGGCCTACTCATGGTGCTGGAAGGGGCAGCTCCTGTGACGCTTTGGTAGGGATCCCAATTTTGCCAGTCTATCTCCGACGTGACATTGACAGTGACCGACTGATAGGGTCACCGGCTCGGCTCCTCAGCGAAAGCATGAATTAATGCGGTGCACCTGCTGTCTCTTATACCTGCGCTGCGGGGTGTGGCAGCCAGATGCGAAATCCACATGCCAATGTCCATTTGCTCGTTTAGTTACACTCGAAGTGGATAGGGCTCTCTGGCAAGTTCCCAATTTTGTCAGTCTATCTCCAACGGGACGTCTCCGTTCCCTCCTTCATGGAACCTACGGCTCTGTGTATTAAGTGCTCCATTTGAAAGGTTCAAGGTTCAAGGTTCTTTATTATTCGTCACATACACAATCATACAGGGTACAATCAGTAGTGAAATGAAAGCAGGTGATGGAGATTTAGTGCCAATCACGGAATCGGCTTTTCTGACGAGATGTGCATGATAATCGCATGCGATTAATTGCACAGCCCTATGTAAGGTCATTTTAAATTCACTTGGACTCCAATAACTGCCAGTGCATGGCAAAAAATGGCTTATCTTACTTAGTATTTTTGTATTGTTTCTAGTCAAAATATAAAAAAATTATTAAATCAAGATAGTTTTCCTAGATGAGCAAAATTACTTAAGATATTTAGTCTTGTTTCCAGGGGGGGGAATTATTAAGTTAATTTTGCTTAAAACAAGTAAAATGATCTACCAGTGAGGTAATTAAAATATTCTTAAAACAAGTGTATGAATGTGGTTGAAAGTTTCATTAATAAAAAATAAAGAAACAACATTTTGAACAAAAAGCTGAAAAAAGGCTATGAATTGGATTCAGAATGATAATCAAAACATAAATTGGGTCGATCAACACCCCAAAGCTTGACAGGCATTATATCCTTTTCATTTGTTGACATTTTATTCCATAAAGTTATACATTTTTGATTCTGTTAGATTACATGTAGAAGCATATGTTGTTTCAGTTTCTTCTTCACTTGTGCTCTTTTGGGAATTCTGTACAGAAGATGTGTAATAGCGCCCCCTATCGTATAACAATGAAAACACGTATTCTAGGAGCACAGAATAGCTCAAATATACACTCACTGGCCACTTTATTGGGTACACCTGTTCAATTGCTTGGTGACACAAATTGCTAATCAGCCAATCACATGGCAGCAACTCAATGCATTTATGCATCTAGATGTGGTGAAGACGACTTGCTGAAGTTCAAACCGAGCATCAGAACGGGGAAGAAAGAGGATTTTAGTGACTTTGAACGTGGAATGGTTGTTGGTGCAGACGGACTGGTCTGAGTATTTCACAAACTGCTGATCTACTGGGATTTTCACGCACAGCCATCTTTAGGGTTTACAGAGAATGGTCCGAAAAAGAGAAAATATCCAGTGAACGGCAGTTGTGTGGATGAAAATGCCTTGTTGATGTCAGAGGTCAGAGGAGAATGGACAGACTGGTTAGAGAAGATAGAAAGGCAACAGTAACTCAAATAACCACTCATTACAACCAAGGTGTGCAGAATACATCTCTGAACGCACAACACGTCAAACCCTGAAGCAGATGGGCTCCAGCAGCAGAAGACCACACCGGGTGCCGCTCCGGTCAGATAAGAACAGGACACGAAGGATACAATTCACACAGACTCACTATAACCGGACAATAGAAGATTGTAAAAACGGTGCCTGGTCTGATGAGTCTGGATTTCTGCTGTGACATTCAGATGTAGGGTCAGAATTTGGCGTAAAGAACATGAAAGCATGGATCCATCCTGCCTTGTCTCAACGGTTCAGGCTGCTGGTGGGGGTGTAATGGTGTCGGGGATATTTTCTTGGCACACTTTGGGCCCCTTAGTACCAATTGAGCATCGTTTAAACGCCACAGTCTACCTGAGTATTGTTGTTGACCAAGTCATCCCTTTATCACTACAGTGTACCATCTTCTGATGTGCTTTCAGCAGGATAATGCACCATGTCACAAAGCTCAAATCATCTCAGACTGGTTTCTTGAACATGACAATGAGTTCACTTTACTCCACAGTCACCAGATCTCAATCCAATAGAGCACCTTTGGGATGTGGTGGAACGGGAGATTCGCATCATGGATGTGCAGACGACAAATCTGCAGCAACTGCGTGATGCTATCATGTCAATATGGACTAAAATCTCTGAGGAATGTTTCCAACTCCTTGTTGAATCTATGCCACGAAGAATTAAGACAGTTCTGAAGACAAAAGTGGGTCCAACCCGGTACCAGCAAGGTGTACCTAATAAAGTGGCCTAAAAGTATACTTTACTATTTTTTGTTTAAAAGAAGTACACTAATAGCACACTTGAATAAACTTATTTTACGTAAGGGTATACAAATTGTACACAACAAAAATGTCTATGAACAGTTCCCATAAAACTGTGTGTGTGTGTGTGTGTGTGTGTGTGTGTGTGTGTGTGTGTGTGTGGGGGGGCATGTTTATGTGGTTTATGAGGACACAAATTTGTATAATGACATGGGTATGACAGGTATTGCAAGGAGAAGGTGATTTATGAGGACATTTTCAGTGTCCCCATAATTCAAAATGCTTATAAATCATACAGAGTGAGTTTTTTTGAGGGAAAGTTGAAATGCACCGTCTCCTGTGAGGGCTAAGTTTAGGTGTAGGGTAGGTGTAGGGCAATAGCACATACAGCTTGTACAGTATAAAAACCATTACGCCTATGGAGAGTCCCCGTAAACCATAAAAACCAACGTGTGTGTGTGTGTGTGTGTGTGTGTGTGTGTGTGTGTGTGTGTGTGTGTGTGTGTGTGTGTGTGAGCTCACTTTCACTCCCATGTTGTGAACTTTATGGGAATTATTCCCTATTGTATGCTGAAATTAGCTTAAAAGTACTTTTATTTTTCTGTTTGACTTTTACAAACTGTCCAGACAAAATGTTGGTCACAGCTGAGTTCATTCATGTATCTCATGGTCCTGAAAGTTCAGAGTGTGCAGAACTGTAATCTCGACAAAGGGTGAAAACTTTGAAGTGAACCAAAATGTAAAATTTCACTACATAGTTTCCAATCTTAGCTTTGATGAAATGTATATTATTCTAAAATGTGAAACATAGTAACAATCCACTAGTTTGTTCTCCAAGTTAGAACAGAATAAAAGTTTAGCTGCTTGTAGTCTTTAAATCAAATGGAGATCGATGTTTAAATAAGACCAGATTATGCCCTTCTCTGACTTGTAGAGTTGACAAGGGGGAAGAAAAACTAAGGATTTCTCATCAATTCTGCCTGCCTCTTCTCCTCTCTCTCACTCACTCTTTCTGCCCCCGTAGCTTAAACCCGCCCCCTGTTTCATTAGCAGGACCTGCCCTATAAATACTCTCTTTTGGCAGAGAAACTTACTTAGTGCCCTCAGAAACCCCCACACTAACACATCCGCGTGCCCAGAGCTGCCAGTCATGAAGGAGCTGAAGAGCAAGGCGTTCTGGAGGGCCGTTTTGGCCGAGCTGGTGGGTATGACCCTCTTCATCTTCCTCAGCATTACAGCTGCAGTTGGAAACACCAACAATGACAAACCAGATCAGGAGATCAAGGTGGCTCTCGCGTTTGGCTTGTCCATCGCCACTCTTGCCCAAAGCCTGGGTCACATCAGCGGAGCCCATCTGAATCCAGCTGTGACGCTGGGTTTGCTGGCCAGCTGCCAGATCAGCTTTCTGAAGGCTGTGATGTACATCGTGGCCCAGATGTTAGGTGCAACGCTGGCGAGTGGCATCGTGTATGGCGTCACCGATGGGCATTCCCTGGGGCTAAATACAGTGAGTAAGCTGATCTTCAGTATCTTTGCTGAGACACCTGTCTCTGACTGCTCTGTTTACATTATTACATGAGTCGCTTATGTTGTTCCAGTTTTTCGTTCTAGTTTAAAATAATATGTTCATTTTTCAATGAATCTCCAAACTGGAATAATAAGTAATTAAATGTAATTTTTAAGTCTAGGAAATGTATGATTTGTTACATTTCATGAATAAATAATTAGTTACAAAGAAAGAATTAGAATTTTTCTACACTGTTAAAAATATGTTATATCTGTTTTATTATAAAGTTTTAAAATACAAAACAACAACAACAGGTAAACAAAGCAACTCAGAGCCCGGTTTATTGTAGTTAAAATTATATTAGACATTATTTAAAAAAAAAATATATATATATATATATATATATATATATATGTAAATATTTGTATAACATATGTCAAACTATAAATAACAGTTATAAAAAATTAAATATATAAAAAAACTTCAAACTGATTTCAGCAACATTTCTTATTTTTGTTTACTTTAACCTGATGTTCTAAAATAACTAAAACAAAAATAAAATGTATAAAACCTATATGGACATTTAAAACTTTAAAATCAAATTAACAACTTAAAATGTTCATTCAAAATATGAATGAAACTATAATAGTTGCTCACTGATACTAAAGCAACACTGCTCAGTGCGTCAGAATCAGTCTCTGTGAATGAGCGTGTGGGCTGACGATACTCTTATCATCCGTCTTCAGAGGCGACGTTCTTTCCAGTGATCATGTTTTCTTAACTTGTCAAGAAGGCGTAATGCACTTATTTGCTTTGCCAGTAAACAGTCGTATCATGTTATTGCTGAGTGACATCAGAAGGCTGTCCTCTCTCACTTGCATAAATGTGCATTTAAATTGACATTATCATTCTTGCTAATATCCTATTGTATAAATGATCAAATCAGTCTCTTGAGTGTTTCCTCTGCTTTGAATGTATTGTGATGCTTATGCATGCAAATACATGATTAGAAATACCGATGCTCGTTTGAACCTCCACAACAGTCTAACTAAATCTATGTTTTATTTACAGATCAGTGCTAATATTTCTCCCGGTCAAGGTGTTGGTATTGAACTCTTCGCTACCTTCCAGCTAGTGTTGTGTGTCATAGCAGTCACCGACAAAAGAAGGCGGGACGTGACCGGCTCCGCCCCTCTGGCCATCGGCCTCAGTGTTTGCCTGGGCCATTTGACAGCCGTGAGTAATCAGCATTCACTCTTCTCCTACTGCCTCTTTTCTGCTTCAGCATTCCTGTAACTGTTGTAAACACGGCCAGGGTTATTATATGAATACATAAAGCAACATGACATGAATAGAGTGATGTTTAAGTGTGTAAATTAGTTTCTGCTTTAAGAGAAGTACAAATAAAGTAGCATAACTGATTCAAAAATGGGCATCTTTAATCACCCATTACTCCTTTGTTTTTCTGTGTAGATCAGCTTCACGGGATGTGGGATCAATCCGGCTCGATCCTTCGGCCCTGCAGTGATTCTTCGTGATTTTACCAACCACTGGGTACAATTACATCTCTGCTTTCCCCTGTGAAACTTAATACATTATATCTAAAAAATAATAGAGAAGGAATATGTTAAATGTAAACCATCCAAGATCTAATCAGAGGACAGAATCAGCTCTTGTTGAACTTGTATAGTTAATGAGTAACAATTATGTGGTTTTAGATGAATGCCTAGTCAAGAATAATCTATAGTTAAAACACATGATTTAGTATTGTTTGCTAAGGGTTACTTACTGTACTTAAAGTCCCAGATAGCACATGTACATGCCGAGACGTCTATTTAAAGGGACAGTTCATCCAAAAATGAAAATTCTCTCATCATTTACTCATCCTTAAGTTATTTCAAACCTTTATGTGTTCTTCTGTTAACCATGAGGATATTTTGAGGAATTTGAGTATCAAACTGTTTTTCTATCCCCACTGATCTCCCTAGTTTGGGGGGGGGGGGGGCAATGGAAGTCAATGGGGTCCGGAAACTGTTTGGTTACCCGGATTCTTTAAAATATCTACTTTTGTTTTGGGCAAAAGAAAGAAACTCATACAGGTTTGAAACAACTTGAAGGTGAAAAAATTATGACAGGAATTTTATTTTTGGATGAACTGTCCCTTTAAGGTCTATCTTTTCATCCTGTAAATGTATAGCATGTTAAATAGCCATAATAAATTGTATTTAAGATATTTGTACACAAATACATCTTAGAGATGAAGTTAGTCATATGAACAAACCCCTTACCTTAAGTATTTTTTACAGGGACAAGAATGATACCTCAAATTTGGCTTGTTGAGAAAAAATGAGCTATTAAAAAATCTGATTACACTCCATACTTACATTGGAGGAGGACTCAAGTCATTTTTGGAGACCAGAATATCAGAGAGACTGGCAGTGACCTTTGACCTGGGCTAGTAGACAAACTCAGAATACAATACATTGGGAGAAAGATAAAAAAACATTATTTTGATGGTCCTTTTTTGATGGTTTCTTTTGAAATACTGTTGATATGAGTATCTTTGCAAGTACATGTCAACTAACTCTCACTAGCACTAGGCTCTCATTAACCCAGGCTAGGGTTAGGGTTATAGAATAAGTTGAAATGCACTTGCAAAGTTACTTATAGTCGACAGAATGCCTAAAGTGGACCAAAATGTGGTGTAGAAACAATTTTCACTCAGAAATTTCACAAACAATTACAAAGAAATGGCAAGTAACATGTTTAAATGAATTAAACAAAATGTTGAAGTTGAAAAACTAACTCCAATAACATTTAAATAGTATAACATACTTCAATAAAATTTAGACAAAAAAAACATCAATAAACATAACAAATATTAAAATTAAAGTAGCAGCTGACCACATGCACTAACAACAAATCAGAAAAGCTTCGCATTTTAGAACCCTCGGGAATGTTTTATATGATATTACATAAGCGCTCCCGCCGCAGAACCTGATTTTACCAAGTGTGACATGTTCCTGGACCTACATCTTTGTTGACCCTGGAACAACATTGTTAATACCCAATCAGATTTGAAGAACCAGTTTATAGTTTTTTTTGTGAAGTTTAGGCCTACAATCAGTCTTTGGTGCTTGCACATTAGTGTCATCCTCTGATTTTAGGGATTACTCATGGTTAAGGTTAGGTTTAGGTGTAGGGAAATGGTCAAGACTACATTTTGGGATTAAAATATTGTTGCAGGGTCAACGATATATGTTGACCTAGGAACACATCTAACTCAGCAAAATCAGGACGTGCAGATTCCACCCACAAACACATAGACTTTTAAATATTTTAGAATGTGTTGTTTCCATTCTGTTTGAAATGATTTCTCTTCTGTTTTCAGGTCTATTGGGTAGGCCCTATGTGTGGAGGTGTGGCAGCTGCGCTGGTCTATGACTTCCTTCTCTACCCTAAACTGGACAACTTCCCCGACCGCATGAGGGTGCTGGTGTCCGGCCCGGCCACAGACTACGACGTCAACGGTGACGAGTCCCCTGCTGTCGAGATGATATCAAAGTGATATGATACTCTGCATATTTAGTGTATGATATACTTCAAGACCACAACACATCTGTAAATATACCTGTTTTTCCCGCAGGGAAATAGCATTCATTTTAATTGACTATATGACAGTGTGGAATTGCAACACCGTCGTTGTAATTGTTCAAAGGGACAGCTGGCATTTTGTATTGACTGATTAGTGTTGTATTATTGTTTGTACTCTTTAGTGAATCAGTATGTACCTCAGGACATTTATACCGTTTTCACTTTTTCTCAAACACTGTGTTTTTGTGAACTTTTTTCACTTTGTATTGTATGATATTGTTTTTGTAATTAAACTTCATAATGTTTAATCCTAAAGTATTTTTCTTCAAATTACAAAAAATAAATTCCAAGACAAAAGGTTGGATGTTTTTGTCAATGTTTTTATGTCCCACCTTTGCAAGGGTGAACCATCACGTATTAATCAAATACATTTTTTGAATCAATAATGGAGGAGTTACTTTGGAAGTTATATCCATAAAGTTTTGAAAAACCCTGCTTTGTTTTAAAATGTGGACGACTGTCGTATAATCCACTGGTGACAAGTAGAAACTGAACACAAGTGCAGTTTATTTTCAGATAGTCAAATATGATAGAAACAGAAATAAATGAAGAATTGAGGTAGAACTAAACTAAACTTTAACTATGAACGTGAACCTGTACCATGATTTAAGAAACTCACTGACAGCGGGTAAACTCAAACAAAGGGACTAGGGAAACACGAGGGCTATAAATATAGGGCTAATTAGTGTAGTGAGACACAAATGAGAACAATCAGGAAATCACTGAAGGGAAACAGGAACAACAACTACAAAGTAAAAGACTAGATAACAAAACAACAGCACAAAAGACACAGAACCCGACGGCAATATTTCACTTTTCAAAGAGGCCGTATGTCCCATAAGCCTTGTTTTGATATTTATGTAGTTTAAGTCTTTCTTGAAATGCGTCGGCTAAATTTATACATATATTGAACCGTCTCTATTCTTGCCTGGGTCTTAATTGGGAGAGTAAAAAATTAACATAAAAAGTTACGCATTTTTTTAAGCATGTGTTTTTGAGGAAAATTAGAAAATTGCGTAATGTAAATTACTTTTTGGAGTGAAATGTGACCTGGATATTATTGTATGTGATTGTAAGTGAACTTGATGCACTTATGAAGCATATCAGAGAACAAACATGGTGTAACATAAGCCTTAGAGCAGCATGAAGCAGTGTGTGATGCACGCTTATCAAAGAACTGACTGTACAGCATACACCAAAAAAAGTTCATTTCTTCATTTTTACACATGTACTAACACTATTTCGTAATCTCAAATATTTATATACAAGAATATCAATATCAAGGTCAAGGTCAAGGTTCTTTTATTCGTCACATACTCAATAATACAGGATATAATCAGTAATGAAATGTAAATCAGGACAGGTCCGCTCAATGGACAGTGCAAAAAAAAGAAACACAACACAAGATAATATATATAAATATAGGTAAGAATAAAATAAAAATAAGACAAAAATAAGGGGTAAAATGTGCAATGAAATAAAATGTGCAAGACAGTATACTGTGGACTTAATAAATAATAATATAAACAGAGATGTGCAAGAAGAATGTGCAAACATGGTTGTACCGAGTATGTACACATTAAATTGAGTCATGTAAATGTTATGAGACCGAGTTTGAGTTTGAGTTTGAATATTACTCAAATGATGTAATTGTTCAAACAATTTATATAACTGATGTTGATTATTTTTAAGACCGTGTCCTAGTTTCATTGGCTGTGGAATTGTTTGGTAATGATTGACCATCATTTTCCTTCATTTCGGCTTCTCTGAAGAAGAAAACAAAGTACTGTTTTTAAACAAGAGGATCATGATGTGAAGAATCTCAAAGTCAATAAACAAAAAAGTCAGTCCACACATAAATAACATTTGATACAGGTGAATAAGTCATCTGGAAATGGTGTTTAATGATGTGTAATGGACTAGTAGCCACCCATGGATAAAGCCTGGAAGCCCACCTCCCTCCTTTGTGCATCTTATCCTGCCTCGTATCCTGTTCCACACCAAGGAATGTCATCTCTTTTTCCTTATTGTTCCCAAGGTCATGTAGTAAACCAATGCTCTTGAATGAGTAGCCTGATAATAAATAAATACATTTTCTGCAAAAATAAAAATGTTGTATTCCAAAGTTTTCAATTTGTAGACAAAATAAATGCATTTATGAGACCACTTGTTAAAATATTTTGTATTGAATTTACATTTATGCATTTAGCAGACGCTTTTATCCAAAGCGACTTACAGTACATTCAGGTTATACATTTTCATTAGTACATGTGTTCCCTGGGAATCGAACCCACAACCTTTTGCGCAGCTGACGCAATGCTCTACCACTGAGCCACACAGGAACATAATTTAGAAAAACATTCTTTTCATTGCAAATTATAAAAGTTTTTGGCAGCTAATGAACATTAAAAATGTTGAAAGCAGCTCTATCCCGAACAGCAACCGAAGGGAACATACACACGTCACTGAGTCTTTTGCATGCTCAAGTTCGTTATTTCAGATGTAAATGTGCTGCGATGCGTTCTTTTTTCACCACAGTGAGATGAAATCATCTCAACTTCTCAGAAAGCTGCAAGTCGCTGACCAATCAGATTCATCCTTTCGGTACAAACATTGAGAGCTCAGCCAAGATTGAGGAACAGCTGATCATAGCTGTACATGGATAACGGTTTTTAAATACATTTAATAGCAGAGCTACAGTCCACCAAAGCATTTTTCCCAAGGCTTCTTTTAATTGTTTTTAATGGGAGCGCTGTTTTTTTAACTCCAGGATCATGAGATGCTGAGTTGAGAGATGCTATTTCATGCTGAGCATTGAGAATAAAATCATTTAAAACAAGGGCCAGAGCAAGTACTTTACATTCTATCAACATTTTTATATTCAGAAATAAATGATCTGCAAAATCAGATTATCCCCGTATATTCTGTATCATATCACCCAAAGCGTCTCAACTGAAAAAAAAAAAAAACACAGAAGCGCTCTCAAGCTTGCAGCTAATTACTAAAAATGCATTGGCGAACACACGGCCTAAAGCTATGCCGTATTGCACACTTTCTTTACGTAATGCCTCTTCAGGAGCTCTATGGCGTAGCTCTGTAGTATTATAATCCTGCGACACCGGAGGCTGCCGTTTCAGTTTTTTGACAGCACCACCTAGCTAATAGTACTCCATCAGATTCAAACCCATCAGACTGCTAGACACATGGAAACTACTCAGTTTTATTACCTTCCTATCTCACTTTTAATGAGGCGATTTCAAACTTGAAATGTGTGAGGCTTCCTGTGTATCCACGTCCAGTTACAAAAACAGCTTATAGTTGCATTAAAAAATAAGGTCTTTCATAAGGGCTCTTTGAAAAGATTGAAAAAAGAGGCTTACCAACAGTTATGTTAAGTGTTTAGGGATTGGTTAAGAGAAAATATAAATTAAGTTTAAACATTTTACATTTCACTTCTGATTATACCCTGTATAATTTATTATGTGACAAATAAAGAAACCTTGAACCTTGAACATTTAAAACCTAAATCAAACATAAAAAATAATAATACATATATATGATTGAATACTAAGTGCTTTAAAATAGTATAAACTGCTGGTTTAAAAAAAAGGTTAGGTTAGGTTAGGTTAGGTTAGGTTAGGTTAGGTTAGGTTAGGTTAGGTTAGGTTAGGTTAGGTTAGGTTAGGTTAGGTTAGGGTTAGGGTTAGGTTAGGTTAGGTTAGGGTTAGGTTAGGTTAGGTTAGGTTAGGTTAGGTTAGGGTTAGGTTAGGTTAGGTTAGGTTAGGTTAGGTTAGGTTAGGTTAGGTTTGGTTAGGTTAGGGTTAGGGTTAGGTTAGGTTAGGTTTGGTTAGGGTTAGGGTTAGGGTTAGGTTAGGTTAGGTTAGGTTAGGTTAGGTTAGGTTAGGTTAGGTTAGGGTTACGGTTACGGTTACGGTTACGGTTAGAGTTAGGGTTAGGGTTAGGGTTAGGGTTAGGGTTAGGGTTAGGGCTAGGGTTAGGGTTAGGCACCTGTTTTGCTCCTTCAAAAGATCTGACATCTAACATTTTGCTCTAACATCTGGAAGTGCATAACATTATTTGGGTAGAATTGTATTGTACAGTCCTGCTCCACATGTACATACCATGTAGTTATTATAGTCATTACAATAATTATGTAATAACTAAATACTAAACCTATAACCCATGTAGTTACCTTATAATACTCAGTACTTGTAAGTAGATTGTAAGAGAACGTAAGTGCACATACTGGAAGTGCAAGCATTATTTGGCATTAGTTTAAAAGTTTGAAATAACAAATAAACATACACTGATTTTGGGACAGTTTTAACGTTGCTTTAAATTATGATATTGCCATAATTGGCAGAACATGAAATATTCTTGTTGAGTCACGGTGCCATCTTGTGGAATGACTGACAGGAATGCCCAGAGGACTTCTCTAGCTCAACCAGTAAAGTTCAGCGCTAACAAAGCCAAGCTCGCGGGTTCAGTTCCCAAGGAGTGCATGCACTGATAGAATGTAGACCTTGACTGCAATGGATGTCTCTTTGGATAAAAGTGTCTGCCAAATGCATAAATGTGAATATAAACTCAGATTTTCCCACCACTGTCGTTGATTCAAATGCAGCATTAGGTGCTGCCACCAGTATTGTCATTTCCATCACAACCAATAATTTTGCCACTGCATTTTAATAAAAAGTTACAGAGGATGTTACAGAGTACAGATCCGTATCAGTGAAGAGCATGCTTGAGATATGTGACATGCAAAGAAAACAAAGACAAATCAAGGTAAATAACTTGTGAACAGTGTGTTTATGACATCAACGGTTCTGGAAAAGGACTCACTAAATCAATACAAATTATCCTGAATTTATTTCATATCTGATTAATCCAATAATAATGTTTGCTTGATGCCTTTGTTCCAAAGATATAGATGTTAACTCTTTTTTTCTTCTTCTTACTGTAAGTGCAGTATGTTTACAACATCTTAAATATCACAGGGTCTCATTTCTTTCTGGATGTCCTAAAGGAGAATATTTGACAGAAAATCAGAATAGTTTGTTCAGGAATGCGTGAAACTTCAAAAGACAAGTTTCTTTTGTCAACATACAGGTGTTGAGTCTCTTATCAGTGTCTATATTTGTGTGTGTGTGTGTGTGTGTGTGTGTGTGGTGTGTGTGTGTGTGTGTTCCCTCTCCTAGGTCTACAGAGTTAGTCCTTTGATGTGGAGTATTGGTTTGCGTATATCACCAAAATGTAACAATTTTCCCAAAAGTCTTATTTTTTTAGATAAAAAACTTGGGCACTGAGACAAAACTCAGGCCTCAAAAACTTGGGCACTGAGACATAATGGGCATTTTACTTTAAAATGTGCATTATGTGTAAATAAATTTAACTAAAGAATATATAGCTGAGGAAATGTAATGCAATGCTGCATGTGCATCTTAGTACCCAACCAGTGGGTGCAGAGACGATGCAGGCCAACTTTTGTCGAATGTACTAAATGCATAAAGTTAATTTGACTTTATTACTACTGAAAGTTCATCATGCTTAAAATAAACAAGTTATGACTGAATGAGTTACAGCAGGTCAATATTACCAGCGTGTTTTGCTTCAGAGTTTTAAATTAGAGTTAATGTTGAAATTAAGTGTTATTTTGTGCACAAGATTAATATAGGGGGAAATCTGTCAATGTATACATTTACATTTAGTCATTTAGCAGACGCTTTTATCCAAAGCATAGAATAGAAAAATAATAGAGCAAGCTAGTGTTAGAGGCATTTATTTTGCTTTTGTTAATTTTATAATAAATAAAAAGAAAACAGATAGAATACAAAAAGATTAGACAAACTAGTGTTAGGTTATTTTTTTAAGAATATAATTAGAATAAAGAAGGCTAGAGTTAGAGGGTCAAATATTTAAATGTTTATAGTGTTTAATGTCCTCTTATATTCAGATTTCAATTTGTTTAAGCTGGTTGCAATGGTGTTTTCCTATATTAGCACATTTAGGACATATGGCCTACACACATGCACAAACAAACACCTAGGCAGGCAAATTAGACTTTTTATAGAGTACATTGGATTACAACTGTGGCAACTGTGACAATTTCTATCAAAGTGAAAGTTACAAAAATCAGGGCATCAGTTGACGTTCGGCAACTTGGTACATTGCACCAACTTGTAAGGATATTTTTGGTGTTCTCAATAATCAAAAGTGCTCATATATGACCTTAAATCTATTGATGTACTTCACGATTCAGTTAGGTTCAGCTGTCATTGTAAGACAGTGAGCAACTCTGTTTGTTTGTCCGAGGGAGCAACAGTAACTAAGGGGGCGGGGCTTACCGATAGGTCAAATGTTTGGTTTGCCTCCCACACTGAAATCAAATGTTTATGTAAGTGTACTGTATGCACCAAGCACTCTCTGTGACAATTCTAGTTCATAGAAAACAAAAAAATTAAACTAAAAGTCCCAAAAACACAATATACTACTCAAAAATGCGGGAGTGTAGAAATGGTTAACCCTATGTTACTCTAAAGCCCAAAGTATACTTAATTTTTTAATGCGTATGTTAGCATATGCGCACTGTTGAATTCATCTTTTCCAAGTATACTCCATTTGACAGCATGTGTGGATATAGGCTTTCGACACATGCGGACCAGACAAAAGAGATTTGTCCCCATCCAGTATCTGTGCTTTTTCTCTCCAAAAGTTATGAGTGATAAAAATATGTTTACGTTGATTTGCGGCCTTCCTTTAATCCCCTCACACAAGCACTCGTCAATGCGGGTGCCTATTGTTTTTGCTGTCTTCAGTAGTGTTGTTCATGCTCCATCTCCTCTGTTTCTTTTTCAACAGTTAAACAATGGCCCAGTTCAGTGTTGGCACATTGTGGACAAACTAAGTAAGGCAAAAACAATTCACAGCACTTGTGCAAGCGGTTACAAACATTGGACGGTGCACTACAGTATATGTGTACTCTTCTGATGATAAAATTGATGTCACGCATATGACATGACACGCATGTCACCAACCCAAAATGAAAGTATGCAAAAAGTGAGCTTAACCTTAAGGCCTGTTCCATCACAAATGTTTGGCAAAATCAGTCAGATTTGTTCATGTAGTTTTGTCTGTTCAGACTAATGCATAAAAATGGCATATGGCCTGAATGAAAATGCAAATTCACTATCATGACATGATGTGACATACGGCCAAGTATGGTGTCCCATACTGGGAATTAGTGCTCTGCATTTAACCCATCCAAAGTGCACACACACACAGCAGTGAACACACACACACACAGTGAACACACACCCGGAGCAGTGGGCAGCCATTTACGTTGCGGTGCCCGGTGAGCAGTAGGGGTTGCACAGACTAGTCGACTAATCGACTTCAGTGCTCTGCCATGACGCTTTAAGCTTGAAGTTGACTAGTCGCTGGTCCTATAGAGGGCACAATAGGATAATAAATCCACATTTACGCTCCGTTTCCAAACAGTTAAAATTACAAACTAATTCATACTCTGAATGCGCTCCACAAGTCAAGTGTGATTATATTACTAGATGCTGGAAATTGAATGGCAGAATGCAGGTTTTAAACAGCTTATTGTACAGGTAAGATAATCACGTTCTAATCTAATGTGCTGCTGCACTGTTTTAGATTTAGAACAAGCAGGAATCTGTGAGAAATATAAAGACCCAAAGTGAAAGAACTGATAAAAATAAGCTGTTATAGGTGCAATAGTCATGTGGGCAGCGCTGTGTCATATTTCATAGCTGTGCACAAGGTGTTTGTCAGCTCCAGACTAATTTGTTCATTAA
>CM049826.1:32298776-32430812 GCA_027422435.1 Schizopygopsis pylzovi | reverse complement strand
GGTCCCATTACTTCTCTTTCTTTGCACTAAGCAATTTACTTACACAACCCTGTTTACATTTTTACAGGGCAGCTCACTTCTTCTGAACATGCAAAATGTACATAGCCTATGATGTTTATAATTACATTTGTTTGCCTCTGTGCCCACATACTTTATTTTGATGCAGCTAAATTCTCAATAAAACAGTTTTCATTGATATATTCTACTGTTTCTGTTGTCAGACAAGGGAATGAATATGAAATAGTGACTGAAACGTGACCCATTAAGACTACATAACTAGCTCTCCTTTACAAGATGTTAATCTGAACAAAAATCCTGAGCCGTCGTCTGATTAAATCAAATTATTGCGTAATACTTTTCATTAAGTTTCAGTTTGTTAACCTTGGGGGTGTTTCTGCATTTAATAATTATGATGTCATGAACTAACAATGAACAACCATTTTTATTGGTTTTATTTATTAATGGGAAATTCACAGCTAGGTGTGCTACGTGGGTGAGGCACATTGTGGCCAGGGTGCCGCTGGGCCATCCGTTTCTCCTTGTACACACTGCCAATTAGGGCTGTAGATATCGAATATTTTAGTAATCGAGTATTCTACCAAAGATTCCATCAATTAATCGAGAAATCGGATAAGAACTACTTTTTCTTTATAAAGAGCAATCCTAAATCTACAAGAGAAAATAAGACAAGTCTCAATGAACAAGTCATTTGTTTACTTTTTATAATTTTTTTTGTATTATTGCTGAAATAGCATATAATAATAACTGAAAACTAAACCCATTTAGTGCATTGAATTGCCATATTACATAAAAATGCTAATACAAATAAGGTCAGGTACAAATAAGGTAAACATAGTACAACGTAAAACTAAGACACAAATCAAAATAATAGTATAAAAAATTAAAATTATAATAAAACCTAAACATGGTGCAACTTAACATCCACATTTGATCCTAACTAAAGCTCAAGCATGACAAGCCTTTACTGTCTTCTTAGAATAATTGTGGCTTTTGTAAGAGGTAAAAAATTTGAGAACAGGAAGCTAATGTGGAACAAAAACAAGAGTTCATACACATAATATTAACACATTTTTCAGCAACATGAATTTAAAGTTATTTGGAGAATAAACCCTCGTGCGTGTGCGTATGTGATTTAAAAGATTTAAATAAAAAAAACAAGCAAATAAAATGACCACTTTTATTGAAAGAAAATTGGACAGAAAATATATTAAATATCAATGTATTATTTTTATTCAGTTATTTGCAACAGAATCAGACATAACTGTTGTTGTTTTTGACTAATTATCCAAATAATGTATAGTCCTGCAAACAGGGTTTTTTCTTTCTCAAAATGCTGTGGAGGTGGTACCATCCTGATCATGTGCACACAATGGACACCATTCAACACTTTTTACATGCAATTAGGGGTGGGCGATATAAGTTGTCTGAGCAGTACAGCCAAACTAAGTTCCCTATTATAAAGCCTTTCAAGGTAATAAGAAAAAGGGGGAAAAAAAGAATGGCAGATATTTATATTTCTACAATAATAATAATTTGTTAAATTTATATAGCGGTTTTCTGGGTACTCAAAATGCTTTACATAGAAGGGGGGATCTCCTAAACCACCACCAGTGTGCAGCATCCACCTGGATGATGATGCGACGCAGCCCATAGTGCGCCAGAACGCTCACCACACACCAGCTACAGGTGGAGAAAAGAGAGAGAGTCATAGAGCCAATCAAGTGTATGCTCTCACCACACACCAGCTACAGGTGGAGAGGAGAGAGAGTCATAGAGACAATCAAGTGTATGCTCTCACCACACACCAGCTACAGGTGGAGAGGAGAGAGAGTCATAGAGACAATCAAATGTATGCGCTCACCACACACCAGCTACAGGTGGAGAAGAGAGAGAGTCATAGAGACAATCAAGTGTATGCGCTCACCACACACCAGCTACAGGTGGAGAGGAGAGAGAGTCATAGAGCCAATCAAGTGTATGCGCTCACCACACACCAGCTACAGGTGGAGAGGAGAGAGAGTCATAGAGCCAATCAAGTGTATGCGCTCACCACACACCAGCTACAGGTGGAGAGGAGAGAGCGTCATAGAGACAATCAAGTGTATGCGCTCACCACACACCAGCTACAGGTGGAGAGGAGAGAGAGTCATAGAGCCAATCAAGTGTATGCTCTCACCACACACCAGCTACAGGTGGAGAGGAGAGAGAGTCATAGAGCCAATCAAGTGTATGCTCTCACCACACACCAGCTACAGGTGGAGAGGAGAGAGAGTCATAGAGCCAATCAAGTGTATGCTCTCACCACACACCAGCTACAGGTGGAGAGGAGAGAGAGTCATAGAGACAATCAAGTGTATGCGCTCACCACACACCAGCTACAGGTGGAGAGGAGACAGTGATGAAGTCAATCAGTGTATGGGGATGACTAGGAGGCCAAGATGGTCAAAGGCCAATTTAGGCCAAAGTGTGCAAAGGTACAATTTTTGTATCTTTCTTATTAAAAAATAAGAACAAAGATACAGATTATAAATACACATAATATACAAGTAAAACAAACAGTGCTTTAATTCCAGGTACAATAGATGTATTTAGCAGGAGCATTCAAAAAAACTGAATGAACAAATGTTAAAATAAAACATTATATAGACTGATTCCTAAAGCAACTGTATTAAAGTTTTTCAGTCAGGAATAGTAAGTGATTTTTCTGTTTTGTTGTTTTATTAATGTTAAAGGAATAGTTCACCCAAAAATAAAAATTATGCCATCTGTCTGTTGATTCTGTCATGGCATTGTTTCATGTCAAATGTTAAAAGTAGTTTTAAACCTAAGTGAGTTTCTTTCTTCTGCTGAAAGTAAATGCTATTTTAAGGAACAAGGAAAACCAAACCGTTGCTGATCCTCGGTGACTTCCATATTTTTCCTTCTATCAAAGTCAATGTGGACCAGCAACTGTTTGGTTACCCAGATTCACCAAAATATCTTATGGCGCTTTTCCACTGCATGGTACGGCACGGTACGGTACGGTACGGTTCACTTTTGGGGGGTTTTCCACTGGGTACTGTACCTGGTACCTGATACTTTTTTAGTACCACTTCGGTCGAGGTTCCATCGAGCCGTACCGTTACCAAAACGTGACGTGTAAACTCTGCTGATCACTGAATGGCCGGAGAAAATCGTCATTACTGCGTCACTGAACTTGCGACACGAGACCCTCCTCTACCGCTCTACCCGCTAGATTTAAACCAGCACAGCCAGCGAAGGATCGGACGCAACTTCTGTTTAAACAAACGCACATTTTTGCATCAACCACAAAATAGCAGTGTCGTTGTCTGTTGAGGGAGTTCAGACGTTCCTCTCGTTGATAGCCGAGGAGCGGATCCAGCGAGAGCTTGATGGCGCGACGCCGAAGGAAAAGCCTTATGTATAACGTTACTTTTGAACTTGCTATACTTTCAGAGTATGTTTTCTGTTTATATTTTTACCTCTGTATCTGTGTTTTGCTTCAATTAAAAACAATCTGATCGAATAAGTGTACCTCCAGACTATATTAAATGTGTATCATTGTATGAGCACGTAATGAACCTCTTGAAAAAGACAAATGATTAATGCCGCGATTATAAAAACCATCACATAAATAAAAAAACAAGGGATACATTGTACATTTTGAAATATTCAAAAGTTTATTGATAATTCACTTTACAGAACACGCTGCATGAATAGTTAACTAATCAAGTAACGCAGCACACCTGCACGAACATCTCTGCTCTCCTCATCTAACGTTACAGCCCGTGTCACTGTCACCACAGTCTCTGCTGCTGGGGTAAATCACAAGCATTCTCCTAGACCTCTAAATTGCTGTTAAAAACATCCACAATGCCGAGAGTGAAGAACACTATTCCGTCTCCTTTCTTTGTTGTGAGTTTGTTTGTGGCGCGTTTACGATGATGTCACGGCAGTAGAGGCGGCGCAATTATAACGACGCGTGAATAATCCCGCCCACTCTATAGCGGTACTAAACTGCGGTGGAAATGCAAACCGACCCGAACTGAGCCGTACCGTACCGTACCGAGCCGTGCCGAACCGTACCGTACCATGCAGTGGAAAAGCGCCATTATTTTGTGTTCAGCACAAGAAAGAAATGAATACAGGTTTGGGACAACACGAGAGTGAGTAAATAATGGCAGAAATGTAATTGTAGGGTGAACTATGCCTTTAATGACAGTCGGCTGCATGTTTAATACTGTCCCTTTAAGACCTATATGCAGGCGTGCATCCGTTTGTCTCAGCTGTTGTTTACTTTCATTTTAGACACAACCAACTGAGTCTAAATATGAACCTTGTGTGTTTTGACTGTATTAGCTTAAATGATAACTTAGTTCAGTAATCAGGCGCTGTTTGACAGGGTTTTAGTGCGCATGCTTCTGGTGTATGCGCTCAGAAAAAGCGGACGTCAGACCAGCGCGCGAATGAAACGTTTAACCAGCAAGGCTTGAATGCAAATAATGTACTTTTACGATCGCGAATAAGTGCAGTGTCCTGTCAGAGTAACACTACCGCTGTATGTCGTGTTGTGCACTATATAGAGACGGAGGCGTCAGAACTGTAACTGATAGAATGTGTGCTGTAGCACGATACTACGATATTTCTTCAAAAGCAGATCGTGGAGACATTTTTATCGTCCACGATCAAAAATCGTCATATCACACACCCCTACATGCAATGTATTTTAGGTGTTATAATAATTATATGATTGAAGAAAATGACAATTATAAAGTTGTTTTATTTTCTCTCACCTAGTGTTTTATTGTTATTTGTTTCTTAAAATCGCCTCATGAAATGTTTTCTTTTTCCGCAGAAATTCTGTGTTGTGTATCTGGTTATCAAATGAAGGCATAAAACATACATTTCAGTTATCTTTAAATTTTTTGAAAATTAAACTTTTGGCAAACAAAGGGAATTTACTATTATAATTAAAACATGTTGGAAATGTTGTGTGATCATTCCTTAAAAAAAAAAAAGTTTTAATTTTAGTAGTATTAGTACATTCGGCTGAACAAATATTTTCGCTGCACTGTCTGCAATACCGTACTTTTATTTTGACGGGTTGCAGTGAATACCTTTACATTTCTGTGTATATGATATGATGATATGAAACGCTTTTACTCAAATGAAACCGTGGAACGCTCATGAAGTGACTCTGGAGTTCTGGAGATGTTGTTCGTGTGTTTATCCTCATTGGAGGATTGGAGACGTCACGCGCGCTTGTGTGTGTGTGTGTGTGTGTGTGTGTGTGTGTGTGTGTGTGTGTGTGTGGTAAAGCAAAACGCACGTCTCTGTCTTCCATTCATACAGAGATATGACCGCGTAATATGAGTTAATGCTCATCACATCAGATCGCGTAAATCAGTGGGAAATGATGATTTGGTGTAAAGAAACATCAAGCATGCATCAAGTATGCAACATGTATTATCAGCGAATGTGAGCAGATCAGTGAAGGAAGATTTTACCAGCGTTGCCCAGATCAGCTGTACTGCATATCACAGCACAGCAGCGCTACTGCAAACAGGTACAAGTATACGAACATTATTCTAGTCGGCGCATTATTTGAGCGGACTCTGCTTTTCCGGTTAGCATGAGCGGTAACGGAGCAGACTGACGGCTGCTGGATGGTACGGTGCGGCATATATTTTCGCCTGCCGAAAATTCAGTGCATCCCTAGTAAATGGACAAAACGATTCCTCGAGGCACATAATTTGCCTCGATGATTTTTTTTGTATTCGAGGAATCGTTTCAGCCTTACTGCCAATAGAATCGAATCACCATAGAAGAAAATAATAGTAGTTAATAAAAAGCTTACTCGCCATTTTCAGTCTCATGTCACCGCCATGTGCACACACACAGTCGCATGTAAACACATCTTTTCGCACGAGAATGATTCTAATTTTAATGGCATTCAGTTTAAAAGGTGACTGAAAATGCATTGCGTCGTGCCAGATGAGGCTTGCACAGCCTGAGTGAGTGTGTGAGAGAGACAGCACACACAAAGTAACTCACAGAAATGTATAGGTGTATACTGCGGTAGAAAAAAAAGAGATTTACAAAACATGATTTCGGTAAGCAACATTAGACGGCCATGACGTTTCCCTGAATAACAATATCAGCCAGATTGCAACGTGACACTGATTTTATACAGTAGTATTTCAATAAACAAGAGGTTCAAATTAAGTGACTTTTTTTTCCGACAAACTATTGTTTTTACATTTAGTCATAAATTGCGGATGCTTTTATCCAATGCAACTTACCCTAACACCAAGTTATAGGCATTGTTCAAATAAATACAAGCTAGCAAGGGAAGGAGAGAAAGATGAAGATATAGAAAAAGGGAAAGTATTACCTTTTTTTTTTTTTTTATATGAAGTCAAGTAGTGTTGAAAGAGATGAGTTTTCAGTTGTTGCTTGAAGATTGACAGGGATCCAGCATGAAACACATGTGTTTTTGCTCAATTTTCGACGAAAATAGTTGCGATCAAAGCCACAGCAAAACTGTTGTGTGTCTCCGAGCAACACACAGCAGTGTTTCATTACTGAATCAATCCACGTTTTTGAATTAATCGAGTGAGTCAGTGATTCAGTGGCCCATTCATAAGGACAGCTAATTGACTCGTTTCTGAATGAATCATCCATTTGAATGAATCAAGTGAGTCAGTGATTCAGTGGCCCATTCATAAGGACAGCTAATTGACTCGTTTCTGAATGAATCATCCATTTGAATGAATCAAGTGAGTCAGTGATTCAGTGGCCCATTCATAAGGACAGCTAATTGACTCGTTTCTGAATGACTCAGCCATTTGAATGAATCGGTTGAATGAATAAATGACTCTCTCATTAAAACAGACATTTGCCACCGCCTACTGGTATAATTTTATTTGTTCAACATTTATTTGTATGTTTAAATATATATAAAACATTAATCTTATAAAATTATTTAAACATTTGAAATGTTGCAGTGTAAATGCATCTAATACCACTTCAGATGCATCTTCAGTTTCCTCAGCAGTGGAAAGATAGAGTTTGTTAATACTAATTTAATTTGAATGGTAACAACAACTCTACTGTTTCTTATAATGCTAACTGACTTAACTGAGACAAAGTAAGAATTTGGTGTGAAAGATGATCCATTTAAAAAGGTTAGAGGGAATGTTGTAAAGATGGTCTTAGCTGTGGCTAGGCAGGCAGCAAAAAAATGAAAAACTCTGAAGTTCCTTAAAGGGGATTTAATTATCTTGTCGGGGCATGCTCCAAACAGTGTAACAAAGTTCCATTACCAAAACTCGATTACAAGAAAATAAAGTATAATGTAAAGACATACATGAGAACATCAAACACGTTGGCTACTGACCCAACAGTCACCCTTTGTTCTCTCTCTCCCTCCCCCCTTTTGGTCCAAACAATTAGACTCTTTATAGTTGAGGCTCCTCCCCTCAAATTCAAACGTACGAATGGCAAGGCTCTCTCCGATACAATCTACCTAGTTTGTTTAGGAGATCATGTTTAACCTCAACATTCAAACATGAATATTTGCATCTTTATCAAGCTCCATTTTCATCATGAAAACCAACGAGAATCTTAAAAGACATGCATTCAATGTGATAATATTCAACATTCTCAATACTTGAACTCCTCCTCCTTTGGGAAGGTATAAGTCAGGCTTCCTGTTCGCGAGCCCCTCCTATTAGGAAGTTCCAGGAAGAAGGTAAGAAGAGATTCACCATTAACAAACAAATCACTATTGACATAATTTACATTCACCTTTTTCTTATTTACAGGCACAAAAGGCTAAGACCGACAAACATGAGTTGCAATGGAATGTGCACCTTCCATTCTACACATGTGAGACGAAACAGTGAATAAAATTATCTTGAACACAAAACCCATTGTTTGGTTCTTTGGATTGAAAGTTACATACCTCACTTTATCACATTTCTCCCTTCCTCCCCCTCTGAATGGGACTAGTCTGGTAACCGTGATAAGTAATCAGCAATAAGATTTTTCTTACCTGGACAATGCTCAATTGTAAATGTATATGGTTGCAGAGCCAGACACCAGCGCAGTATCCTCGCATTACTATTCTGCATTGTTTGCATCCATTTCAAGGCTCGGTGGTCAGTTTGCAGGGTGAATTCCCGCCCAAGTAGATAATACCGGAGAGAGTCAATAGCCCACTTGATCGCAAGGCCTTCCTTTTCAACCGTTGAATATCTTCTCTCTCTGTCAAAGAGTTTTCTGCTCAAGAACAGTACTGGCCTCTCACTCCCAGACTCTCCCTGGGCCAAAACTGCTCCCAGTCCGACATCCGAGGCATCCACCTGTACAAGAAACCTCTTCAAGAAATCAGGGCCCTGCAAAACTGCTTCTTGACATAACATATCTTTAAGTGCTGTGAAAGCTCCTTCACACTCCACCGTCCAGTGAAACTTAGAAGGACTCTTTTTGGTTAGATCAGTCAATGGGGTAGCCAGAGATGCGAAATGGGGAATAAAACGGCGGTACCACCCAATTAAACCAAGGAATGATCTCACTTGTTTCTTTGTCTGTGGCCTTTGAATGTTTTGAATACACTTAAGCTTCTCCACTTGTGGCTTAATCTGACCATGGCCAATGAGGTATCCCAAATACTTCACTTCTGTTTGTGCCCACGAGCATTTGGTGGTGTTAATTGTGAGTCCAGCTTTCTGAAGCCTTCGTAGGATATCCCTAAGATGATCTAAATGTTCCCGCCATGTTCCACTATAAATCACTACATCATCTAAATATGCTGCTGCATATTGGTCACACCCAGCAAGTACATTGTCCATAAGTCTCTGGAACGTTGCTGGCGCTCCGTGTAACCCGAAAGGCATAACCTTATACTGATATAGTCCTGTGGGGGCACGGAAAGCAGTATATGGTTTACAAGAGGGGTCAAGGGGCACTTGCCAGTATCCTTTACATAGGTCTAGTGTAGTCATGTAATGTGCTTTTCCCAGCCTTTCAATCAGTTCATCTATTCGAGGCATTGGGTAGGAATCAAAGCAGGATACGCTGTTCAGTTTTCTAAAATCTGTACAGAACCTCAGTCCACCGTCTTTCTTGGGAACCAGAAGTATAGGACTTGACCACTCACTTTGGGAAGGTTCGATTATTCCCATCTCCAACATGGTTTCAATCTCCTCCTTCAATTTCCCTACCATCCTCTCAGGAACTCGATAAGGCTTCTGTCGAATTGGAACTTCCTCTTTCAAGATAATGTTATGGGTGACTACTTTGGTACACCCCGGTCTTTCCTGGAAGAGAGATGGAAAAGATTGACGTACCTCTCTGAGTTGTTGTTGCTGCTGTTCACTTAAATGTGAATTAGGGGCAGGATCCTCTGCTGAAAGTCGGATTGGTTCCATCTCTAATTCCTCTTCTTCCTCCACGACTGCCCGCACCATCAGTACCACTTGATCTTTAGGTTCAAGCCCCCTCTCCTTAAACTCCCTCAACAGGTTAACATGAAGGATCTGTCTAGGACGCTTTCTTTCAGGACACAGAATCTCATATGTTACAGGGCCAAGTTTTCGGGTTATGACATACGGACCCTGCCACTTGGCCAACAGTTTGCATGCACCTGAAGGTAACAATACAAGAACTTTCTGTCCAGGTTTTAGGTTTTTTTCTCTGGCATGATTGTCGTACCATACCTTCTGTCTCTTCTGGGCATCTTGTAAGTTTTCTTTGGCCAAAGTCCGGAATGTCTCCAACTTGTCCCTCATCTGCAATACATAAGAGATGACACTGCGCTGGGCTGGTTTCTCTGCCGTCCACTCCTCTTTGAGCATGTCCAGGGGACCTCGAACTTGCCTGCCATACAAAAGCTCAAAAGGAGAGAAACCAGTTGAACATTGGGGCACCTCTCTATATGCAAATAAAAGAAAAGGAATCCATTTATCCCAATCTCTACCCGTCTCAGCCACAAATTTTTTAAGCATGCTTTTCAGTGTGCCATTAAAACGCTCAACTAACCCATCAGTTTGGGGGTGAAATGGTGTAGTTCGGATACCTTTAATGCCCAATTGTTTATACAGTAATTTCATCACATTAGCCATGAAATTAGTCCCTTGGTCAGTAATAATCTCAGAAGGTACTCCAACCCTGGAGATCAGATCAATTAAACATTTCACAATATGTTTAACCTGGGTTGATCGCAAAGGGTACACTTCAGGATATCGTGTTGCATAGTCGCAAATTACCAGGGCAAATCTGTTACCTGAACTAGTCTTCACTAAAGGACCAATTATGTCCATACCTATTCGATCGAAAGGGGTACCAATGATTGGTAAGGGCCGCAAATAACTTCGATCTGCCTTACGGACAGGAGCTACCAGCTGGCACTCAGAACATGTCTTACAGTAATCTCGTACTTCCTGATACATTTTGGGCCAGTAGAATCGTTGACTAATTCGCTCATAAGTTTTCTGCTGACCTAAATGTCCAGACCAGGGTATAGTATGACCCAGATGTAAGATCATCTTACGCAGTTCAGTAGGCACAACCAATCTGGGACTCTCTGTGTTTGCCACATACAAAAGACTATCTTTTAAGATATACTGATCCCCACCAAACTGTGGTAAACCCACAGGCTTACCATCTACCTCACACAATTTTTGATACAGAGGTTGTAAGGTAACATCTGACCTCTGCAATTCCCCAAAATTTCCAGGCACCCTCCACTGAAAATCAATTAAATCTGACTCAGGTGTAGGGAGACATGGTACAACATCCTGGGCCTTAACTTTCCCCTTATGTTTTTCTTGCTTTCGTTGTCTTTTACTCTTTCTAATCTTCCCCCCAGGTCCAAACAAATCCACATGGGCATTAGGAAGGGGTTGTAGCCCTGTAGTTTGAGATCGGGTTACTACTGCACAAGTTTTGGGTGTTACATTGACCAGATCAGTTAAAGAAGGAAAATCATCACCTAACACCACATCATATGCCAGATTGTCAATTACCCCCACCCTCAGCAAAAATGCCTGTTCATCAATAACCATGGATACGTCAGCAGTTGGATAGGTCTTTTCTTCCCCATGTACACATCCTAAACATACTGTATCCACATAGTTTAACATTTCACAGTTCAGTAAATGCGATTTTACCAAAGTTTGTGTACTCCCCGTATCTACAAGTGCTTGAGCAGGATGACCATTAACAATTACTGATAAAATATGTCTATGTTTGTTAGTGGATTTCACCAGTTCATTGGACCACTCCTCTCGGGGAACATAACACATGTTCGTTACCTTGGGTTTTTTTAATGGGCAAAGAGATGCCTTATGCCCAGGCTGTTGGCAGTAAAAACAGATCAGAGACCCCTTAGCAAAAGTAGAAGTTTTCCCCACTACTCCCACAGTCTGATCACTGGGCTCCTCAGTTTTACCCTTAGCCACAGTACCTCTGTAAGTCCGTTGCGGTTCCCGATGTGCGGCCATATACCTCTCTGCCAATCTCGCAGCTTCCTCTCCCGTCTGGGGTTGATTTTCTTTAACCCAAGTCCTCACATCTGGACGAAGAATCCTCAAGTACTGCTCAAGAATGATAGTCTCTCCTATCTGATCCTTAGCCTTGACTTCGGGTCGCATCCACCTCTTGTACAACCCTTTAATTCGATTATAGGTCTCTCTGACACTCTCACCAGATGGCACTGTAAGACTCCTGAAGCGCTGGCGATAAGTCTCCTCCGTTACATTGTACTTAGCTAGTACTGCAGCCTTGATGTCCTCGTAGAAACCGGATCGTTGTTCATCCATCCCAGCATAAGCTTCCAAGGCCTTGCCTGTCAACAGAGTGACAACTCGAGCCGCCCATTCATCCATTCGCCATCCCCACGTTCTTGCAATACGTTCAAAACGAATAAAAAAACTCTCCACGTCTTCCCCCTCAATAAACTCAGGGATTCGTGGTTCATGATAACGTCTATAAGGTACTACCGGTGATTGACTTATAGCTTGTATGCTATCAACAACAGGGTGAGCTTGAGGTGAATACATCATACCTCGTAGTGGTGGTGGATGGGAAGTTCTTGGTGTAGGCAAGGGGTGGTGAGTATGTTGGCTGACTTGCTCTTCAAACCCCCATTCATTTCTAGGTTTCTGAAAAATAGTGGACTTCAAATCATGCAGTTCATCAAACAGTATTTTCTCATTTCTTTGTTGTTGTCTCATGAAATCTCTCATTTCTGTCAAAAATTCCTGTCCCATAACAACATTGTCTTTATCATCTCGAGGAGTACTAGCTGTTCCAGTCTTGGGTCTTACCACCAGGTCAGTCTCTTCTTCTTGAATATTGCCTGCTTGGTGAAACATGCTTGAAATGGCTTCCTCCTGTGCACCAGCCGCCAGCTCTAAATCACCAACCTGAGCTTCCACTGTATCCTCTTCTCCCTCTGAGAACAAAACAGGGTGTGCTCTGGTTGTCCGTTGAGGACCAAAATGCCCTTTAGCCGTCATCTTACTACTTCCAGTTTTTCTCTTCTACTGCCAATTCCCGCAGAGACGTCCATCCCACTTCTGACACCAATTGTTGTAAAGATGGTCTTAGCTGTGGCTAGGCAGGCAGCAAAAAAATGAAAAACTCTGAAGTTCCTTAAAGGGGATTTAATTATCTTGTCGGGGCATGCTCCAAACAGTGTAACAAAGTTCCATTACCAAAACTCGATTACAAGAAAATAAAGTATAATGTAAAGACATACATGAGAACATCAAACACGTTGGCTACTGACCCAACAGTCACCCTTTGTTCTCTCTCTCCCTCCCCCCTTTTGGTCCAAACAATTAGACTCTTTATAGTTGAGGCTCCTCCCCTCAAATTCAAACGTACGAATGGCAAGGCTCTCTCCGATACAATCTACCTAGTTTGTTTAGGAGATCATGTTTAACCTCAACATTCAAACATGAATATTTGCATCTTTATCAAGCTCCATTTTCATCATGAAAACCAACGAGAATCTTAAAAGACATGCATTCAATGTGATAATATTCAACATTCTCAATACTTGAACTCCTCCTCCTTTGGGAAGGTATAAGTCAGGCTTCCTGTTCGCGAGCCCCTCCTATTAGGAAGTTCCAGGAAGAAGGTAAGAAGAGATTCACCATTAACAAACAAATCACTATTGACATAATTTACATTCACCTTTTTCTTATTTACAGGCACAAAAGGCTAAGACCGACAAACATGAGTTGCAATGGAATGTGCACCTTCCATTCTACACATGTGAGACGAAACAGTGAATAAAATTATCTTGAACACAAAACCCATTGTTTGGTTCTTTGGATTGAAAGTTACATACCTCACTTTATCACAGGGAAGAAATTATCGTTTATAAACGGTGGTAAATGACATGTTTTGTTACATACAGAAATTAATTTTAAGTTAACTATATCGTCCTCTTTCCAGTCACAGAGCACTTTATTTTAGAGTTGTTTAAGTGAGAGAAAATATGTAACTCAGTCCAGATTGGGGGAATTGCAATGTTTAATAATTGATTTTATGTAAATAGTTTTTTGTTGAAATATGCATCGATTTTTGTTTGTATATGCTGTCAATTATAGTTCTTAGAAAGAGAATCGGCACATCGGTATCGGCAGGTCACACTTCCAAAGAATAGGAAATCTGAATCGGCCAAGAAAATTACAATCGGTGCATCTCTTAAAAAAATAATGCTTAGCTCTGACAGGCTGTTGGGCTCATTAATATTAATCACATTGTCCGTGTTCACTCAAACTGCTTTGTTGAAATCAAAATGTGGACTGTGATAAGTGGGCAACAGCAAATATGACTGCTGCTTGTTCATTAATTTGGTACAGTACCAAAGGAATCAATCAGCAATGCTTCTGCTTGGTCTTAAAGGCACATATTTTGGTTGAAATAACGAATAACTGCATCCTGACAGAGGAAAAACAAAGAGTACCATTTACATGTAGATTACATTTCTGCAATTAATCCAGAATGAGTCAGGAAGAGTTGTCTTTAATGAGCCGAAAAGAGCATGTCACACCTCTGTCCATCTATTTGCACTGGCTACCAATACATGCTTGTGTACAATTCAAAGCATTGATGTTTGCCTACAAAACAACCACAACCCTGCACCCCTTTATCTAAATGCACAGTCCCACTTTATATTAGGTGGCCTTAACTACTATCTACTTAGTTTTTAAATTAATCATTTGATACAATGCTCTTATGGTATACATGTTTTTACATTGTACTTATATTTTTTTAAATACCTATGTTGTTACATCTGTAATTACATTTATAATTGCACTGTTGACCCATCCCTTACACCTTAACCCACCCTTAAACCTACCCATACCCCCAAACCTGTCCCTAACCTTACCCGTATCCCAACTCAGTTGCAGCAAAAGTGTTTTGCAATACAATATGAACACAAAAAGTACCTTGTACTTATGTTTGATGTAAGTACATAGCAATTAAGCCCACTTAATATAAAGTGTGACCAAATTCACTACTTCAGACCCCCCCAGAAGCTTGAATTCTGCAAGTGAACGGCACATTGTCATCCCAAAGAGGCACAAATTCACTTTCACTGCCATTTACATTACATGTTCTCTCTTAGTGGAATGACCTTCCCAACTCAATCCGAGCACCTTTTAACACTAGCATTCTCAATTATTTTTCTATCTACTTTTTAATTTTATTTATTATAAGAAATTGTCTATCCAAGTCACACTATCACAAGTCTATCCATAACGCAGCTAGGTGACTCACGCCACTGTGACAAGAAAGACACTTAAATTCAATTTATGCAAATTCACAATTAAATTGTATCTTTGGATGAAAGTATTGAAAATGGCTTTTCAGGGACTGATTGGCCTGTGAACTAATTGAAATGCATCTGACTCACCGTTGCATCTTCTCTTGTGTCTCTCTTTCTCTGTAGGAAGGTGCATCTGCTAGAAAGGCCCAAACACCAGCTATGCAGCCTGTTCCCAGACCAGGTATGGTCTTGAAGATTACAGGAATATTTTGTGCAACGTGATGCACAATATTGTAATATTGCAAATGTGGCATATTATTATTCCCTTATATTTTTATGAAGGATTATTATTATATTAATCCTGTAAGCTATAAAAGCAGCAAGACAGAAGTTGGTTTTATTTTTTAAGTTGGGGGGGTGGTTCGGTTAGTCCAGCGGTTCTCAATTCCAGTCCTCGCGCCCCCCTCACTCTGCATATTTCGTATGTTACTCTTATCGCTTCAGATGTTTGTTCTACTCGAACGTAAGTGCCCTGCGAAGTGCACATCACAGGATACTCCGCCATGATTCCAGTTCGAAGCGAACGTATATATTCCATTCAAAGTGCATTGAAGTGTGCAAGACGTGAATTAAAATTGTATATATTTAGAGGTATATGATGTCACCACTCGTCCGTGCGTGAAGACATTGCGTAGCGCAAATCCATGAATGAATGTTCCGAAATAAAGTAAACTTCAGCGGATTTCCCTGCTCAGGGAGTAGGGAGCAATGGACCCTGCGTAGGGAGCAATGGACCCTGTGTAGGGAGCAATGGACCCTGTGTAGGGAGCAATGGACCCTGTGTAGGGAGCAATGGACCCGGTGTAGGGAGCAATGGACACTGTGTAGGGAGCATGTGAATCGGAACACAGTTCATGCACGGAGCGCACTTCTAACAAGCTGATTATCTGAATCAGGTGTGTTAACAAAGAGAGACATGCTAAATATGCAGAGCGGGGGGGCGCGAGGACTGGAATTGAGAACCTCTGGGTTAGTCTCTGAGAACAGTTTATGTTCCTGAATAAAAGCTAAAGGGTAATTCCGTGTCAAATCAACCAAATTTCAAAAACGAATTACCTAAATAAACTGCGAAAAGAAACATCATGGACTGATTGGTCCTGAGAGCGCTGCACAAGCTCGCGGCACCATCTGCAGGACAGTTAAAAGCGTTCAAATGATTCACAGCGCCAAACATGAGTAGAATCGGTGCTGAAACGTGTTACTCGACCCGGTGACTTTTTATGAATGGCGGTGAGAAATTGAGATTGTTAGTGCTGTCATAAAATGTGCAACGGTTGTGATGTAATTATATAATTTGCTGTAGTCTGATGCGCTACATATTTGCTGTTACAGCACATAAATATTAAATGCTGCTTTTAATTTTTTTACAGGACAATATGTATATTTACAATATAAGATTGTAAGATTATAAGATTTTAATGTGCTAAAATATGTATTTTTAATAAGTTCTGGGGGCGTGGTCAGATGTTCCTTTTTTGTCTCTAGTGAGTTTGTTGTTTAACTAAAACTCACGTAGCATAAAACCAGTTTAAAGAGATAATCATTCCATTTGTTGGAAATTACGCACTTTACCTTCATCTCTTTGTGATCTTTGTGACTACTTAAGATCAAGAATGTCTAGAAACATGATCTGAGCATTCACTAATCGCTCATCTAAAGCACTGACGCACTGACACAATCCAGTGTTTGTGCAACGCTTTGACACACTCCGTCATCATTGATAAACGATCAATTTTTTTTAGGCTTGAGATGGCATTGCAAAGCACACATTTTAGACAAGTGTATGAAATGTTAAACAAGTTAATCTAATGACTACAAGTGTTCATAGTAGTAGCATGTGCATAAATCAGTTCAAATTTTCTTTTCAAATTATTTCTGAATAAAATGTCCTTATTTGGTGTGTTTGTTTGTTTTTCTTTTCTTTAGTCTCTCAAGCAAGACCCCCGCCTAACCAAAAGAAAGGTACGTGTTTTCAGCAAGCATATTTTTATATTTTGTCTTTATTAATTAAGTTATTAATTTATTAAATATTTTTTAATAAATATGTAGTGTAAAAAACAACCAAAAGAAATGTGGACATGGAGACAGAATAAAGTAAATATAAAAAGCTCTAAAGTAAATATACATCTTTCTCTAGAATATATTTGTGTGTGTGTGTGTGTGTGTGTGTGTACAGCGGGTAAAATAAGTATTGAAAACATCACCATTTTTCTCAGTAAATATAATTTTAAAGGTGCTGTTGACTTGAAATATTCACCATATTTCGGTAACAACCCAAGTAATCCATTCATTAATTTGAATCAATAATTAAAAACCTATATTTAAAGTCTTATTTTTAAAATGCATTTATTATTATCCATTTGTCATTCTGCTCGATTACTGCAGTTAGTGGTTTTATTTTTAACAACAATAAACCATGTCTTCCAGGTTCTAGAACCCCCATTATCATTATCCCTGCTGCTACAACGTCTTTAATCACAATGCTCAACTCCAAGGATCTCTTACAGGACCTCAAGTAAGTGCTGATTAGATGATTCATAGGAATGTTAGCGGGCAGGGTTTATATGCTCCGAGAGCAGACACTGCACTAGTGGTACAAACACACGGGTCTGTTAAAGAATGTCATGGGAACAAACATCCCTCATTCTTGTTAGAGTAATGCATAAATTATCAAAATTGACATGAAACCATTCTTCGTAGAACATGAAGTGACAGGTCACCATGAAAGATTAACCAACTAGTTAAACCAGTTGTTCTTGGGCACCAGAGTCATCTGATTCAGCTGGCTTTATGAGAGTATGTTCACTCGTCTTCCTCTTTCATAAAAAAAAAATCTATTTCAGAACTATTAAGAAATGAGGAAGTTAAATGAGAATACTTGGACTGATAAAATGCTTTTTGCCAAAATGGTGATTAATGAAAAAAGTGAGATGATAGTCTGTTTGTGAGGGTGATTTCCTGAAGGTGATCTAAAACTATCTCTGGTATGAGCTTGGTTTGGATATTTAATCAAGAATTAAATCTAGTGTCTGCAATTCCGGTTATCTAAATACGTCTCAAAATAGAAGGTTACTTTATTACGCACATTTGTTTATCTACAATATTGCGTTCCACCTGAACTGCCTGTGTGAGTATCAACTACCACCACACACATACACATTTCTTCTGTGAAGAAATGATCTGACACGCATGCACACACTAGGGGTTGCACAAACTAATTGACTAGTCGACTTCAGTGCTCTGCCATCACGCTTTAAGCTTTAGGGCTGCAACTCACGATTATTTTGATAATCGATTAGTTGGCCGATTATTCTTTCGATTAATCGGATTAAATAAAATTATTTTATTGACAAAACACACTCTATTCCACATTCTGCTCAAAGTCCTTCAAATTAATTGAATGCTATGAAAACATACAATGCTTAATTTATTAAACCACCTGTCATAAAGAGAAAACAAATATTTCAGGAATCTGTCAAAAAAAGTTTACATCTAAACAGTTTATTGTCATTTATTGGGCAAATTACAAACAGAAACAACTAATTAGTATTTATAATAATAAAAATGGCCTCATAACAGCTTGCATTCTTGCTTGCATTCTTTATGTACTTTTTGAATGTAATTGCGTATCTGAAAAAAACACTATAAAGTGCTCTGCCTTTCTTTCATAGATAACGGCAATAATTATATTATAGCATTAGAAATAGCCTACTACTGTTACTAAAGAGCTTACGCATTTTGGAGGACTAACCAATACAGCAAGCTAAAACAATTTATAAAAACAATGGCTAAAACAGTGGCACAAACCTTACATAATCTGTTAAAAACCTTACATAAACTTAAGAATTGTATATAGTGAATATAGTTTAAATCTCTATTAAAAACTGAAATAATAATAAAGACTCAGTGTAAACCAGAGGTTCTCAATTCCAGTTCTCGTGCCCCCCGCTCTGCATATTTAGCATGTCTCTCTTTGTTAACACACCTGATTCAGATAATCAGCTTGTTAGAAGTGCGCTCCGTGCATGAACTGTGTTCCGATTGACATGCTCCCTACACAGGGTCCATTACTCCCTACACAGAGTCCATTGCTCCCTACACAGGGTCCATTGCTCCCTACACAGGGTCCATTGCTCCCTACACAGTGTCCATTGCTCCCTACACAGGGTCCATTGCTCCCTACACAGCGTCCATTGCTCCCTACACAGGGTCCATTGCTCCCTACACAGGGTCCATTGCTCCCTACGCAGGGTCCATTGCTCCCTACGCAGGGTCCATTGCTCCCTACGCAGGGTCCATTGCTCCCTACTCCCTGAGCAGGGAAATCCGCTGAAGTTTACTTTATTTCGGGAACATTCATTCATGGATTTGCGTTGCGCAACGTCTTCACACATGGACGAGTGTGTCATCATATACCTCTGTAAATATATACAATTTTAATTCACGTCTTGCACACTTCAATGCACTTTGAATGGAATATATACGTTCGCTTCGAACTGGAATCATGGTGGAGTATCCTGTGATGTCCACTTCGCAGGACACTTGCGTTCGAATAGAACAAGCATCTGAAGCGATAAGAGTAACATATGAAATATGCAGAGCGGGGGGGCGCGAGGACTGGAATTGAGAACCGCTGGTGTAAACTAACAGGTGAGAGGAATGTTCTGCAGGAACAAAGTTCAAGTTCTTTGATCACAGTCAAGTCTCTATCTTCCTGCTGATGAAAGTTATTACATTAATAAAGTAATAATTTCTCCCTTACTGAAAGCTCCGCAGAAAACGTGCTCGTTCCCCTCGGTCCCTTACTGAAAGCTCCGCACAGAGCGAGCTCTCCCGGCTTGATGCACATTGAGAAGGTTTGTGCGGGCCAGTGCTTATTACATCGAGCGAAAACTATGGAAAAGAAGGCTGTGAAACATGATCAGCTTTGCCCTTTTGGCGGTCACACTGTTTAGATTTGTTTTGGGCAAGTCGATTTGGAGTTATTGTCGTTTATCGCTGAATGTGTCACGAATATCGAAACCTAAACCAACCCCCCTCTCGGTGTTCCGTCTGTCTCCCGTGCACGCGCCATTCGGTAAATTAAACTTAGCACAGCCGGTCAGGACGGACCTTTAATGCTCGCGTGAATTCGTGACATAGATAAGGATATGACCGTGAACTGAATGTTTTTGCACTGAGGACGCACACGCATGTGTCACAGCGCCTGACAGGCACTGAAAACGCCTGACAAGTTTTCATTATAATGCTGTCTATGGCAGATATGTGCAATATTTTCATCTACGTTATCTAGTGATTCCTGAAATTTCCTGCACTTTTCAAAGCCATATGAAGTACGGAAACTATTTTATTTGAAGTATGCCTTCTGTTGAACAAATATAACGAACAAAGCACTGCATTATTATAACATCGGCATAAAAAAACAAAGACACCCTCTAAAAGCAATATGACCGTCTCAAATAACAGTCAATATCGATTCGGTTTACCAAGTTAAAAATCTCCATAATGCAGAACAAACAAAGCTGTCATGGGCAAGAAAGGTGAAAGGGAGGGAAAGAGTCACAAGGAATGAAAGGAGAAGCTCATAGTTTCAGTGCCGTGGATTCAGTCCTGGAAGCGAAACACTCATTCATTTAACATTGACATGCCGGCAGCTACAGCAGAGAAAGATCAGGTTTTCCTCCGCAGCAACAAATCTCACATCCGCAGCACTTATTTTCATCTGTTAGATCTTTCCAATTCTTGGCTTACGGTTGATTCAGTATTACTCTTAATGAAAACCACACAACATCAGCAATACTACACTGACAAAGTAGCTTATATTAAACAACACTTTTATTAACAGAATTAATTACCCACATTGTAACAAATGGAGCACAAAAGCGTCTGTAAGTCGCTGGGGTATATTTGTAGCAATAGCCAAAAATACATTTCATGAGTCAAAAGTATCGATTTTTCTTTTATGCCAAAAATCATTAGGATATTAAGTGAAGATCATGTTCCATTAAGATACTTTGTAAATTTCCTACTGTATGCATCCTAATATGCATTGCTAAGGACTTAACATTAAAAACTATTTCCTCAATATTCAAAATGTTTGCACCCTCAGATTCAAACCACACATCAATGGAAAACTTATTTATTCAGATTTCAGATTATGTATAAATCTCACTTTCAAAAAATGGACACTTAAAACTTACTTAAAAGGAATGCTTAGTTTGGCTCATTATTATTATTATTATTATTATTAATACTAATAAAAAAGGCTATGCAATAAAACATTACAATGACATTCACTTATAGTAAACTTTGAACTTTTATTAACAATATGAAATAAGGGAAATAAGTTTTACCCGCATTGCAACACAAATAAATAAGCGGTCTTTGGATTTCTCTTTTCTTTAAAACAATCGTAGTTTGTGGTTCATTATTAACCTATTAATTAAAACACATCAGCCATAAAATAGTACAATGGCAAATTTGCATAGGCCTATATTAAACATCTAACATTTATTAACAAAATGAATAAGACGGAGATAGCCTGCCTGTGTTGTAACCCAAATAAATAAGCTATTTTCCCTATTTTAAAACAAATGCTTAATTTGTGGTAAGTTCGTTTTTATGAAAACACAGCAACAATAACTATAACACAAGTCTCCATTAAATGAAGAAATTAAACTTTTTATTAATAAAAGTTACGTTTTTGAAACATAGTGTCTCGCAGTCATCCGACAGACTCTTATTTCAGTCAAATAAATGTTTAGCTCATTGCTAAAATATGTATAACCGGAAATCTGAAGTGTGTCATGAGGCTCAGTGTGAGTAGTCCATTCATTGCCTGTGTACAAATGTGAAATGCATTTCCAGTATTATACGGGGTTATGGGTTATATATTATATATTATATATATTATTATATTATATGGGTGTATTATACACAAGGCATAGGTTGCTGTTTTAACAATTACAAATAACTATTTAGGATCAGAAGAGTGATTCTTGCAGTGTCTGCTAATATTTCCTCCGCACTGACGTCTTTTGGGGCAGAACGTGTAAAGTTTAAGCTGCTCTCAGGCCTGTGCTCGTACCTTCAGAGGTGCTTCACATGAGAGTGAGTTTTATCCTCTGGATGCAGTTGTGTGTCTGAACACATTCAATGATCAAATGAATTTGATCTGACAGGTTTGTCACACCAGAGGAGAAGAAGAAGCAGGGCATTCAGCGGGACAACGAGGTTCTGCTGCAGAGACGTAAAGATCAGGTTCAGCCAGGCGGTGCCACCATCAGCGTCACCGTACCCTACAGAGTGATCGACCAGCCGCTCAAACTCGCCCCACAGGACTGGTGAGCTCATCTATCAGTGTCTGGAAGCAGTGCTTCTCTTCAATGCACTGTTCTTTCAACAGGATTTGCCTGCTTCATTTTGGACATTTTTAATAATAGATCCACCCCTAAACCTAATGATGAGTCATTCAACAAAATAATTTTTTTTGTAAAAAAAAAAAAAAAAAAAAATATCAAGTAAAAATAGTTTATTTAATAGTAAATTAAGCTGTAAGGTACGAGGCTAAAGGTCCACCGTAAGAAAAAAAGTGCTATTCACTGCGCCTAAAATGTATCATTATATATGTTGTATTGAACATTATTGGAGCAACAGATTTTGTGAAAATAAATAAATCATTCAAGTTGTTTTATTTAGTTAAAATTATCTGATAAATGTATAAGGTGGCAAGAGGTGTTTTTTACCCCACACACAGTATTGATACGAGTACTTCAGCTTAAATAATGTCTGCATTAACACTTAAGCAAAGGTTGTACTATTTTCTGCTTATTTTGAACAATACAATGTATGTTTGTTTAATAGATATATTGTCATTATAAATGTTAATATAAAAATGTATTTTAAAATACAGAAACAATAATTTTAAAAAGTAAAGATTCTGAAGCTATTGGATATCCAATAATAATTGAATATAGATTTACAGTAGTTACAACAAATGATATTTGATTATATGATATTATTAATATCATGATTTTAAATATGATGGTTTCATTGTAAACATGGTGATTATCTCTAATATGGACACACAATATAATATATGATATTTATAATCTGAACCATGTCAACAAATTGAAAAGTCAGCATCTATTAATTATCATGTTAATTACTGTGTGTCTTTAGCCCCAACAGCGGGGGCGCTTTTTACCCCAAATACCACTTTCACATATTCTATCATTATTTAAAAACTGTTGCTTTAATTATCTTAAAACTGAAATTCATAAAGAAGACCTTTGTCTCAAAATATCTGCATTAATCTTCATGCCATCTAGTGGTTTAGATGATGATAATATCAAAGATGTCTTTTACCCCGGGGCACCTTTAGCCCGTTGTACAAATATTTAAACCGCACATTAAAGCTGTCTTTGTGTACAATTTATTTTAAATATGTTCTTCTCCAATTCGTTGTGGTTATATAAACAGACATTTAAACTGTGTCTGTAATAATTTGTTTTCATGACAGATTTATTCAAACATACTGTAAATAATGCAGGCATCCCTAACAGGTTAAGTACAGTATTATGAATATGCAATATAATGTATATTTGTAGCAAAATCCTGTAAAGGTATATTGTTGTCTCTGCGGTTAAAAGACTTTTATAACAAAAGGCCCGAAGCTAATTGCAATTATTTGATGGTAGGTGTGCTATGAGTAATGCTTCGTGTTGTTTTTATCACTCAACTTTAAAGATCAATGTTATGGTTTTTAAGAATCAATATTGGTTCGTCAAATTGAGAAATCAATATTGACCGATCAGCTCTAACATCCACACAGCAGACTTGTTAAGCTGTTGAAATTTATCCGTGTTGTTTTCATGAAATAGACGCTCTGTCAAACGTCGCATCGGATAATTAAATTAACCCTTTAAGAATCCAGCGTACCGCCGGCGGGACGCCTAGTGGTGACAGGGTAAAGTCGTCAAAAATAAAATAAAAAATAATAATAATTTTTTCATGTCATATATCCACGGAAAGCTGAGATTCTTGTGATTTCAACTATGTAAACCATTTTAAGATACAGTAATCACAGCATGTACAATCAGTGTCTTTATCATGCATGATAAAGCTTTATCAGACATGCATGATAGTACAGACATACATAGGAATAACACAGTAGGGATGCAATACAGCACCAATATAAGAAAAAAACCACAAATTAAATAATGTACTGTGTACAGAAATAGAAATATAGGAAAAAAATGTATTTAGATTATAAATATATATGTAATTTTAAAAGTGTACACATTTTGGATTCTATAAATAAATGTCACTATAATGTGTTTATGCTTCAGTTACTATGTGTCAGCAATTATTGACAGTGAATCTGGATGAGAAATTGAATAGCTCTAAGTGTAACCTTTCATTAGAGCCCAAAATGATGACTGTACATTAAAGCACTCAAGAATTACAGCATTGTGTGTGTCGTTGTTACAAAGGGTCCTTTGGAGTGTGTAATTTTTTTGGAAGCGTCTAGACATAAAATTAGATAAACATGTGTAAAACACTATTTTTCTAATATATTGTTTATCAAATGGTAAATTTGGCTTGGTAAGGCTTCATTCTGTGATCCCAATGTATTTTCCAGTTCATACCTCCCAGCTATAGTCATCTGCAGGCTTCGATTTACAAGAAAAATGCAGGCGGAATTATTTATTTCTTTTTTTTGTGTATTCAAAGTGCTATTACTCAATATCAGTAAGACTTACAGTGATTCTGACTGTTGAGAAACAAACCTCAGAGGAGACCAACACCATGCATATCATCCAAATGGCCCAAGAACAGCATGCAATTTACTTTGGGTATGCCTTTTTAGGCATTTTAGGCAAATTTGACAGGAATCGTAAAGGGTTAATTAAATGCCACTGGTTTGTCAATGCTTTCACCCACAGTAGCTTGGGGCCTAACCAGTCAGTTTGAGACTGATGTTGTCATTGTTTGTTCACAGGGATCGTGTAGTTGCCGTCTTCGTCCAGGGTCCTGCCTGGCAGTTCAAGGGCTGGCCGTGGCTGCTGCCTGATGGATCCCCCGTGGATATATTTGCCAAAAGTGAGTTTGGTCATGGAAACCGCAGCACATTATTTACAATAGGCAAGAGTGGGTTTCAATTCATACTGATGTTCATTTAGTCCGAGCCTTTCACCTGAAGTACGACGAGGCACGGATGGACCTGAACGTGCAGAAGTGGGACGTGACTGTGCTGGAGCTGAGCCACCACAAACGACATCTGGACCGGCCCGTCTTCCTCCGCTTCTGGGAAACACTGGACAGGTCAGGTTCTTTAGTGCACCTGTAGCATGGCACACGCTGGAGAGGAACACGTTCTGACAGTGTTTTTGATGTGATGATACGTGTATCAGAGAGTGAAGCTAATGATTTGTGTAGAGGTACAGGCTCCATCTGCACGGTTAATACGTGCTTCATTAGTATTGGCCGATGTTCTCAACTACATGAAAATGTGTTTTAGATTAATTCTTACAAATGTGAAATCAGTGTTATTTTTATGAAAGATTTGATTTATGCCTAAATCTCTGAATTCTTCTGATATGCTGAATAATGATTCAAATTAATTGCATTTTTCTGAGAGGACCCTGCCAAATAAATTCAAAGACATTACTACGTTACAGCTACATGTTTTTGAAAAAAGTCTCCTCTCCCCAAGGATGCATTTATTTGATAATAAAATACAGTGAAAGCAGTAATGCTGTGGAATATTGTTACAATTAAAAATAACGGCATTATGAAATATAGAATAAAAAACTATTTATTTCTTGCCCATGACAATTTAGGCTGAATTTTCATTACTCCAGTCTTAAGTGTAGGGCTGCAGCGATTCGTCGACATCATCGATTATAAAAATGTCGATTAGCATGGAGTGCGTTGACGCGTCACAGCTTTAGCCACGCTCATTGCACGAGCCTGCAGTTATCCTTACTTAAGACTGTTTTTATGCCATGTTTAACACAAAACAAGACTCTAGAGCAGAAGGTGAAGGCTAGTATGGAAACATCACTTCATAAAGCGTTCATAGAGCATTTTATTATTATACGACCGTCAGAGCCGCAATTGACGCCACACTGATGCCTTTACATTGTCCGGATTCACAACCGCATTCAAAGCTGCGCTGAATGAACGGAAGAGCACGGGACATCGAGTTACCGATATAATTATTATGGGCTCGTGTCCTGAATGCTGTTGTGACTTCAGCTGTTCATTCATGCAGATATGTATTCAAGAAGATTTTAATCTGCTGAATAAATAAAACATATCAAGTCTCTCACCTGTAAGCAACTGCTGTCAGTCCCAAACAGAAGTGTGAATGCAGTCATAATGTGCATTTCTATTGACCGTATCACTGCCCTGTAATTCTCTTTCTTTCTTTCTTTCTTTTTTATAAAAAAAAAATTTCTCGCTTTTCTTAATTTTTCTTATTTTATTTCTCTTTATTGTTGTTATTATTATTATTATTATTATTATATATATTTTAAGTATTATGAGAAAACGTTTGAATAAAATATTAATAAATTAATAGAAGTTACTGTTATTATTTATTGATAGTTTAACTAAATAATTCATCAACTGGTAAGAAAACAATAAATATATTAATTGAAAAATAATCGACAGATTAGTTGACAATAAAAATAATCGTTAGCTGCAGCCCTACTTCAGTGTCCCATGATCCTTTAGAAATCAGTCTAATATGATTTACTGCTCAAGAAACATTTATGATTATCAATGTTGAAAACAGTTGTGCTGATTCATATATTTGTGGAAACTGATTTAGTTTTTAGAGGATGCTTTGTATAGAAAGTTCAAAACAACAACATTTACTTGAAATAAATCCTATGTAACATTATAAATGTCTTCACTGTCACTTATGATCAATTTAATGCTTCCTTTAATGCATGTCAAATGATTAATCGCATCCAAAATAAAAGTATTATATTATGTGTATATATAAATACACACACATGCATGTGTATATATTTAAGATATAAATATATTTATATTATATAAATATTTACATATATGTATGTGTGTGTATTTATTTATATATACATAATAAATGTACATGCATATATTACATAAACAACAACTTTTATTTTGGATGCGATTTAATCATTTAAAAGCACTAATTGAAATATAATGGTTTTCACACAACAAAGGAACACTAAACCTTTGTGTAAATCATTTGTATGTTTTAATTCCATCTTGTTGAACATGGGTTTTTCTGGCCTATAGCCCTGAAATAAATATTTTTCAATGGTGTTTTGGTGTATGATGCACGTCTTTGATGTTTGTTTAGTCTATCATGTGACCCCGTCCCTGGTTAATTAAATACTCGAGGAATGAAACTTGTATTTTCCAACCCTAATAGTAATCTCAATAGCGTGATCTAGCTCATTATCCCTTCGTCTCCTCTACAGATACATGGTCAAACACAAGGCCCATCTGAGGTTCTGAGACCGCGGGCCGTCCACCGTCGAGATCTTCCCTCCCTCCAGAGACCGCCCACCCTCTCAGCTTCCCTGAAAGCACTTCGGATTTCAGTCTGCTTCACCCGCTGCTGACACCAGTTTGATTTGTAGTCTCTTCCTCCACCCGTAGATGAACGGGTCAGGCCGGGCGAGAGGAAAATGTGGATGTTTGGGTTGGTCCGTGTCATGTTTTCTCAGTATAGATATGCATTTTTCAATCGAAAAGCGGTTGGTAATCAAGGCAGATTCAAAAGGGGATATTTTATGTTTTTTTCCTCTCCTTTTTTTGTAAAACACGAGCTGAACCATTGAAAATGCTGACTCGCTGATCTGAATAAAATGACTGTTATGTCTAAAACTCTTGTAATGATAGATTCAGTTTGTTCCTTTCTTTCATTTGTCTTTTTCCCCCCTTCTGTTCTATGAAGCGTAGAGTAGTGCATTGAGGATCACTGCACAATGGTATGAATGGTAAATCGAAGTCCGATTAGAGGAAGGAGAGGACTTTCTTCAAAACCAGCAGGCATTTAAATGACCAGAATTCTACGGTTATATGAAATCTGTACTTCAGATTGTTGATGGTGTATATGTTCTGTAATTCTGCAGTATATTGGAGATTTTGTTCAAGTTTTATACAGAAACCCAAGTACTGCTTGAATCCAATTACTATTTTTGAAATGGAAAACGCAGTTGCTTCCATAACACAAAGTCAGTTATCGACAGGGGTACACTTTTTTTTTTTTTGTTGGTTGGTTGGATTTTGTATAAATGCGTTTTTTTGTTTAGTTTTTTGAGGGGGAATGGTTTTTTTTTTGTATAAATGCGTTTGAAAGTAAAGTTTGTTTTTAAACATTTCTGTTGAATGTGGATTATTATTAAAAAAAAAAGTATATAAACGAATGGCGACGTATATTTTTCTTTTTCAGAGGAGCCTCTGGCAACTTTGTAAGTTAGTGCGGTCACTGTAGTGAATCATCATCTGTTGTCCGTAGTAAAGCACCGCTCACACAGAAGTCACTTTCAAATGAACCAGCCTTCTGTTGGTCAGCACTGTATTGAAGTGACCAACTTGAAAATTAAATTGTGAGAATTTTTTCACGTGAAACCTCAGATCGCAGGGATTTATTTAGAAATAAATATATTTCGCAGAGCATTGTTAAATGTGATCGCACCTTCACCATGTCTACTAGGACATGAGAGACGTGACAACAAAAATGTAAGAGAACCAGTGTGATCGGTGATAACATCTACTATCTACACGTACTTTACCTTGATCGAGTTTTGCAAATGTATTACTGTACATGGCCAGATGTGGACACCTGCTTCTGATCAACTGGTTTGGCTGGTTTGACTAATAGCAAGTGAATTACATCAAGAATGCTTGATGTAATTGCTTTCATAACTGAAATCATTGGCATCCAACACTGATATAAGGAAGAGAGGTGATTAATAAAGCATGGTCTCTCAAGTGTACAGTTTTTCACAGTGACCATTTTAATCTTGTCATTTGACTTTCATAATTATGACAACAGCAACTTTGACTTGCTAGAATTATGATTCATTTAAACTATTTTCCTTATGTGAAGGAAATGGTTTTCCGCTTTTTGTTTCATAATTATGGCATTTTATCGCATATATTGACTTGGTCAGACTCATACTTTTGACTGTCAATTATGACTTCAATTTAGACTGTTTAGATCTCAATCTAAAACTCATAATTGACTTGTAATTTGACATCACATACTTACAGGACTTACAGTAGTATCTCTTTTTAACTTTTGAATGTGAATTTTAATTTGATCATAAATGACTCAACTTAGATTTTTTTTGTCATTGAATTTTATCCTAATTTTGAATTGTCAGTTTAGACTCATCTCGATTTCAAGCGTCGTCATTTTTATATTTTTTATTTTATTTAGTTTGTCATTTAAAACTTGTTATACCATAATTATGACCAAAGTTCCTAGCATACTTAGTCCGAAATTTTCGTATGCGTTTTTTTTTCTTCATTTTTTTCTCGTATTTGTCTCAATAGTATTTGGACAGTTGACCACGAAAATGTTAATTGACCAGGTGCTGTCCATTCCCTTGTTACTTCAAGACAAATTAAGCCGATAAAAGATGTGGAGTTTATATGAGTTATCAAATTGGCATTTGGAAACTGTTTGACTGGTGCTACCAATATGAAGTCCAAGGAGATCTCGATGAAAGTGAAGGAGGTCATCATTAAGCTGAAAAAACAACATACATCTATAAGAGAGTTTGCAAAACTTTAGGTGTGGCCAGATCAATGGTTGGCTACTTTCTTAAGAAAAAAGAAAACACTGTTGAGCTCAGCATCAAAAGGCCAGGAAGACAACTAAAGAGGACGATCGCAGCATCCTTTACTTGGTGAAGAAAAACCCCTTCATAACATCAACAGAAATCAAGAATACTCTGGAGGATGTAGGCATATCATTGTCAAAATCTACAATCAAGAGACACCTTGAATGCAAATACTGAGGGTTTACAACAAGGTGTAAACCACTCGTAACATTCAAGAATAGGAACACAAGATTAGACTTTGCCAGAAAACCTCTAAAAAGGCCTCCCATATTCTGTAGAAAGATTTGGATTAATTAAACCAAGATTAACTGGTGGGGCCAAACTGATGGGAAGAGAAACGTATGGTGAAACAACGGAACAGCTCACGATCCAAAGCACACCACATCAAGTGTTATGGCATGGGCATGTATGGCTGCCGATAGAACAAGCTCACTGGTGTAACTACTGACAGAAATAGTGGAGTGAATTCTGAGGTCTTTAAGGCTATTCTCTGCTCACATTCAGTCAAACGCTACCAAACTGATAGGTGTAACAGATGTGTATGCCAGTAAGGGCGGTGTGTAAACCTCACTCTCCTGACCTCAAAAAAAAAAAAAAGACGCTCTAGCGACTGACGCTAGAGGCGCCTTTAGCCTCCTTGGTAGAGCGCCCGCCTCCCGTGCCGGAATCCCGGGTTCGAGACCCGCTCGGTGTGATGGTGCGGACCCGGGGGAGTTACATTGGTGCCGTGACCCGGATGGGAGTGCAGTTTAGGGGGGTGAGTGTAACAGATGTGTATGCCAGTAAGGGCGGTGTGTAAACCTCACTCTCCTGTCCTCAAAAAGAGGCGCTCTAGCGACTGACGCTAGAGGCTGTAGCCTTTAGCCTCCTTGGTAGAGCGCCCGCCTCCCGCGCCGGAATCCTGGGTTCGAGACCCACTCGGTGTGATGGTGCGGACCCGGGGGGATTACTTACATAGGACACCGCTACACAGTGCAGATGGAGAAAGGCCCAAAACATACTGTGAAAGCAAATCAAGACTTTTTGAAGGCAAAGAAATGGAATTTCCTTTCAATGGCCAACTCAGTCGCCTGATCTCAATCTAATAGTGTGCTTTTCAGTTACTGAAGACGAGACTGAGAACAGAAAGACCCACAAACAAGCAGCAGCTCAAGGTGGCTGTAGTGAAGACCTGGCAAAGCATCTCCAGGGAGGAAACTCAGAATCTGATGTCCATGGGCTCCAGACTACAGGCAGTCATTAACTGCAAAGGATTTTCATGCAAGTATTAAAATGTTGTGCTTCTATTTACAATTATGCCACTTTGTCCAAATACACTTGAACCCCTGAAAATGGAGGTACTTCGCTTAAAACTGTAACTCATTGTTACTTGACTGTTACTCCTAAATGGTAAATGTCATTTTGTGGAACCTTTTAAAATAAAGCTAAAAGTCTGCGCTTCAATCACATCTTGATTGTTTTATTTCAGATCCATTGTAGTGACGTATAAAGGCAAAAGCACAAAAATTCAGTGTCCAAATACTTCTGGACCTGACTGTACATTGGGTGTTATGGGAAGTGTTCCCAGTTCCAGTTGACCTAATTAATGCAGCCTAATTTGAGTTATAGAAATGAGATCTCCGAGCTCTTCTTCGCCGCCTCCTGCACCTGAACGAACAAATACAAATCGCATTTTAAACATGCAAACAGAAAAAGATGTGAAAGAGCCCAATTCAGCACCAGCGTGCAGTGTTCTGTGCGCACAGTAATGAAACCTCAGGAGGTTCAAGTGTCTCCTAATCTAAAAGTGTATATATTTTGGGATTGGAATAAAAGTAAAGAAACCTCATGAGGTTCAAGTGTCTGAGCATTTCATAAAGTCTGCCATATATCTCAATGCACAAGTCCTCCTCTGTGATACTCTGAGATGTAATGTAATGTGTCATATTTTAACACTGCTAAAACAACATCAAATAAACGCATCTTATAAAAGTCATTAAGATGCGGATGTGGGGAATGAGCTAATGTTAAAAGTCATACTTACAGAAAAACAGATTTTGGCACTTATAGCACAATAATTGACAAATCTGTCCATGATTTTCTAACAGCAAGAGCAAACGCTACCTTTAACAAGTTTTTTTTTTTTTGTTTATGTTTTTGAAAGTCTCTTATGATCACCAAGGCTGCATTTATTTGACCAAAAACACAGTAAAACAGTAATGTTTTAAAATGAACACAATATAAAAGGAGTTTTTTTCTATTTTAATATTTGATGTAATTAAAAAAAACTTAAAAATGTATTTATTCCTGTGATCAAAGCTGAGTTTTCAGCATCATTACTCCAGTCTTCAGTGTCACATGATTCTTCAGAAATCATTCTAATGTGCTGCTCAAGAAACATTTTAAATAATCAATGTTGAAAATTGGGATGTTTAAATTTTTCGGTAACCATGAAATGTTTTTCAGGACTGTTTGATTTAAAAAATGAAGTAGAAGTCTTTTGTAACAATTCAAGTCTTTACTGCCTCTGTGTTTTCAGCAATTTAGCAATTTAATGCATCCTTGCTTAAAAGTATTCCTTATTGAAAAAAAACCCGGTAGTGTGTGGTGCTGCTGGTGTAGAACACACATGCGCTACACCTTGTTTACGTGCAGAGGAAAGCATGCACATGTGTCATGGTACTCTCCAAAATGAAAACAGAGGGGATGAGGAGAAGAATCGCTGAATAAAGACATTATTATTGGGGGGGGGGTTTTGCACACAAAAAGTATTCTTGTAGCTCTCAGATTTAATCATAAATATCTTAATTTGTGTTCCAAAGATGAACGAAGGTCTTACGAGTTTGGAACGACATGAGGGTAATTAATGACAGAATTGTACTTTTTGGGTGAACTATCCCTTTAAAGACCTTTTTTGCTGTATGTTTACAATCCTATTTATCATAAGAATTCATATTCAAAACAACTTATGTTTTATAACAATTAAATCAGTCAGATTTGTAAAGATGACCAATCATAAAGATTACAGTAGTGAAAATAATAATAAAAACAGGTAAGGTTGTCCAGAACCCTCCTGTGCTTTAATCTGTGCTTTAAACCACCACCAAGCATGAAACATTGTCACAACTAGATAAAACCTTCTACCCAGTCGTTTGGCAGGGATTGTGCTTGTTGCTCTGCAGGTGCTGCCAGTACTGGATGAGCTCATTGGGTTGAAACCAGTGAGAGGTGATCAGGTTGCTGTATCTACAGCTAGAGTAGGGCACTCGCCAGTGATTGAACAGCAGTTCATTTGGTGGTAGCGATGGCTCTATCTTCAGTTTAGCTAGACACATACCCACATAAACATCTTCTAAATGCAGTCGGGGTATGGTTAGAGATGCCACGTATATCCTTCGGGCCACATCGCCTGAGAAGACATACCCAGTCCCAGAACAAAAGGTGGGGTAACGCTTACCAGGGTACACTTCTGGGGGCATGTACCATTTACTCTCTTTGTCTCGGTTTGGGGAGAAGTCTAACATGTGAAGTCCTGTGAAATACTTCTGTGTTAGTTGCCCTTTGGGCTTTAGGAGTTTTTCTATGAGGTATTCGGTATTGACAAACATGTCACTGTCTGTCTTCATGACGTATTTGACCTCGGGACAGTACTTGGTTATCCAGTACATCCCCATCAGCGTTTTTAGAGTAAGGTTGTTGTAAGTATCCCTGTAGTCTTGCTGGATGATATCATGATACCGATGACTTTCTTCCTCTATTGTGCGCTGCAGTTTGCTGCCATTTTTTTGAGTGTCTTCATTTAAACCTATGAAAAAAAGGCGGACGAAACCCAAACCCCCTGCCACGCTTTCATTAGCCCACGTTTTCCTGATGGCGTCCCTGGCGTCTGTGTTCTTGGGCTCAACTGAAATCAAAAGCACTAAGAAAGGAGCTCGCAGCAGACATGCGTTCCGCTCGTTGAGGATGTACTCGTATGGCTCCTCTTTAAGTATCCTCGCCACTCTCAGCTCTTCGCTCGAACTGATGTTCGAAAATAAGGAGTTTTCCAACCCCTGCTGCAAACTTTCATCCAAAGCTGAGATGACATTTTCATCTGAATTTATTGGTGAAGAGGACTCTTCAAGCTCCCTCAACTTGTTGGGATTCTGGATTTTGTGTGGAAAACTCCACTGACCCTGAAAAACAAAACCTCCCGCAAACACGATCACAATGAGGAAAAGGGCCACACTGCAGTATCTGTGCCTCCGCTTCCATCGCATGATCTCTTTGGGTTTGTTAGATTTGTCAAACTTCCCAGAGTAAACAGTGAGTCCAGATATGTGGAAACCTGCAAATAAAAAAGGGAACAATTTTTATTTACTTATTGTTGCTGCACAAAATTTGCTATATTTTAATTATGTATATGATAGATTTAAATGTGGCATTTTCAAATGGAGCTCAGTGCGCTACACTCTTCTTGATATATACAGGTGCATCTCAATAAATTAGAATGTTGTGGAAAAGTTCATTTATTTCAGTAATTCAAATCAAATTGTGAAACTCGTGTATTAAATAAATTCAATGCACACAGACTGAAGTGGTTTAAGTCTTTGGTTCTTTTAATTGTGATGATTTTGGCTCACATTTAACAAAAACCCGCCATTTCAATGAATTAGAATACTTCATAAGACCAATAAAAAAAAAACATTTTTAGTGAAATGTTGGCCTTCTGGAAAGTATGTTCATTTACTGTATAAGTACTCAATACTTGGTAGGGGCTCCTATTGCTTTAATTACTGCCTCAATTCGGCGTGGCATGGAGGTGATCAGTTTGTGGCACTGCTGAGGTGGTGTGGAAGCCCAGGTTTCTTTGACAGTGACCTTCAGCTCATCTGTATATTCTTTTGGTCTCTTGCTTTTCATTTTCCTCTTGAAAAATACGTCATAGATTCTCTATGGTCTATTGCCAAGTGATACCCCATAGGTAGTGTGGGGTATACTACCCAGCACAAATCATCACTGACTGTGGAGACTTCACACTGGACTTCAAGCAACATGTATTCTGTGTCTCTCCACTCTTCCTCCAGACTCTGGGACCTTGATTTCCAAATGAAATGCTAAATGTACTTTTGTATCTGATGTATCTGAAAAGAGGACTTCGGACCACTGAGCAACAGTCCATTTCTTTTTCTCCTTAGCCCAGGTAAGATGCTTCTGACGATGTTTCTGTTTCAGAAGTGGCTTGGTAGCTCTTTTCCTGAAGATGTCTGAGTGTGGTGACTCTTGATGCACTGACTCCAGCTTCAGTTCACTCCTTGTGAAGCTCTCCCAAGTGTTTGAATCGGCTTTGCTTGACAGTATTCTCAAGCTTGCGGTCATCCCTGTTACTTGTGCACATTTTCCTACCCAATTTCTTCCTTCCAGTCAACTTTGCATTTAACATGCTTTGATACAGCACTCTGTGAACAGCCCCCTTTCAGTGATGACCCTCTGTGTCTTACCCTCTTTGTGGAGGGTGTCAATGATCGTCTTCTGGACCATTGCCAAGTCAGCATTGTTCCCCATTATTTTGTTTTCAAAGAACAAGAGACCCAGAATTTATTCTGTATGGATGGTCATTAATTGGAACTCAAATGTAAATATTCTAATATTTTGAGATACAGATTTTTGACTTTCATGAGCTGTAAGCTCTAATCATCGAAATTAAAAGAAAATGTTTTTAATGTTTTAATTAACATGTAATGAATCTAAAATATATGAAAGTTTCACTTTTTATAATAAGTTACAAGAAAAAATTAACCTGTGTGTGTATATATATATATATACAAGGGCGTAACCTTGGTATGTGACTCCAGCAGTTCATTATTCAGCCTATTGAGGCTGAAAGTATATGGTGGTTACGCCCATGTATATATATATAAACATTGTGGCTGGACCAGTTCCACCCTGGTCCTTATGTGGAATCAACCTAATGCAAGTGTGTGACATCTTTTTTTGAGCTGCTTCCAGTACTAAAATATTTATATGATCATCTCATTTGGTTTGCATCCATCAGGCTTCAAATAAAAACACAAAGCAAATGAGACAACAATAGATTGATACAAAACAGGAATGACCAAGTGACAAAGGTCAAAATTTCACCTACAGTATATCAGGTGCTACAGCTGAAAATCTGACAAATCTTTCTTAGTCAAATTCTCAGACATGATTAAATATATTAATATAATTAATAATAATATTTTTAAGACAACTTCTAGTACAATATTTCAGTATTATAGAAGTGCATTTATTGTTTTACTACCCTTATGTGCTAAAGTGCAGAATTTAGCTTATCGTAGTTCATAGTATTATAATTTGTTCACTGCAGTATTGCTTTTTTATAATTTATTCAAATAATATATTATAAAATATATTTTGCAGGCATAGTGCACCAATCAGCAACTGCTTGTTTTTGTACACCAGAAAGCAGTTGTATGTGTCCTCAGTGCACAAAAACAAATGCTGTGAACACTTTTGAGCTGATATATTATTAATAGTTTAACGTATTAACTTGTATTAAATGTAGTTTTAGTTCTACAAAACATTGCAATTTAGAGTTTAAACAAAACAGTTCACACAAACACTTTTAAAGGTTAGAAGGAAAACTGTTTATTATAGAAATATTATTATTATTGCTGCTACTTTGTGTTGTCTGGTTTGACGTACCTTTCGCTGGGACAGTGAGATACTGGCTGTTCGTCAGTCCTGCTGCAGATAGATGCTGTGGGCTTTGTCATTCTATCTTTATAACTCTTGTCATTTAAGTCTCTTCCTTGTCCTAGATGGTTTGCCACTCCTTTGCTTCAAGTCTGAGTGAACAGAAGATATTTTGACTTGAATAATGATCAGCAATGCACACTTGACTCAACATCAAGGTCCCCAAGCAAATTGCAGGTTTAGCCCCAACACACCATTTATGTGCTCTTTTATATTTCTAATCCTCATTATCTCTCTCTCTCTCTCTCTCTCGCTCTCGCTCTCGCTCTCGCTCTCTCTCTCTCTCTCTCTCTCTCTCTCTCTCTCCTCCTCTCGCTCTCGCTCTCCCCCTCTCTCTCCCCCTCTCTCTCGCTCTCTCTCTCTCTCTCTCTCTCTCTCTCTCTCGCCTCTCTCTCTCTCTCTCTCCCTCCTCTCTCTCTCTCTCCTCCTCTCTCTCTCTCCCGCCCTCTCTCTCTCCCCCCTCTCTCTCTCTCTCTCTCTCTCTCTCTCTCTCTCCCGCCCTCACTCTCCCCCCCCTCTCTCTCTCTCTCTCTCTCGCTCTCTCTCTCTCTCTCTCTCGCTCTCTCTCTCTCTCTCGCTCTCTCTCTCTCGCTCTCCATCTCTCTCTCTCTCTCTCTCTCACACACACACATTCAATTCAATGTGTGCAATGTCTTCTTAATTTACAGTCTTTCACTGTACTCTGTGAAAATATTCTGCAGTTGTATAATCTCTATTTAGGGCATAATAACATTAAAGTTTAATTTCCAATCGGTTGGATCATTTTATTTTTGTGCTTTTATAATTTGGTTGGGCCGAATTTTGTGGATGGATGTTTCAGTGTCCTGATGCTGATGTAAGAATCCAATTTGACTTTTGATGTGGACATTGTGCTCTGTAAGGAAGTGTACAAATCTTGTTTTGATGATGCTACAGATCAGCTTCTGTAATTGTTTGGGTCTTAATTGTCTCCACTCTTGAATATGGGCGTTGAACTAATCGATTGTATTTTATTAAACACGGGGTCATTAATGATGCTTACATTATAACATGTGCAAATTCACACACAACATGTCTTTAATTTGGCCAGAATTGCAGGTGTCTGTCTTAACATCCAAGAAGGTTGAGAGAAAATATGAAATAAGTTTAATGAATTTTGGCCATTTCCACCACTGGGCGTGACACCAAAACCCCTCATGTGAAAGAAGAAAGAAAGAAGAAAGCCGTCGTGTTTACAACTGTGCTGACGAGCGCTTAGCAAGATCAACTAAACGTTGGAATGAAACAAACTGTGATTGGTTGTTTGTGATTGGTCAAATGGCCTCATGGGTGGGCCTTGGCCAATGAAAGCTGCCATGGATTCCAGACCTTCAGCCGTCAGTCTGAACGTCTCGCTACATGAGACTACTTTCAAATTAACCAGCTTTGTTGGTGAACACGATATTAAGGTGACCAACTTTAAAATGAGCGAAATCTGCATGGGGAACATTTTCGCTCTCACATGAAACATCAGATCAAAATTATTTCTATTGATTTTGCCTGCAAAGTACTGCAGAGCAATGGTAGGCCTACAGTAAATGTGATCACACCTTTACATCATATCTGTTTGGATGTGAGTGGTGTGACATGCTTAGGAAAAATGTAAGCAAACCAGTGTGATCAGTGATAACATCTACTGTCTACACCTACTTTACCTTGAACAAGTTATACAAATGTATGGTATTACTGTGGACCTTCTGATCAACAGGTTTGGCTGGTTCAGCTGCTAGCAAGTGCATTACTTCAAGCATGCTGTCACACAGTTTTTTTTTTGTTTTTTTTTTAACTGAACGACTTTAAATGGCTCTAAATATTCTTGTGAATGTTGTGCATCTTGTGTTTGCTGATGAACTGAGAGGGCTTATTTTTATGTCTGTTTGTTGGCATTAAAATGGCACTGGCAAAACTATCAGAATGCCAGACGAAAACTTTAATGTGCTTTCTCAGGGAAAAAAAAAAGGGATGAAATCATTGAGATCCAACACTGACATAAGGAAGAGAGATGATTATTAAAGCATGTCCTCTCTAGTATATTGCACATTTTGGCAAATACAGTTAATAATAATAATTTGTTACATTTATATAGCGCTTTTCTAGACACTCAAAGCGCTTTACATAGTAAAGGGGCTATCTCCTCCACCACCAATGTGCAGCATCTTACCTTGTGAGGAACCGAGAAGTTAGGAACACAAGCTTTTCACTAGAAAACGGGTCTTTATTTGAACCCAAGAAAACAAATAAACTCATAAATCATACAAAAAGATAGAACAACAAACAAAACGAAAATTAAATCAAGTCATTCAGAAAACAGATAACTAAAACTGAACAAAGCAACAGCTTATAAAGGGAAAGATGGGCCCATTACAAATTAAGAGGGAAAGCAACAAACTTTACATTCAACAACGTTAAATGAATCAACATCAAATCAAACAGAGAAACACATTAAATCAAGATAAATAAAATATAAGTGTAATTATATATCATGAATGTACAACTAAATAAATCAATAGATAAAGAAATCAACTTTTCCTCCTTCCCCGGGCAACCTGAGTGAATGGTATGTCTGAAGATCACCATACATCACCGGTAAACTTAAACTCAAAATAGAGACAAATGTAAGTAACCTATACAACGAAACTAATTTGTGTGCACTCCAAATCAGCAACGAAGTATATAAGATGAATTGTAAATGTAACCCTAACAATAAAGATCTAATGAATATTGTTTGTGGCATGTGATTATTATAAACTGAAACCAAAATGAATGCAAACAAAGGCAATTTAAATAAAGATCAACCTTAAATGACTAAACCTACTTCAAATAGATGCATGTGTGAGAGGTTACCTCCACATTACCACTCTTGTGCGGCCAACGCTCGGGCCGTCACATTTCCCCCCTCTTCAGAAATTTCAGCGGTAACATTGACTTTACCAGACACGTGTTGAATCTAAAGGGCTGTAGGGCGAGATACCATCTCGTAATCCTTCCATTAGAATCCTTCATTTTCTCCAGCCACTGCAATGCTTTGTGATCAGTCTCCAGGGTAAATTCCCTGTCTAGTAGATAATACCGCAAGGAATCCAAAGCCCACTTTATCGCTAAACACTCCTTTTCTATCGTCGAATAGCGTACCTCTCTTGGAAACAATTTACGACTGATGTAAGCCACGGGCCATCGGCTCTCTGGTGGTCCCTGCAGTAGAACGGCTCCTACTCCCCTATCGGAGGCATCAGTCTGTACAACGAAGTGTTGATGAAAGTCAGGATTATGTAACACTGTGTCCGTTGTCAAAGCTCCTTGGATGTCCTGGAAGGCTTTCAATCTCTCCGCAGTCCATTGCAGTTTATTTGAGCAACGTGCCCCAACCATGTCCGTTAGTGGAGCAGCCCTGCTGGAAAAGTTAGGCACAAAACGATGGTAAAATCTAGCCATACCCAAAAAAGATTGCAGGTCCTTGCGGGTCTGTGGCACCACACACTTCTCCAGGGCTTGAACTTTCTTCACCTGTGGTCGCACAACACCCTGGCCAATGACATAACCCAAGTATTCAGTCTCTTGTTTAGCTACAGCACATTTATTGGGGTTGACAGTGGCCCTCTGAAGACGCCGTACGACTTCCTGGAGATGCTGCACATGTTCCTCCCAGGTATTACTGTAAACTACAATATCATCAAGATATGCAGCAGCAAAAGGCAAACCACGTAATACTTGGTCGATTAACCTCTGAAACGTCGCCACGGCCCCATGAAAGCCAAAAGGCAACACCTTAAAGTGGAAAAGGCCCCCTGGTGTTCTGAATGCAGTCAAGGGTCGAGCGGATTGAGTCAGTGGAATTTGCCAATACCCTTTAGAAAGGTCCATCGTTGTCAGATATTTGGATTGGCCCAAACGATCAATTAAGTCAGTTATGCGAGGGGTAGGGTAGGAATCAAACTGAGATACGGAGTTCAGATATCTGAAATCAATACAGAACCTAATACTCCCATCCTTCTTTGGCACAAGGACTATGGGATGACACCACTCACTATTCGAAGGCTCAATAATACCTAAGCGAAGCATAAGGTCTAGCTCTTCCTGCAGAGTCACCTGCAATCGCTCCGGTATTCTATAGCTCTGACGTTTCACGACAACATCAGGTTTCAGCACTATATCATGCTCAATCAAGTTGGTAAACCCAGGATATTCAGAAAATACCTTTGAAGTAAAGAGAGCTTGTACCCGGGACCGCTGGGAATCCGTCAGATGATCTAACATGAGGTCCCCAGGAACTGGCTGTGGCAGATACTGCTCATCCGATTCTTCTTCCTGAACACAGCGAATCATCAGTGACTGAGACTTCTCAGGAGGGGAAACCCACTCCTTCAACAGGTTGACGTGCAAAGTTCGACTTGAACGATCTTGACCAGGCATACTGATTTCATAGGTTGTAGGACCCAGACGCTTTTTCATTTGGGGCCCTGCCATTTGGCTAGCAGTTTACTCTCTTGACTGGGTAACATGACAAGTACTTTTTTCCCGACCTCCAGATTTCTTTCTCGAGCCAAAGAGTCATACCAGGTCTTCTGCTGTTCCCTGGCTTCCGCCAAATGATTCTGAGCCAAAGTAGTCATGCTCTGCAGTCGTTCCCTCATTTGCAAAACATAGGAGACAACACTGGTGGACTCTTCTCTTTCAGGATTTCCTTCCCACATCTCCTGGAGCAAAGCCAATGGGCCCCTGACATCACGGCCATACAACAACTCGAAAGGAGAGAAGCCTGTGGAAGCCTGAGGGACTTCCCGATATGCGAATAGAAGATAGGGCAACCACTGATCCCAATCTCGACCAGTCTCACTGACAAACTTTCGTAGCATCTGTTTTAAAGTCTGGTTAAATCGCTCAGTCAACCCATCTGTTTGGGGATGATAGGGGGTAGTACGCAAACTCTTAATTCCCAAGAGCTGGTAGACCGGTTTCAACAAAGTAGACATGAAATTTGTGCCCTGGTCGGTTAGAATTTCTGCTGGAAATCCAACCCTGGAAAATAACTGGACCAAGCAAGTAGCTACAGGTTTTGCTTTCACCGATCTTAGTGGAAATACCTCTGGGTACCTGGTGGCATAGTCTGTTATCACCAACATGAAACGATTCCCTGAGCAACTCCTCTCCACCGGACCGACGACATCCAGTCCAAGTCTCTCAAACGGAGTACCAATAATAGGAAGTGGTTGCAGTGGTGCTCTTAACGGACGTCTGAGGGAAAGCTTTTGACAAACAGGACAGCTCTTACAAAATTGGGCCACATCTACGTTCAAACCAGGCCAAAAAAATACTTTTTGATTCTTGCAGCAGTCTTATTTTTCCCTAGGTGGCCAGCCCAAGGAATCGAGTGACTCAGATGTAACACCATCTCTCGAACACACTGCGGAACCACCAGTTGTTTCTGTGCCCCGATCTCTCGATAGAGTAGTCCCCTCATTAGGGATGGGTACCGAAACCCGGTATTTAATCGGTCTCGGGGCTAAATTATAAAAGACCGGAGTATCGATAAGCTCTGACGTTAACGGTTCTATTATCGGTACTGGAGAAATTAAGAAAACACATACATTTATTATTGCTATATATATACACATTATCTTGCAAATTCTATCCCGCCAAAGTCACCAGCTGTTTTTATATGCAATAATATTCAAACTCTTGTCTATGGTGCATTTTTGCTATTCCCAAATCAGAAGCGAGATCGCTCACGTGGATGAGTTCAGCGCGCGCAACATGAAAGCCCCGTTTATGATAGAAGAGAGAAATAACCATTAAAACATGCTTACACTTTAGGCCTGTGGCTGTTATATTAAACTGAGTTTATTTAATGTTTTTTTTAGCTTCTAAAGATTATAGCCGTGTTTCTTCTAGCACAACGTCCTTCCCTTCACAGCGGGGCGCATTCGTTCATCCCTGACCAAAACTTAACGTCAGAATCAGATCAATCGACTGTCGATTGTTGTAAAATGCCGCCTTTACAGTTACTAAATTGCAGGACATGTTTGATAATAAAACGTTGAAAGTACAATCCACACAGAGACGCTGTTCCTCAGGCTGAAGTGTGTGTGCGTGTGTTTGCGCGCGCGTGTGTGTGTGTGCGTGTGTTTGCGCGCGCGTGTGTGTGTGTGTGTGTGTGTGTGTGTGTGTGCGTGCGCGGCGCGCTCCAAAACAGACGAGCAAAGTACACTTTGAGCTTCGGGCGCGTCCAAACGATCAAATACACACAAAGCATATAAAAACGGACGGCTTGGAGAGTATTCACTTAAACACAGTTTATATCTTAAAGTGCACGAGAACAGTTGGGAGAAAATTGTGTGTCAATATTTTGTCTCAGTGACAGATTGGAGCTTCTTCAATGTTAATCAAAGAACAAAACACAGAGAAAATCACTCACAGCTCTTAATCTGAATAAAGTAATAGCTTTAAGCATTAATCTATCAATATATACAGTGAAAACTATGCAGTGTTCATTTATATTTGATCACTTTTAGATTTATTTTGTAGCTATTATCTGAACATTAATGTTAGTAGACCATCATAGATAAATGAAAGCACTGTTTTTTTTTTTTACATGTGTACATTTGTTTTATGGTATGACAAATGGTATATTTGTCAGTTTGTTTAACTTTGTTTCTTTGTTCATGTTCTTACTGTATCTTATCTTATGTATATAAAACACTAAAAATGCCTGCACACTGGTGCATTTACAAATTGATGTTTTATATTTATTTAATGAAATATTTATTTAACATTTCAGAATATAAAGCCATGTTAATTAAGATGCTAATCTATCATAGAAATATATATTTCATACATATGTGTATGTATGTGTATATATATATAAATAACAAAAAGTACCGATAAGAATACCGTTAAAGTACCGGATCGATAAGCAGTATCGATAAGAGTAGTAATACCGTTAAAACCTTAACGATACCCATCCCTACCCCTCATTATCACAAACTTGGCTGTACTGTCATTTAGAGGCCCTTCCCTTACCCCTGCAGCTCTAGCAAAGCACTCTGTGAGACTATCATCTTCCTGCTGCATCTGAATGATGTTGGTGGGCATCTGGAAGTTCACAGGTATGTTAGAGGTCATATTTTCAGACACTGTATGAGCAGCATATTTTACCTTTTCCTGTCTCCTTTCTCTTCTAGTCTTTCTCCTCTTAGGCGCTCCAGACTCAAGCTCTATGTTGAAGAAAGGTAAAGTACTCAGTGGGTGTTCAATCTCCTCTGACTGGTTCGCCTTTGCTCTGGTAATCACCATACGGCACTGCTGCGTCGGGTGTAACAACTCCAGCAACACTGGGATATCTCAACCCAGAATCACCGGGAAAGACAAGTTATCAGACACCACAACCTCCACCAGATAAGTCTGATCTTCAATCTTGACATAAACATTGGCGGTAGGTAACAATTTTTCATCCCCGTGCACACAGCAAACAGGCAGTTTGTTCACGGTGCTGATCAAAGAGGGTGATATGAACTTTCTTCTTACCAGAGTTTGGTCACTGCCGGTGTCAATTAAAGCAGTCAATTTCTCGCCATTTATCTCCACAATAGTAGTTCTCAACGAGCTTGGGGATTTGGTTACGTCCCTCCTTGGCACCAAACATAGCTGTGTAAGCTGAGCGGATATCTTTGGACAATTTGGCTTAATGTGCCCTTCTTGCCCACAAAGATAACATATGGGAGGTCGTTTGGGAGCAAAATTGAATCTGGCTGTTGCAGGTTTCCCCATGTAAGGCTTACCAGTTCCCTCCACCTTCCTTTGCTGAAAGGGAGGCATGTCAGGGGAACGACGATCATTGCCAGGTTTCCAAGCCCACGGCTTATTCTTTCCTCTGGCGGCAACAAACACATCTGCCAAAGATGCTGCTTCCGCTGCTGTCCTGGGATCTCTTTCACGAACCCACACCTGGAGTTCAGGGGACAACATTCTAAGATATTGCTCCAGAATGAGGATTTCACTCACCTCCTCCACAGTTTTGCTCTTAGGCTGGATCCACTTTCCAAAGAGTTCTTTGAGCCGGTTATAAAGCTCCTTCGGACTCTCCGCCTGATCTACAGTCAAGGAACGTAACTTTTGTTGATACGTTTCAACATTGACATCATATTTCTTTAAAATGGCGTACTTCACTTTGTCATAGTCAGTAGACTCGTTCAGATCCATATTGACATAAGCTGCTCTTGCTTTACCAGTCAGGAAGGGAATTAAATGCCAAACCCAATCAGTTTTGGTCCACCTACAAGCAACAGCAATCCTTTCAAAAGTAACAAGGAAATGCTCTACATCATCAGTGTCACTTAGTTTCTCCAAACGAGGCATCGGAGTGAAGGATCACAAATGTTATTCTATGTTTGATTTGAATTCACGTCCTGACTAAGAGGTGTCGGGCAAGGCAAAGGTGCTTGAGATTGTTTCCTGACCATTTGGGCTTGGGACAGCTGTGCCTTTTGTAATGGTAAGATCAAGGAGTTAGACTACTGAGAGATTCAACCTTTGTTAGGTTTATTGGACCACGGGAAGGTTCCTGTAATTAACTAACGCCTCCCTCAGATGTTTGCTTTGTTTGATGTTTGTCTCCACCTCTAAGAATCCCTCCTCCAAAAAGACCTATAAGATACCCTGTAAAAATGACTTAAGATGAGATTTCGATGACTGCAGCTACCATCAACATGTCATAGAATAAAGAAATTCTGCTGACAATCCAATCCGAAATTCTCCTGGTCTTCTCTTCTGAGTTTTCTACTTTAGAAGAACAAAGTTTTCAACAGATGCTGCCGTGACCCGGATAGAGCTCCTCACCTGAATTCAGATTGAAATTTCAAGCTCAAACAACGATCTGCTTTCCGTACAACCAAAGGTTGGTGAGTGTCACTCTATCCAAAAGAACCTTTAAGACCAGAACAAATGTGCTATCCTCTGCGCCGTCAGAGAAGAGTTAACAGACAGCTGTAGGGTTTGGTCAACTAAGTTATCCTCTAAAAATGTCTTTTTAGAGATGAAGGTTATCCTCTGTTCAGGCAGGGAAGATTTAGCATTACGTGCTAAGATTTGTTATCCTCTGTTCAGGCAGGGAAGATTTAGCATTACGTGCTAAGATTTGTTATCCTCTGTTCAGGCAGGGAAGATTTAGCATTACGTGCTAAGATTTGTTATCCTCTGTTCAGGCAGGGAAGATTTAGCATTACGTGCTAATATTTGTTATCCTCTGTTCAGGCAGGGAAGATTTAGCATTACGTGCTAATATTTGTTATCCTCTGTTTTGGCAGGGAAGAATTGGTTATCCTCTGTTCATGCAGGGAAGATTAGCGTAAAGTGCTAGTGAATTGTGTTATCCTCTGCTTTGCCAGGGAAGGTTAACAATAGTTGATCTGTGTTAACAAGTGTACCCTCTGTTGATCAGAGAAGTTTTAGTGTTTTGATTGTGTGATAACAAAGAAACTCACAAAATGTTTAGAAAGAATGCTAGACTGATCCCCACAACTGAAAAAGGTGGTCTAGCGACTCCTTTGTGGTCAGATAGCGAATTCAAATCACTTTTAGGAGTGCAAATGAACATAATAGTCACTGAGAAAGTTAGACAAGAACTAACTCAGAAATATGAGATCCATCCAGACAAGACTTGGTCAGTAGATGAGTGTAAAAAGGTACTAGGAGCAAGTATTCGTAAGAACAATGTGAAAGGCATTATCTGTTGTCACAGAGAATTCAGTGTAACGCTAGCGACACAACAGTCTCAGCGTATTTCAGAGCTAGAGAAACAGAACAATGAACTCCGTGCGAGAGTATCCACTTTGACTAAGAAATTGAACCTCAAGAAAGTTGCAACAAACACTGATGCAGAAGTAAGTCAGCCTGATAACATTTACCCTGATTTACAAGCGTTCTTTGAAACAGATGTAGCTCTCCAATCAGTAACTGATGTGCCTGTAAATTCAGTCAATGTGTGTGTTGCTAGGAGAAGATCTCAGGGGATTGAGGAAACTGATAGTGTTCCTCTCAATTCTTCTGTGGTGCAAATACAAACTGTTGCCAAAGCTTTAGGTCCTAAAGATATAGAGAGACTATCTCAAAGTTTACCGTCAGCACGCACACATTTTTCTGAATTTAGAAGAACATTGATCAGTAAAATGCGTCTTTATGACATGTCGTTGGCAGAAGTCACGCAGTTGATGTCACAAATTTTAACTGAATCTGAATTCAACAGTTTTGAATCTGCTGTTACTTCTGAACTGCGAAATGCCAGTAAGGGTGATTTAAGAGAAGGTATTTTGAAAATCCTAAAGAATATCTTAGGACCCAAAATAGATTGGTCTAGAATTACTACCTGTGTGCAAAGGAAAGAAGAAACTGTGAGTGAATATACTGAGAGATTTTGTCAGTCAGCTGTAATCTACAGTGGAATTGTTGATGACCCTGAAAGTGTGCTAGATGACAAGGGACCCTTGGTTCGTATCTGGTCAGATGGCCTTGTAGCCGAATACAGAAAAGCTTTACCATTCTTAGATCTAACTTGGTCTAACAGAACTCTCAGAAGTAACCTAGACAGGTTAGCTACATGGGAAAGAGATGCTGATGTCAAGGCAAAAGTAAGAGTAGCAGCAGCTACGTTTAACACAACGAAACAAGACAATAGATGGTCTAAAAGAGAAAGCAAATGCAAATACTGTGCAAAATTAGGACATTGGGAGAAAGAGTGTAGGAAGAAGTTGCAAGATAGGAAAAGAAATGCTATGCATAATTCTGCTCCTTCTCAGCCTGCACACAACCCTGAAGTAGTTCCGCCAGTGACCACTGAAACTCTAGGTCAGCTAGTTCAGGCTCTTCTAAGAGCACAACAAGACCAGGAAAAAAACTAATTATTGGGGCTGTGAGTAGCTACCTTTCCCCTGTAATCCAACACAATGACCAAAGAATTTTTGTGAAAGGTAGCATAAAAGAGAAAGAGATTGATTTTTTGCTTGATACAGGTGCAGAAATTACAGTAATTCCTACAAAATTGGCACAAGGTTTAAACATCCCATACAAGAAAACCAAACTTTGTTTAACTGGTGTAATAGGTGAAGATTCTGTTTTGTATGAAACTCCGCCCATAGAGGTACAATTTGGCCCAAAAACTCTGACTACAAAATTACTATGCGCTCCATTAAATACAGGTGCAATTTTAGGCATGGATCTTCTGAGACAAATAAATCTAACTTTAGACATGTCCTCAGAATCTACTAGCATAAAAATTTCCTCAGCACAGATTTCTACCAATAATGCAACCCCTCCCGAGTATGTTTTCTTACAGAATCATCCAATTTGGGCTAAAGACAAGGATGATTGTGGGTTGTTGACAGGTGTAGAACCAGTTAAATTGACAGGAACTCCACCTCCGGTCACCAAACAATATCCGATTAATAAGGAAGCTATACAGGGAATCAAACTTATTGTAGAAAATTTGCTGATGCAAGGAGTGCTAGTTAAAACCAACAGTCCATGTAATTCACCCATATGGCCCATCAAGAAATCTAATGGGACATGGAGACTTACAATAGACTACAGAGTAGCCAATAAACATATTGAAAAAATCACCCCCCTAGTGGCAGATCCATCTACAATTTGTAATGGCTTACCATTAGATTGTAAGATTTTTTCAGTAATTGATATGTCTAATGGATTCTTTTCTGTACCGTTGCACTCTGACAGCCAGCCATGGTTAGCTTTCACAGTTGACTATGAACAATACCAGTGGACACGATTGCCACAGGGATTTCAAAACTCCCCAACCATATATCATCAGGCTGTCAGACGTGATTTGTGTGACCCAGAATGTCCGGTAAAACAGTCCACTATGATCCAATATGTTGATGATATTTTGATTGCCTCAACAGATCATGAGGTACATCAAACTGAATTGGCATCATTGTTGGACTATTTGCATAAAAAAGGACACAAATGCAGCTTTCACAAAGCTCAAGTTGCTAAAAAGCAAGTCACATTTCTGGGTCAAACAATTGGTGCAGGAAATAGATCCATTACACAGGATCGAGCGGCTTCAGTCAAAGCCATACCTCCGCCTAATACCATTAAAACACTCCGCTCATTTTTAGGAACAACAGGTTATTGTAGACCTTGGATTGAAGACTATGCCTCGATTGCTCAGCCTCTCTATGATTTGTTGAAAGGCCATGGTAAAGATTCAGATACTGTTTGTATGGAAGAACTTCATCTTAAAGCTTTTAATGATTTGAAGAGAGCACTATGTCAAGCACCAGCATTAGGAATTGCCCAATCTGATAGACCCTTTGTGCTTTATGTCCATGAACACTTAGGCTTTATGGCTGCATGTCTAATGCAAGATCATGGGGGCAGCTTACGCCCAATTCATTACTATTCCGGTAAACTTGACATAGTCGCTCAAGGTATGGGCCCATGCCTCAGAGCAGTACAGGCAGTTCATCTAGCGCTTCAGGCTTCATCAGGAATGGTGTTAGGTCAGACTGTAAACGTAAAATGCCCACACGCAGTGTCCGCACTAATGAATCAAGCAAAAGTCACTTCTGTCACCTCCTCCCGTTGGGGAAATTGGTTAGCAATTCTCACAGCCCCGAATATTGTTATACAGCGTGCACCAGTCACGAACCCATCCTCATGTATGATGTCTGCAATGACTGAATTTGTGTTAGAGGATGAAGGCGAAATGACTCATGATTGTGTTACGCTTACATATGCAGTGACAAGTGAAATAGCAGAAACTCCCATAGAGAACGCAGAATTGGAGTTGTTTGTTGATGGTTCAGCTCAAGTTATTGAAGGTAACAGACGAGCAGGATATGCAGTAACTTCCACCACTGAAGTAGTTGCTTCAGGTCGTCTTCCAGATCATTTTTCAGCTCAAGCTGCAGAACTAGTAGCCTTAACTAGAGCATGCACGCTAGCTTCAGGATCGGTTGCAAATATCTACACAGATTCCAGGTATGCTTTTGGGGTAATTCATGATTTTGGTGTCATTTGGCAAACCAGAAAATTTCTAACTTCAGCTGGATCCCCCATTAAGCATGCTGGATTAGTGAAAGATTTAATGTTTGCCATGAAACTCCCAAAGAAATTAGCAGTGATCAAAGTGAAAGCACATCTCACAACTAATACTACGGAAGCTAAAGGTAATGCTCTTGCTGATGTAGCGGCTAAACAGGCTTGTTTCTATGCAACTGTACAAGTGTGTTCAGGTAGTACAGCACAGAAGATAATTCTACCTCCTGAATCAATCGTTGATCTGTATAAAGACGTTCCTCTATATGAAGCATGGACATGGTTAGACAAAGGAGCCACTGTGGATTCATCCGGCTGCTGGACCAAAGGGGGAAAGTATGTTGCTCCCGAATCACTGTTGCCATATTTGGCTCAACAAATACACAGTTTGGGTCATAGTGGTCCAGCAACGATGAATCACAGGTTCTCAAATCAATGGTGGAATCCAAAATTCAGAAACGCAGCCACTGAAACAGTCAAGAGATGTGTTACATGTCAGAAACCTGTGTCACATATTAAGGTTGTTCCTCCCCCTGCAGGGATAGGATAGGGCAGACACAAGAACCAGTGAGGAGCCCAGGGAAGAACCGAAAGCAACAGGCTTCGGGGGCCAACCCTGAGGTGAAGATTTCCTCATAGGCCTTTCCCCTCCATTAGTCCATCCTTTCCTCACTGTTCTTTAGGTGTCGCAGGAATTGAGAAATAGGGAAAGAAGGAACAACCATAGCAGACTATATTTTGAACAGAGGATACAACCCTAATGTATGCAGACTCTACAAATACTGCTCTGTGCCGTTGTTCTCTCTTGTTTGTGTTTCTTTCTTCCTCTGTGCAGATACCATTTGATGGCTGTCCTGAGATCCATATGCACCACCCTTCTCACCTGCGGATAAAGCCACAACCTCTAGAACACAACTAGACCCATTACCGAGCCAACTATCACACAAGAAAAAGAAAAAAAAATACACAACGCAGAGACTCACATACGGGAACTTCAGTCATCCATCAACATGATCAAGATTTTCGTACTATTAACCATCATGGACATCACGCAAAGTGTAGACCCCAGAAACAACATATTCGTAGAGCTGATGAATATGTCAAGAAATGCCTTGTTTGCTGGAAAGAATGTTTGCATGCCGCACGCACCTTCAGTAGGAGCAGGAATCCCATGGGTGGCACACCCTATCTCCAAATGTGACACGTGTACCTTATTCGATCATCATACCAGTGGATTACACAACAAGGATACATGTCACAACGTAACAATTCCTCCAGCTTCGTCGTGTTGCATTCCTGGACTACCATCCTGCAACCTAACTTCAGCTACTCCCATCATGACAGATCTACTCATGCCAAGGATGTTCTATTGGTGCATGGAAAATCATGCTCCAGCATCGACTACACTGGGTGAAATTCCTCGTGAACGTTGCAGCTTTGTGATTGAAAGAAGAACCGAATTCGATGTGTACGTTACTACATCAGATACGAAAGAGGAGAATGATTTAAAAGAGTGTCTCTACGGGAACCCATCCCTACCGAAACTTTTTGCCATAAATCAGTGGTGTATGATTCCTCCACCGACTGGCACTTTGTGGTTATGTGGGACTTCTGTCTACAGCATCCTACCCAGCCAATTCAATGGCAGGTGCACCCTGGTTTATGTCCTACCAGCCATCAGAGAAAATACACACTCCACCTCAAGTTCTCCACATCTACAAAATTCAGCTTCTACCAACAAAGATGGCTGCATTCCAGGACTCACTTGTGTACAAACGTGGTGGTCAAGAACTCTTGGAGCATTAATCCCATCGTATGGTGTCATGCAGGCTCTCGATCAAGTCAGAAGCCTGTCGGATTCTGTACAGAAATTGGCCAATGATACGGTTTTGGCCCTGGGCAACATCAAGGACACTCTTGCCTCGCACAAGATGATGATCTTACAGAACAGAGTGGCCTTGGATTACATTCTTGCAACACAAGGGGGAGCCTGTACCATTATCGGTCCTGAATGCTGCACCGGGTTAATGGATCCAACAGAGAACTTGAACAAAATCCAACAAGACATTCTTGGTCTTTCAGAAAAATTACGCCAGATGACTGAAGATAATTCTTCATGGTTCGGAAACTTGTTAGGTAAACCCTGGCTGTGGATCAAGGAAATAGCAATTCTGCTGTTGTTTCTCCTACTTGCGTACTATCTATGCATCCACAGTATCAAGTGTTTCTGTCAGCAAATGACGCCCGCCTCTCACAAGGAAATGACAGTTCCAACCAGAAAAGATTATTACCCGTAAAATCTTCACGGACCCTAATTGCATGTTTTGTTTCTGTGTCAGCATGCAATTACATATAAGCAACACAGAACATGTACAATGTGCCTGTAACGATTACAAGTTACAAGAATTAACTTTTAAGTGTCTAAATTTGTATTTTTGTGAGAGTTATTAGAACTCTCAAAGAGGGGATTGAAGGATCACAAATGTTATTCTATGTTTGATTTGAATTCACGTCCTGACTAAGAGGTGTCGGGCAAGGCAAAGGTGCTTGAGATTGTTTCCTGACCATTTGGGCTTGGGACAGCTGTGCCTTTTGTAATGGTAAGATCAAGGAGTTAGACTACTGAGAGATTCAACCTTTGTTAGGTTTATTGGACCACGGGAAGGTTCCTGTAATTAACTAACGCCTCCCTCAGATGTTTGCTTTGTTTGATGTTTGTCTCCACCTCTAAGAATCCCTCCTCCAAAAAGACCTATAAGATACCCTGTAAAAATGACTTAAGATGAGATTTCGATGACTGCAGCTACCATCAACATGTCATAGAATAAAGAAATTCTGCTGACAATCCAATCCGAAATTCTCCTGGTCTTCTCTTCTGAGTTTTCTACTTTAGAAGAACAAAGTTTTCAACAGGAGACAATGGTCGGCCTATATTGTCCTCAACCTGATTACCACCTTGCTGTTGGACTGAAGCCTCCGAGTGTTCGTCAGAATCTGAAGGATCCATATTGGGTCTTCCCCGGGCCTCTTGGCCTACATTAGATACGTAAGGATTAGGAAAGGTGCGTGCATGTACCTCCAATTGCAAAAGACCGAACTGGTGATGGAGAGCTTTAAACCGCTGCTCCTGATCTGCCTGCTCTTGCTCTCTTGCAGTCTCTCGGCCGTCCATCCTGGCCATATGGGCTCGCAACAGATTTGCCAACTCATTCACTGAAATTTCCCCATCTCCTGTTGCCTTGCCCCCTTCAGCTCCTTCTGACCCTGTTGTATTTTTATACCGGTCAGAAACCCCAAAAACCTTCATATCACATCTCAGTCATCTCCTAGCAATAAAACAGTATTAAAACCGCTATATTACCCGTTGTCCGGATGGCGTTGATTTGATGGTTCAGGATCTCTGGCCCCGGTGTCCGTACCAGCTCAGTCAGGTTCGTGCTTCGAGGCTCGATCAGGATGATATTCAGGTTCAGATAACAGGTTGATGTAAAGTAATTACTCAGAGACTTATTTTAATAAAAGGATTACGAATCACCATAGCAATGGTTTCGTTTTATTAAAAATAATACTAACTCAAAAGCAAAATACAAAACACAACAGCGAATTTCTTCACCACGAGGAACGGCCAGGTCTGGGCTTCCGTTCAAAGCATTTATAATACTGCAACTCATTTACATTTATCATAAAACACGTCACACCTGCTTCCTTTCTCGCCTCTTGTTTACACAGGCGTACGTGTGCCCTTTGTCCTAAAAACCCAGACACGACCTAATCACATGTTCACATCTTCACAGAAAAAACATCACCTACTTCAATATAACACTTCTACTTCCCCTTTCTCTATATAAACAGGGGATATGTTTTTCCTAACACATTTGAACTAATCACACATTTCAGCCTGCATATATCACACTTAATATTCAGTGTAAGCAACACCTAAGTTATTTCAGTAGAAGATTCCATTCGGCACCGTACGTGCAAAATGCAGCCTTCTATCTGACCTCCTTCAGCTAAGCATATCCTGCCCTCTTAAGCAAAAGCTAAAACTCATAAAAACAGCATACATCTCCTTCTAGTACAAAAGCTAAAGATAACAGTTAAAACACACCATAACACATCATCATAAATCTTAACTTTTCTAAAGATGTAAATCAGAAGAATGAAGTTGTAAATTATTCAATTCATTGTTTACACATTGTACATCTAAAGCATGTCCATGCATGTTAATCATTCCTTTATACAACTTCATCATTTTCTTATGATTAGATTCTTGTTTACGCATCAATGAAACAATTTTCTTGATCTGGTTGATTATCTTTTGATGATCCATCTCTCTTCTTCGCCCGCTTGCGTCTCTCCGCTTTCCGTCTCTTTTGGATCTCCTGGAATGTCTTTCTTTGGATGCTTTCTACAAGAAGATCATCAAAATGAATCTCTAATTTTCCGGGTACATTTTCCGGATTGCCCAGTGAAAATTGATTAGGAAATGACACACATACAGGGCCACCAGACATGACATCCTCTCTTGGCATTTCATAATCAATTTCTCTCGAATAATGCTCTTCAATCGGTATTCTATTTTCTTTGCATTCAATGTTCATAGCTCCATATCTATCACTTAAATATTCTTTTTCAATGTATACAACAAATACCATTTCGGCTTTTTTAATTAAAGTTACTTCTACAAATTCCTTAAATTTGTCTGTTGGAAAGGGGTCTGCTTTCCTCGGGTTATCATGCAACACACATTCCTTGATCCAATCTTTATTCACATAACGTTTCAGCACTTCAGCGGAGAACCAAACTCTCTCTACGGTTGTCGATTGACTGGTAATCAATTTTTTAAACCGCCCAAGAGCCCCTAGCTCCACTCGGCCGTCAGTCCTCTGCGTTATTACTCGATCCGTCTGTAAAATAACCATGAACCAAGAATGTATGTTAAACAGAATTTCCCCGTACTCACAATTTCTCCTTCCTTCTCCAACTCACTGCTATTTCTTACTTTAACTTCAGTTTTGTCTAGCAGTTCAGCCAATTGGAATATAAAAGTCGTACGGTCGTACTGTTCCCTATGTTGCTCACTCTGTCGTCCAAATACGCAGAATTTTAACCACCACGGCAGTATGAATAAACCCGTGATACTTTTTGTCAATTTAAGACTGGCAAAGCCGTTTACATTTAGCTCCCAATATCCCATCACTCTGGTTTGCGTACTCATACTATACACCTGACTCCAAATTGATACATCTTGATTAAAACAATTTTTTATCGTTCTTCCTGGTTCCTGCACGCACCATTTGCAGAACCTATAACCGTTAATTAATTCGAAATATACCTTTTGTGTGGACCTCATACATCCAAAACATATTTGTCTACTTTTGTATCTTTTACCGCCATCACCCCGTATGCCAGCGTTTATTCCAGTTTCATACACCATTCCATTCATGGCTTCTAATCCTGGAATTCCCATCTGTAATTTAGATAGAGAGGGTATCGACTGAATTTAAATTCACCCTTTGGGTACAGCATCTCATATATTGATTTAATTTACTTTGCATTTTATCCCATCTATTTAGCAAAATAATTATCCCTAAAAGTGTGATATCCTCACATCTCAATATGCACCCCACAATAAAAACACTTAATGTAATTGTTCCCACAATTATCCATAAATTTGCTTTTCTCTTGTGTGTGATTAACAGTATTCCCATCAGATATACTGCATTACCCATAATCATTGTTATTTCACAAAACAATACAAAACCGTCTTTTCCAGTTATCATTGTGCTTACATCAACGCACAATTTACATACACTTGTCAATGTTACAGCTACTACCCCTGGTAAACCAATTAGCTTACTCCAGCCTTCTGAAACTATTAGCAAATGACATACTAGCATAATTTTACTAATACTCCTCATTAAAATGATTCTAGACATGTGTAGAATTACGAGCGTTACGTGCCACCAGAGAAATGTATTCACCCCTTGTAAACACACCCAAATCCCGTAAATTAAAAAATGACAAACCTGTATCAACTCAGGAGAAAGTCCTTTCGAATGATTTCCTTCATCATTCCTGGTCTCATTGTTGATAGCAGTAAAATTTTGTGTTCCGTTTGATGCCATTTTTATATCACTACAAAATTTAGTTCTCTGTTGGACTTATCCGGATCAATTAATCGGGGTTCTGTGGCTATAATAGCTCTTTTTTCTTTTTCAATTGTTTCAAATTGAATTCAATATTAACGTTTAAATTCTTGTGTTGTTGAGTAAACCTTCACGCAGTGAATGATCTTACCAAATGTCAACTCCCTTTTTTACCTCTCCTCTCTTGGTTGTTAAACCCTTCTGCTTCCGTCTCAACTGACACGTCTTATCTTTTTCCTCCTGCTGAGTTAACGATCTCACCTAGCAACGGTTCTCCGGAAACACTATTTTGTCGTGTCTTCGTCCACCTCTGCCTTTTCGTGTGTAAGTTTACCAACCGTTCCAATACATCTAATTCGTTTGCTTCCGCTTGTTGTTTTGTACAAATCCTTGTACCCATTGCAATACATGAGCATTTTACAATTACCGAGATCAAAAATATTCCTAATATTATTAATCCACCATACAACGCATACCATCCTGCATTAATTAGACCATTAACCAAACCAGTCCACATGTCTTGTGTGACAAATTTAAAAACTGCATTTGCTGCTTGTTTGACGCCCTGAATGCCTGTTTTTACGAATTCCCCTGGGGCTTCAAACCATCTTGGTCCACCCTTAATCGGTTGTCCTTTTATCTCAACACTGGTGTTACAAACACCTGTTCTCATCCATTCTAAACCTAAATAATAGTTCATATCAGTCCCCTTACACCAGCTCTCTTTCCAGCCCTTTCTTTCTATTGTAAGAGACAAATCATCAATTGCTATCGCATCAATATTAGTTAACGGTACATTCTTTCCTCCCTTGGGTACTCTATACCTTAACATACTGTTAACAGCAATTCGAGCAGGTCCGTGAAACATCTTCCACTTCTGGCCTTTGTCTATAACTCTGACCACACCACCTGCACCGTAATTCATCACGTATCTATTAACTATTTTATCTCTTTTGAATGTCCATGGTAATGGCACAATTCCATTATACCAATAACATAACACCGAAGCCATTTGATTAATAGTCAGTGCGTCGTGACCTTCGGAACATACTTTTAATATTTTCCCGCATTCACGTCCTGTTATTCCGTATACTGCGTCTTTTAAGAAAATTAAGTTACTTCTGTATATACCTTCGGCGTCTCTTCGCCTGTATAGATTTACTCTTTTTAAATACAGCCTTCTTCTTATACTTAAAACTTCTTCTGTTTGATTTCCCGTAAAGGGATCTGTGCCATTTTCAAAATCGCTACAATCCATTTTGTCTTTGTCTTTGTCACAGAAGTTAGCATAGGAAAAGTCACCGTAATCCTTTTTCGTATATACGTAATTCCTCCCATGGCTGTTCTTGCTAATTTCTGTTCTCACGCATTTATCCATTTGTTTAACTTTGTCCTCATAATAAGTTTTTATTTCGTTTTCCGATTTTAATTCTTTATTTAATTCCATTTTAATCACATATACGTCGGTTTCCCATTTGTTATTATCTATTTCCCAATATCTTGTTTTAAAATTAAATTTGACCCGTGGCATAGCTATTCTCTTTTTCCAGACCCACGGTACACTTTGATTTAATTCTAAATTGAATTTTGTTTCGTACAGATTTTCTAATTCAGCGTAACCTGTTTTGCGTGAGCCTACATGTCTATCTCTAGTTGTAGTAAGTAAAACAAATTCCCCATTTGGATTAAACATTTTGTTGGTTTTTATCCATTCTTCTATATTCTTCCTTATTTTTTCCGCATGTATTATATTTTCACTTTTATTAGATTTTTTAATCCTCTGAACAGTACCCTGTTCCTTACACTGGCCTATTTTCCACGGATTAAAATTCTTCCTTGATCTAAATATCCAACAACCACCCAGTTCTTCGTCTAAACTAATTCTATAAGTTGATCCGATAAAATATTTGAAAGTTTTATTTCCTTCGTTTTCTTCGATAAAACTATTTTCCTCGAATATTTCCGTTTCACTCTTATACCACTGTTTCATTTTCACAGTGCTTTTAAGCTTAACCTTTGGTTGCCTTACCATATAATACCATGTTTTGTCGGTGCTAACATTATTCAACCATTTCCAGAAATGTATATTATTTTTCTCTACTTCAATTCTTTTTTCCTTAACAGTGCCCCAAACAGATAAATCGAATCCCGTTATGTTTTCGCGGTTCACATTTATCTCGGCTAAAATAATATTTCCAGTCATAATTTCCCATTCTAGAAGATAACTCATTCTGATTATTATTAATGCTATAATTCCTAATATCAAATTTATCCATAGCACAATACTCATCCATTTGCAGATCCGTCGTTGTTTCTTCAACTTCTCGATGGTGTTTCTGGCCTCTCCGAGCTCGCCTGCCAGACTGTCCAGCGACGGTGATCTCTGCATTCTTATCTGTGAAAAGAGGTTATTTCCGCGGCTCAACTACGAGCCACCTGGATCTTCTCATAAAACCCTTTCGTATCACTTTTACATCGGGTTGTTTCTCATGTAAACCGACCTCTATGCCTCCGATCCAATCATAGTCCGGATGCGCACACGCCAATACATTAATCCTAAAATGCATTACCACAATGTACGTTTCCTTCGGTTCTTCGGTAATCTGTTCATTAGCATAGAGTATACCGGTCACATATCTTTCCTCTACCGGGCACCAAGCTTTGTGCTTGTCTAAGTCGCTCGCTGGAGCTACATCTAACTGCACAAATTTTTCCTTCCTGGTACTGGGCCTTTTTTCCTTGGTCAGGTTACTCCTGAGTTGGGCGCCCCTATAATCTTTCTTATAAGGTGCACTATCTACCCAATCGCTGCCTTGCGCTAATTCCATAGCCAAACTCACCCAACTCCGCACCTGCCAGGCATCGCCGCGTTTCACGTAAACCCAGGCGATTTTTCCCCTTGAACCTTGTCTTAGGTCCACTTCTGGAAAACACTTCGAAATTGGTCCCTGCCAAAGCTTAAAATTCCATTTCATGGATTCGAGATCTGTAAGGGTTAAATCTTTTCCGTGATCATTCCACCTTATATCTCGCACTAGCTCTTCTCTCTTCCGGAGAGTTCGGTTCCTCACTTCTTCCCCATCCCTAGGGAGCATAGGTATGTTCGCCTCAAGAAAAGCTTCTCTCTCATGCTCTCTCATACCTAAATACGGATGTCTGGAAAATCTGGACAATATCCCATTGCAGAATAATCCTATTGGTTTGAGCACTCTCAGGCTCTCACACAGAAATCGGGATGACATCAATTTCCGATCTCTGGCCCCACAAACTAAACAATTCCACAGTACAAGTCCATCCCACGTACAGCTGCAGCCTTCCCCTAAGCCTTCAGACACTCGGTACGAGTCAATCCGTAACTTCGGGTGGCTCGGACGACAATCTGCACATATTATCACTCCTGATATTTCTACATGAGATTGTTTATACATCGTCCACTCCGCTCCCAGGTCTCTCTTCTCGTTACATGAAAGACTGGGCAGAGCACACAGCTGACTGCACAGGACACAACTATACGGTCTAATCGGTACCGCTACTGCTTTCATAGGCTGACCCTTGAAACCTAGCACCCGTTCCGTCTCTGGCTGTGTCCATAGCCAAGCTCTAGATCCATGCTTACCGTGCTCCACACGAATTAAACCCCTTTGGTTTATTAATTCACTTATACTGTCCATCCCCCTTATTTCTTTACTAGATCTTTATTGCTCTGTATTCCGTTATTCTCTAACTCGACAGAGTTGGATCCGGTTATCCTTATAACCGTATCAATTATTCCTAAACCTTCAGAAAACTTTCCTACCTTTCGCCTTCTTGTCAGAATAACTCGATCTCCTACTTGAAATCTCGCGTTTCTCTTTACTGGCGTCTCGGTAGGCCTCTGTTGGTTCTCACTTGTGACCCTGTTAAGATCGAATAAACATTTTTCAATGAGTTCATCCCAATCTCCTAAGTCTTTATTTTTGCCAAACCATTCTTTAATACTTCTTATAGCTCGTTCTGCAATTCCATTTGTTTCAGGACGATAAGGAATGCTTTTCACTAGTATTATTTTGTTTGCCTTGCAAAAATCTTGAACTAGTTTGCCACTAATATTGTGAGCCCCGTCGGCTCTTAGGCTATCGAATTTCCCTTGCCATTTTATCCACTCGCGTAAACATTCCACCACTTTTTCTTCCACAGCGGAACGCATAGGCCAAATCATTTTCATTTTAGTGTGGTTATCTATGGCAAGCAGAAAATAACAATTTCCTGTCTTCGTTTTGGGTCTGAGAGGCCCTGCAAAGTCAATACTAACTTGCTGTCCTTTGTATTCTTTTGGCAGTTCACTCTCTTCGCACCCCTTAGCCGTCATAAATTTTCTGCAAACTCTGCATTCTTTTCTTGTCTCTCTGTAACGAGTGCGCCAATTTGGAATAGTTAAATTTCTTAACCTCAATTCCATTTGAACCATGTTTGCACTCGGGTGATTTAGATCATCATGTAATTTCTGAAACAACTCTGTTATTTCTGTTAATTTCACCTGACCTATCATTTTATCCACCTCTCGATTTCCGTTGGCTGCCTCGCTATCTTGTTTAGTATGCGATATTTGGTGATAACAATGAGCAGTCACCTTCTGTAACAATCCTGCTACATTCTCCCATTGTTCTTTATGGGCCATCGGTTTATTACGAGCTGTGTGAAAACCGTTTGCTTTCCACGTTTCTAATTCTTTGTTTATGCCGTCTGTGACATATTCAGAATCACTGGTTAGAACAATTTCTTTATGTCCTAATTCAACTGCTTTTTGTAAAGCTCGCTCTACAGCAGTTATTTCCGCCAGCTGAGCGGTACCCTTGAGTTCTCCGCTTTGTGACGTAATTAACTGTCCATCATGTTTAACTAAATAACCCCATTTTACTTTCCCTGCTCTTTCACTTCCATCTGTGAAATATTTTGGGAGTTTCTGATGTTCATCATGGTATTTAGTCATTTTATCAGCTCTCTTCATTTTTATTAATCTCCATTCAAACTGGAGATCTCCCAGTATTAGACCCCATCTGTCCCACCTCTGTACGTGGATACGTGGTTGGTCCATAATCAAATTTCGTTTAATTCTGGCGAGCTCTCCTGCCATAGAGAATATTATTATTGGCTGCTCTTTTGCAATTGCTTTGAGCTGCAGCAGTCTTTTAGATACAGCTGCCAGAATCCTCTCTGCGCTATTTTCATCATAGCGCCTCATCGCTGCTTCCTGCTGATGAGTCAGAAAAGCAATTGGGGCGCGTCCCCCTTCGTTTGAGACCGTTAATGTTACTTCCTCATCTTGCTCTGTAACACAAACATGCAGTGGTAATGTTTCGTCTCTACGCTCTAATTCTCCACTCTCAAGTGCCATTCGGATTAATTTTAATCTGGCCTCTTCCATTTGATCAGTCCATATCCATTTACCTGCTTTAGTACCCTGGTACAACACCTTTGCTTCCCTAGAATACTTGGGTATCAATTCTCTGACATAGTTCAGAGTTCCCAACAGTGACTGAAGCTGCTTCCGTGTTTTAGGAGGGCTGGACTTCTCCATCTCCTCTAACTTCGCTCTGGTGCTGGTTGTCAAAGACCTTGTATCTTTACCTAATTTAAATCCTAGGAAATCTACTTCATGTTTTCCGACTTCCATTTTCTTTAGACTAGGTTTCAAGCCTGCCTTAGCTAATCTGTCTAGTGTCAGATCCAACACCTTTAGGTGTTCTTCCTCCGTGGAGGAACTGATTAGAATATCATCAATGTACACCGTTACCGGTATCCCTGATAATATATCCAGAATAACTGCCTGAAAATGATTTCCTGAGTTCTTAAAACCTTGAGGAAGAACTTTATGAATAAACTGTTCTCCTTTATATGTAAAAGCAGTTTTCTTTTGGCTGTCTAGTGCTAACGGTATGCTCCAATACCCATTAGCTAAGTCGAGCTTTGACAGCCATTCTTTGTCTCTGCCTATATCCCCGCTTGTTTCACTACAGTTTATTAAATATCTTGTGTCGGGTACAGTAACTTTATTTAAAGCCTTAAAATTTGTTACTAACCTCCAAGACCCATCTGGCTTCGGAACCGCCTGTATTGGCGCATTCGTCAAAGCCTGTTCATTTTTTCCTAATCTCCTGATCACTCCTTGATCAGTCAATTCTTTAATAGTTTCTCCGATTTCTGCCTCGGCTGCACTATTAATTCTGTATTGTCTCTGTGGGGGAGGAATTCCCCCTTCAATTATATGCTCATATTTTTTGTCTACCCTTCCGCAGTCATTTTTACTTTTTGCGTAACAGTCAGAATGTCTCCGCAAAATCCTCTCTAGCTCCTTTTTATTGCTCACCTCTGATTCTTTTACTAATCTATTTATTTCTTTGTCTTTATCGACAATACCAATTCTTCCTATTTTTACCAGATCACTGGGACAGAGTAAATTTTCATTCCCAAGTATCACCTTTATTTCATTTTTCCTCCACACATTCTTACTTTTGGTATTACCTTCATAATCCTCTACTGTGGCCGTATTTAATAATTCATCATGTTTTTCTGATGATTTAATCACGCTAATATCGGCTCCAGTATCAACGCGGAACGTTGTCTCATCATAAATTTTGAATAATTTCTTATTTACCTCTTTTGTTTTTGATAGAGCACGTTTCAACGGAGCCGCGAGTCCCTATGCGTCAGCCGACTCGGTAGCTTTCTTCCTACCTCGCTTAGGTTTTACTCTATTTCCCTCTGTTCTTCCCTTCTCGTGATCTGGATGGTTATCCAGTCTGACTCTACCTACCCTGGTTTCTGACCTATTTCGTCCTCTCTCGGACACTATTCGCGCTCGTTCCTCTGCGCTTAATTTTTCCCATTTCTCGGGGCTAATAAAATCACTTTTACCCCTCGCGCCCTCCGTTCGTTCGGTTCGCGGCCGTGACTGGTTTCTAAATCCTTTTCCTCCTCGAGGAGGAGGTCTGGATCTATCTCTCGGCGTCCTCTCTTCCCCTTTATTCGCTCTATGGTCCGTTTTACGGTCACGGCGCGGGGAGTGTCGACGCTCCATTTCATATCGATTATACGGCTTTCTTTCGCGACCCGATTTACGGGGTTGATCTTTATACTGGGGAGGTCTATTATGTGATTTGTCTTTATCTGTATTGATTATTTCTGACTTTCTGTCAAAACGAATCAATGCTTTCTCTAATTCTTCGGGGGATGTCTCTGGGCCATATAAAAGGAATTCTCTTGCGCCCTGTAAAGCGTTATTTTTCACTCCTTGGAAAATATGTCTTAAAATTCCTTCCACACCCTTCTCTGCCATGTCTTGACAAGCTGCCAAAGCCCCTATTGATCTCCATTTTACCTCAAATTGCTCTTGCTCTAAATCCTCTTGGTTAGTCGGAACTAACCCTTCCAAGGTTCTAGCTAATTTGATACCCCCCTGAAGACCGAATTCAGATAATATATGGGAATCAATTGATTCTCCTGAAACTTTCATCCGTTCTCCATAACGAACTAATTCTCTAACCTTCCCTTTTACGGTGGTATTTTTTAACCTAACCTCTCGCAACAATTTAATCTCATGTTCCCTTTTCATTAGCTCTTCTAATGTTGTATTAGACACTGACACTCTCGCTTCGTTTTGTCGCGGGGAAGACACCTGTCCAAATAGTAAGCTGGGTTTCTTTTGACCTGGTGTTCCTAAATGTAAAGCTTCTAAGTGCCGATTCAGCTCGGTACATTCGCGCGGTCGGTCTGCTTCGACTTCTGGAACATATTCAAGTTCGGGAGCTGGAGTCTCAAACCTCAGCCTTCTAGGCTTCGGCGCGGCACGCTCGATCACGGGCGTCCCCCTTCTCGGCGGCCTCTCCATACGTAACTCTTCATATTCTGAGTCTCCCTCATCTGCACTGTCCGGTTCACTTTCTGAATCGCCACTCTCTGGCCCCGGATCTGAATAATATTCCTCGAACGCAGCACTACCTACGGCGTTTTTGATCAGCTTTTCTAATGCAGCTTTACTTACTAAATCCTTTTGAGCTAATATCGCTCGTTTAGCACGTTGAGTTAAGGACGTATCCGCTAGGATTTCAGTCGCATCTCCTCCGTTTAATATACCCCACACCTGTCCGCAGGTGATTCCTGGAGCATATTCGCGATCCCATTCGTCGTGTCTGTCTAAATTAGTTTCTCGTTTTCTCGCGTTTGCATGCGTTGGTCTGTAAACCCCTTTACCGAGTTTAAATGTTTCAAACGTATTTCCGTGTTTTAACTTAGGGAATGGATTTTCTACTGCATCCTTTTTTCCCTTAGAAGTCCCTGTCCGTCTTAAAATTGGCCACTCTGGACAGGGTTCCTCTCTCACCTCGGATACATTTACAGGACCAGCAGCAGCTCCATGACCGGATCCGCCTTCGCCTGCTGTCTCATCCTGATTCACTGTTGCGGTTATAGCTTCTAATATTCGGACGTCTGGGTGACAGATCATCCACATTTTTGGCCAATCTACTGTCCTAGTTTTTCTAACTAACGCATTAACTAACGCTGCCCCCATTTTAATATCATCGAATCCAAAAATTCCTCCCGATATTATAGGCATAGCTATTACGCGGTAATTATTTTCCCTTGCGAGCTGGCATATATTGTCTATCAGAGTGTCTAATGTAACGATCGCCGTTAATTCTTCTGCAATATCAACTTTCTGCCCTCTTTCATGCCCTATAGCATGTATTACCGGTTTTCCGTTTGGTCCACCTAATTTTTGCAAAATCGCATCGCCGGGTTTAATAGGACTTTTTCTCCGCTGTAATATTTTCTCTGACTCAGCCTGGAATCTCGGTCCAGCTGTTTCACTAAGGGCTGCGGCTACCCCACCTCCGTGGTATAAACCTTTATTGGCCGCATTTACTAAAACGCACGACTCTTCTTCACGTTCTAATCGCCCTTCCTTCAGAATAATTACATTAGTCCCTCTTCCGAAATATGCCCTATACAATTCTTCGTTTTCTAACGCGAACTCATCTTCCGGGCTTTCGGGGTTGAACAGCGGTGGAGCACTCGGATCTAAAGCACATTCACCTACCACCCTCTGGGGTGTGAAACTAGGAGCTATGGATCCTCTCTCGGACCCTTCTCCCATATCGAACTCCTCAAACGAGCTCCAACTTTTCGTGGGGATGTTAATTTGATTTCCCCCACCGGATTCATCAAAGACTCGGACCTTCGGAAACCCATCTTTCCCTCCTTTACTTGAGTATATAAAAGATGGAATCTCCGCTCCTTCTAACACCCTTATATTCACTACGGGTGCAATCGCCCTGATTTCCTCCCATGGTAACTGACCAGATCCGCATCTGTAATGCGTGGGATCAATCCAGTCCAGCTTACCGCCCAAATCCTGCTGGATAAGGGATATTGTCGCCATCATTGCCATAATTCACCCTGAATTATTTTTAGCTCTTCTGATCTCACAACAATATTCACAATTCTTGAGTTATGTTTCAGGTCTTTCATAAGCCTGTGCGCGCTAAACAAAAAACTCCTAAGAATCGTCTTAGTGGAAATAGTCTGTGGGGACTTTCTTATATTCGCATAACTGTTATCCCTGAACGTTAATCCCTACTTCAATTCGAGCCCCACGTTGGGCGCCATGTTGTATTTTTATACCGGTCAGAAACCCCAAAAACCTTCATATCACATCTCAGTCATCTCCTAGCAATAAAACAGTATTAAAACCGCTATATTACCCGTTGTCCGGATGGCGTTGATTTGATGGTTCAGGATCTCTGGCCCCGGTGTCCGTACCAGCTCAGTCAGGTTCGTGCTTCGAGGCTCGATCAGGATGATATTCAGGTTCAGATAACAGGTTGATGTAAAGTAATTACTCAGAGACTTATTTTAATAAAAGGATTACGAATCACCATAGCAATGGTTTCGTTTTATTAAAAATAATACTAACTCAAAAGCAAAATACAAAACACAACAGCGAATTTCTTCACCACGAGGAACGGCGAGGTCTGGGCTTCCGTTCAAAGCATTTATAATACTGCAACTCATTTACATTTATCATAAAACACGTCACACCTGCTTCCTTTCTCGCCTCTTGTTTACACAGGCGTACGTGTGCCCTTTGTCCTAAAAACCCAGACACGACCTAATCACATGTTCACATCTTCACAGAAAAAACATCACCTACTTCAATATAACACTTCTACTTCCCCTTTCTCTATATAAACAGGGGATATGTTTTTCCTAACACATTTGAACTAATCACACATTTCAGCCTGCATATATCACACTTAATATTCAGTGTAAGCAACACCTAAGTTATTTCAGTAGAAGATTCCATTCGGCACCGTACGTGCAAAATGCAGCCTTCTATCTGACCTCCTTCAGCTAAGCATATCCTGCCCTCTTAAGCAAAAGCTAAAACTCATAAAAACAGCATACATCTCCTTCTAGTACAAAAGCTAAAGATAACAGTTAAAACACACCATAACACATCATCATAAATCTTAACTTTTCTAAAGATGTAAATCAGAAGAATGAAGTTGTAAATTATTCAATTCATTGTTTACACATTGTACATCTAAAGCATGTCCATGCATGTTAATCATTCCTTTATACAACTTCATCATTTTCTTATGATTAGATTCTTGTTTACGCATCAATGAAACAATTTTCTTGATCTGGTTGATTATCTTTTGATGATCCATCTCTCTTCTTCGCCCGCTTGCGTCTCTCCGCTTTCCGTCTCTTTTGGATCTCCTGGAATGTCTTTCTTTGGATGCTTTCTACAAGAAGATCATCAAAATGAATCTCTAATTTTCCGGGTACATTTTCCGGATTGCCCAGTGAAAATTGATTAGGAAATGACACACATACAGGGCCACCAGACATGACAACCCGACCTGGTCCTCCTCACCCCTTTCTTCTTCTTGCTGTAAAGGTGCAGCTTTAGGCATATTTTTCCTTAAGACACGACTCATAACAACAGGAAATAAACACTGCCACGAGGGGCAAAAAGAAAAACAAACCAGCTTAGTGTCCTTGACTCACTAAAAAGATCCCACTTCTGACACCATATGTGAGGAACCGAGAAGTCAGGAACAAGGAACACAAGCTTTTCACTAGAAAACGGGTCTTTATTTGAACCCAAGAAAACAAATAAACTCATAAATCATACAAAAAGATAGAACAACAAACAAAACGAAAATTAAATCAAGTCATTCAGAGAGAAAACAGATAACTAAAACTGAACTCACAAACGAACCAAGCAACAGTTTATAAAGGGAAAGATGGGCCCATTACAAATTAAGAGGGAAAGCAACAAACTTTACATTCAACATATAACGTTAAATGAATCAACATCAAATCAAACAGAGAAACACATTAAATCAAGATAAATAAAATATAAGTGTAATTATATATCATGAATGTACAACTAAATAAATCAATAGATAAAGAAATCAATTTTTCCTCCTTCCCCGGGCAACCTGAGTGAATGGTATGTCCGGGCAGAACCACTAATGCTTAAATTCTCTGTTCCTGCCCGGACTCTACATTTCGTCACGCCAGGATGCAGCTGCAGCGAACCACGTCTGAAGATCACCATACATCACCGGTAAACTTAAACTCAAAATAGAGACAAATGTAAGTAACCTATACAACGAAACTAATTTATGTGCACTCCAAATCAGCAACGAAGTATATAAGATGAATTGTAAATGTAACCCTAACAATAAAGAACTAATGAATATTGTTTGTGGTATGTGATTATTATAAACTGAAACCAAAATGAATGCAAACAAAGGCAATTTAAATAAAGATTAACCTTAAATGACTAAACCTACTTCAAATAGATGCATGTGTGAGAGGTTACCTCCACATTACCACTCTTGTGCGGCCAACGCTCGGGCCGTCACACACCTGGATGATGCGACGGCAGCCATAGTGCGCCAGAACGCCCACCACACACCAGCTACAGGTGGAAAGGAGACAGAGTGATGAAGCCAATCAGTGTATGGGGATGATTAGGAGGCCATGATGGCCAGAGGGTGGGCTAGTTTGGCCAGGATGCCGGGGTAACACCCCTACTCTTTTTCGAAGGACATCCTGGGATGTTGATGTTGAGTTGGTCATGCAGAATTTTTTTATATTGCACACAGTATTCTACAGAGGCACCAATAAAAAAAATGATTTAGTAAATCACACAAATCAAACCTTACTAAGATAAAAGAGATACTAAGATTAAACAATGAAAATTACTTTTCCCTTATAATTCTGACTGTCATTTATTATGTCAGCTTAAACTTTTCTTGACAATTTCAACTTGCCATAACAGACTTTTGTCAACGGTGTTATAATCTCATCATTTTAACTTGTGTCAGAATTACAATTCATTAAAATATTTTTTTTCTTATGGATTGGAAATGGTTTTCCACTTTTTTTTCATAATTGTGGCTTTTTGTCTTGTATTTTGATTTGGCTGTACTTTGGATTGTCAATTATGGCTTCAATGTAGACTATACCACTTAGGATATTTTAGACGCTGTTTTTTTGAGTGACAACTCTTTTGAAAGTACCATTCTTCAATCTCTTTTTGATGAAGATAAGAACTATTATCTCCACCGTGGCATGAGTGAAAATCTTACAAGTCAAATTTGGCCTAAGAACTATTTACATAGCATAACGTTATCTGAATATCTTCTTGATAAGACAATGGTGATTTTTAAAGGCTTGGACTGATATCTTGGAAAGATGTTCTTTTACATTTATGGTGGCGATGATTACTTTTTACAGAAGAGGGAAACGCAGTTGAAACAGCATTAAAAATAAATATGGAGGATCATCATCTTTTCTCCCCCACTTTAAAATCTCTAAAAGATAAAGCCTTGCAGGCTTATTGGGAGCTACAAGTGAGGAAACAAGACCCATTTTATAGAGATTAACATGACTATTTTGTGGGGTATGTGCATACGTGGAAAGTCAAAATCGATGTATCAACTTCCTCGTACCCATCATCTGGTCCTGCCCCCAAACTAAGAGTGAAATGTAAGCTATCTACGTGATAATAGAAAGAACAGCTCATCTTATTCACTCTCTTTAAGATATTCAATGTCAGGATGCCACAGGGAACATCAGCCTCAACATAAACCTGTTGAACAAGCAAGAGAGAGGAGGCTACTTTTTTAAGCAAATCCCCAGAACAGGAATCCAATAGTCAACGAGAATCGAGGCAAAAAAAGGATGTAAAGAGGTAAGAAGAGATCCACATCGCTACTACGCCAGAGTGGTTAAACGTTCAAAAAGACAATAAATTCCCAGTGAAATTTCATTTTTTTTAAATGGCCTTTCATTTGTACCAACAGCTGAAATTAAAGACTTTCAAACCACTATTGAGCTCCAAAAATGTTTTAGACAAATAAGACTGTGAGACTTTTTCTCAAATAGTTACAAGAGTGGGGCTTCATCTGAGATTGTTCCTTTGAAACCTAAGAGCAGATTTTTCTCCATCTAAACATAAATCACTGAGTGAGGACATTTTGCCATTTGGTTGAAGATAAAGTCAAATTGGGGTGTGAAAAAGGCAAAAAAAAGAGTTGAATCTGAGCTCAGGAGAGAGGAAGGCATTAAAGTCTCTACAATCAGTTTCCTCTATTGTGCTCAAGTATGCAGGTGGAGTGATAGTAATCACGGACACAGAGAAATATGACTGCAAGAGACAATTGTTGGGTGGTGGATTCTATACCCATCTACCCTCTGATCCAACTGATATATTTAACAGACAGATAAAAGAGGTATTAGAAGAGGCAGTGAGCAATAAACTTCATTGATAAGTTTACTTTAGCTTTTTTATATATGTTCAACATCCACAGGTTGCACTTTTTGATCCGTTACCAAAATTCACAGAAGTATGTAAGATCTATAGTTTCAGGAATTGGGAATGTTACAGAAAAGAGCTCTCAGTATGTGGATTACCATTTTGAACCTTTAGTTGTAACCATGCTTTGTAAAGAATGCTGGAGATTTCCTGAGACTCTCGGATAAGATTGTTATACCAGAATATTGTTTGTTTGTAGTCTTTATACACCGTCATCCCACATGATGTTGGCATTTAACATTGTATGCATTTTCTTGATTTGAAGTGATGTTTCACAAACAAGTTTCGGGAGGAGCACGCGCGCATAATTAACACAGCCAATTCATCATCAGTAATCACATCACTTATCCAATAAACACTAGAGAGAACCCCTATAAATAATCAAGCAGCCTTACCTCCATTATCTCTCGTCTTCCAGAATTGGTACACCCAATCGCCGAATCATGTCAGAGATTGAAGTTTTTCGTGACGAAAGTTCAACCGACTCGTCGGATCCTCCCGCCACCGTCCAAAGCACCAGCGCTCCGCAGGGCAACTCAATCGAGCCCGCGGCTGCAATACGGGGCCGCCGGCCTTCCCGTACTACCGCGGCTAACGCCTCCAAGCGCCGCAGCCCGCCTTCACCCTCGCCTCCAAGGCAGCAACCACCTTCTCCAGCCTCCTCCTACGCGTCAGTTTTTTCACACGCTCCATCAGCAGAAAATTGGACCGTGGCAGGACTCCATCAAGTTCTCACCAGCGCCGGCGTCACTATCCCGCGACGTTCGAGCAAGCCAGATCTCCTCGCCCTCTACAATTCTCTCCAGTCCGGGGAACATCCAAATTCCTCCCCTCCACTCAAATCAGCGACCACAGCGAGCAAGAGCCGCAAATCACCCTACTCGCGGCCCGGCCCAATCTTCACTCCCTCAAGGACCGGCCTCCGGCCACCGAACCACAGCAGCAGGCCCTCGGCCAGCCTGGGCCGCGCCCCGGATGCCGCAGCCCTCAGCCCCCACCTACCTCGAGCTTCCACCGAGCGCCAGCTCGCAACTCAGCCCAGCGAAGAGCCAGCCTTCGCCTCCACAAGCCGCCTCACCAGAACAAGCACGCCTCCGTCAGCGGCAAACAGCTATACGCAGCCTCGGATCAACGAACCCCTCCCCTACCCATGGCCCGCAGCTCCGCCACTTACGGCTAGTCCTACTCCATCAGTGCAAGCCCCGGCGCCCGCTCTTCCCCCCCCTCTCTCCGTTCACCAAGCCCTTTCAGGCTCAAACTTACCCCAATCATTGACCCAAACACCCGCCATTCCCCCTCTCTTCCACGCAGTCAGCTCCGCCCCCGGAGCCCCTTTCTCTCTTTCTACCGCCTCGCCTTTACCCATCCCTCCAAACGCACTCGCACTGGAACCACCCCCCGTGGCCAACTCCATCAGGTCACAAATTTTATCAGGTACAGACATAGATTTATTTTCTTTATTGTCACCAATTTCACCTCCGTCCGCAGATCGGCAAATTGACTGCGGCGAATTCTCCGTCACCCTAAAAAATTCAGCCAACAATCCGTCACGCATTTTGTCTTTCACCGAATTCACTATCGCATTTAATCGTTACACGGAAGTCATATGCACCACCTTCCCTCACAGGAGACGCGAGCTTGGCGACTATCTCGTAATAATCGCCGAGCTTGCACTAGCCTACGGCGGCTCCCATTTCTACACCTATCACAAGCTATTTTCAGCCAAATGCGCAATCCGGGTGGCCCAATGGAATCAATGTCCTTACTGGGGAGCACTAGACAACGAACTTCACAACAGGGTGTTTCTAGGTTGCCGCAATATCACTTGCGCGGTCTGCCGGTCTATTTCCCACTCCACCACCATCTGCCCTTTCATTAACCCATCCATCCCCCCCTGCCCCGAACCATCCCAGCCCAGATCCACCAGCTACGTACCACGCACCTCAAACTTCCCTTACAACCCCCCCCCCTCCCTTACTTCACCACCGCCTTTCTTCCTCCGAAAGCCAGGTCTGCGCCAGCTTCAACACCGGCAGATGCTCTCGGCAAAGATGCCGCTTCATGCACGTCTGCAACTTTTGCGGCGGCGCTCACGCCCGCATAATCTGTCCAGTTTCCAAAGCCGCAAATAAAAATTCTAAAAGATACTTATCGACTCCTGTAAATATTTTTCGCCTATCTTCTGAATTAGTCCATCACCCTGACCCGCATTTTACTAAATACTTACTGTCAGGTCTCTCACACGGCTTCCACCCCGGCGTGGGAAACCTCCCCTCCGAAAGCCTCATCTGCCCCAATCTCCAGTCCGCACTCACCGAACCCGAATCAGTCGATATCCTAATTAAAAAAGAAATAGAAGCAAACTTCATGATCGGCCCCTTCCCCGTCCCCCCTTTCAGCATCTTCCGCGTCAGCCCCATCGGCGTAGCTACCAGAAAATTTTCAGGCAAAAAACGCCTCATAATCGATCTTTCATCACCACATAATTCCCCATTCCCAAGCATTAACAGCCTCATCCCGCTCGAAGAGTTTTCTCTCCACTACCACGACATCGACCAAGCCATCACCCTGATCAAAGACGCAGGTCGCGGAGCTTGGCTAGCCAAAGTCGACATCACGTCCGCCTTTAAAGTAATGCCCATCCACCCAAACTTTTGGCACTTATTCGGCATCCGCTGGCAGGAACATTTTTATTTTTCCGTCCGCCTCACCTTCGGTTGTAGAAGCAGCCCCAAAATTTTCGACATGTTATCAGAAGCAATTTGTTGGATCCTCTCAAACAATTACGACATACCCTATCTGGTCCATCTTTTAGACGATTTTTTGATCATCTCGCCACCCGATTCCATCCCAGCCGCGCACCTCTTGACAACCCAAAAAGTCTTTTCAGAACTCGGAATTCCCCTCGCCCAAGATAAAACCGCGGGCCCCAGCACTTCTATCGAATTTTTGGGTATCAACTTGGATTCACAAAAATTCCAAGCTTCTCTACCCAAGGAAAAAATCGACAGGATGATTTTGGTAGCATCCACCCTCGTAGCAAACCCAACCTGTTCCAAACGCGAACTGTTATCCGTCCTCGGCCATTTAAATTTCGCGATGCGCATCATCCCACAAGGCCGCCCCTTCATCTCACATCTCCTCACTCTCGCATCTTCCACCCATGCCCTAGAAGATCAAATAGCCCTAACCGACTCATGCTGCAACGAGCTCAGCCTATGGATATCCTTTTTCAAACGTTGGAACGGATTATCCTTCTTTTATAAGAACTTGATTTCTTCTCCAGTCGACATCCAATTGTTCACCGACGCCGCCCCCTCCATCGGCTATGGGGGATTTTACCAAGGACGCTGGTTCGCATCTACTTGGCCCTGCCAGCTATCCAATCTACCACAGTCATCAGCATCCTCTGCTCTATTCGAGCTCTATCCCATAGTCATCGCAGCCTTCCTGTGGGGTAAAGAATGGTCCGCTACCAGCATCATTATCCACTGCGACAACGAAGCCACCGTACACTGCGTCAACAAATCTCGTTCCCATTCACCCATGCTAAACCCCCTGTTAAGACGTTTAATCTGGATTTCAGCTTGCGACCAATTCATCATAACCGCAAGGCACATTCCCGGGTCAAAAAATCAGATAGCTGACTCTCTCTCTCGTTTTTCTTTTCAGAAATTCAGAACATTGGCACCGGAGGCGGATCCACTCCCCACCCCAGTACCTCCCTTTTCAGAACTGATATTCCCTTAAACCATCCCTTGAAACCTCTCCTCGAAGCTTCCCTCAACTCAATTCTCCAAGCAGTCTCCCCAAGGACCCTCGAGTCATACCTGACAGCATGGAAAAGCTTTAAAACTTTTCACTCCGCTTATAACCTGCCATTCCCCGCCTTTTCACTACTGGCCATCACCTCATTCATCTCCCACCTCAACATAAACAAAAAACTCCAAATCAGTTCCATTAAAGGTTATCTAAGCGGACTACAATTTTTTCACAAACTTTTATACGGTTCCCCTTCCGCCCATATAGCCAATTCACAGACCTCCCTACTTATTAAAGGTATCCAAAAAACCAATCCCACCCGCCCCCAAGACCTCCCCCACCCAAAGCCCAAAATAACTCCTAAAAAAATCTTGACCAAATGCATTTCCACCCTCCGCAGAGGTACCATTCCGTCCACACCGCCCACACACTCGACGCCATGTTTATCCTGGCCTTCTTTGGCTTTCTCAGATGCTCTGAGCTCGCCATCTCATCCAGTTTCGACCCAGCCATCCACCCCACTATCTCAGATCTAGTAGTGCTGGACGACGAAACCATTTCTTACACCATTAAGCAAAGTAAGACAGACCAAACAAAGAAAGGCCACTTCATTTACATTTTCAAACTCCAATCGCTTATATTACCATACCAAACCCTCCTAGCTTTCCTCCACCTAAGGAAATCACAGTCCAAACTCCCATCCGACCCCATTTTCACAGACGACTCCAACCGCCCCGTCACTCGTTTCTGGTTTCAAAAGCACCTCAAGGCAGTCCTGCTCCTATCAGGTACCCCAGCCGGAAACTTTTCCAGCCACTCATTCCGAATAGGCGCAGCAACCACAGCGGCCCTCAAAGGCCTTTCCCAACAGCAGATCCAAGTACTCGGTCGCTGGTCGTCAGAGGCTTTCAAAAGCTACATTCGATCAGACCGCTCCCACATCAAGGAAGCCCACCAGACCCTAATCGGCCATCCCCTCTAGAATACACCTCCAAACCCTATAGCAACCTCTCCTCTCCATCACACTCCCCCCCCAACTGTTTTTTCCCACTGCCGCAGCAGTGTCTGCTCCCGCAGGAGCTTTCTCTGTATTTCCCCACTGCCGCAGTAGTGTCTGCTCCCGCAGGAGCCTTTTTCTGTATTTCCCCACCGCCGCAGGAGTCTCCGCTCCCGCAGGAGCCTTTTCTGTATTTCCTCACTGCCACAGTAGTGAATGCTCCCCTCAGGAGCGCTGTCTGTATTTCCACACTGCCGCAGCAGTGTCTGCTCCCGCAGGAGCGCTATCTGTTTTCCCACTGCCGCAGCAGTGCTCGCTCCAGCAGGAGCCTCTTCCCCTCCCGGCCCCCTCCCCTCCCCAACAGCCCCATGCCACCCAGGAACACCCACCAGCTGTCTTCTTCACTGCCGCAGTAGTGCCTGCTCTAGCAGGAACCTTCTCTATATTTCCCCACTGCCGCAGTAGTGCCTGCTCCAGCAGGATCCTTCTCTATATTTCCCCACTGCCCCAGCAGTGAATGCTCCCGCAGGAGCACCTTCCGTTTTTCCCCACTACCGCAGTAGTGTCCGCTCCCGCAGGAGCTCCCTCCATTTTTTCCACTGCCGCAGCAGTGCTTGCTCCCGCAGGAGCACCTTCCGTTTTTCCCCACTACTGCAGTAGTGTCCGCTCCCGCAGGAGCTCCCTCCATTTTTTCCACTGCCGCAGCAGTGCTTGCTCCCGCAGGAGCGCTACCTGTATTTCCTCACTGCCCCAGCAGTGTCTGCTCCCGCAGGAGCGCTACCTATTTTCCTCACTGCCGCATCAGGTGCTCGCTCCAGCAGGAGCCTTCCCAGTACTTCCCCACTGCCGCAGCAGTGCCCGCTCCCGCAGGAGCCCCATCAATATCTCCCCACTGCCGCAGCAGTGTCCGCTCCCGCAGGAGCGCCATCTATATTTTCCCACTGCCGCAGCAGTGCCCGCTCCCGCCGGAGCTCCATCAATATCTCCCCACTGCCGCAGCAGTGTCTACTCCCGCAGGAGCGCTATCTATATTTCCCCACTGCCGCAGCAGTGCCCGCTCCCGCAGGAGCTCCATCAATATCTCCCCACTGCCGCAGCAGTATCTACCCTCACCTCCTCCCTCCTCTCCCCATGCTGCCACAGCAGCACACTTCTTCCTCCAAGATGCCGCAGCATCATTACAAGCGGTGTCCAGCATCCCATCAGCCCTAAAGCCATGCAATTTTTGGGGGGTCTCTTAGCCACTATTTGGCTGCTGTCCCACGATAAGCATTTTTTGGGGAGCTTTTGGGTCCGGGCCAAATGCCGAGCTAGGACCCCTCTCCCCGGGCGAGGGGAGTACCCCGGGCTCGGGAACTACTACCGAGCTCGGAGCCCTCTCCTCGGACAGCATGCCAAATACGCATACCGTTTATTCAGTTCATTATTAAGTAAGTGTGAACTCGTGAAGTGATGTTTCACAAACAAGTTTCGGGAGGAGCACGCGCGCATAATTAACACAGCCAATTCATCATCAGTAATCACATCACTTATCCAATAAACACTAGAGAGAACCCCTATAAATAATCAAGCAGCCTTACCTCCATTATCTCTCGTCTTCCAGAATCCCTCCACCACCCCAACTCCTCACTTCCAGTCCGTTTTCACCCCAGCAAGGGGTAGGGGGGAGCTTTTGGGTCCGGGCCAAATGCCGAGCTCGGACCCCTCTCCCCGGGCGAGGGGAGTACCCCGGGCTCGGGAACTACTACCGAGCTCGGAGCCCTCTCCTCGGACAGCACGCCAAATACGCATACCGTTTATTCAGTTCATTATTAAGTAAGTGTGAACTCGTGAAATTAAATAAGAAACCTCTATCTTGTTGTTTAGCTACCCTGATGAAACTTGTCCTTACCAAGGGTTATTTAGATTTGAGAATTTTTGATGTAGGACAGCTACGGGTACCCCAGTGAAAATTATGCTTATCTGAGAAATTTCTGGTTCTTGTTAGAACTAAGAATCCATTGAAGTATCATTATACAAGCGTTATATTGATGACATGTTTGTACTGTTCCTTTGGACTCCTTTCATCAATACTTGAATTCCATACTAGATCATCTACTAAAGTATATATCATAACTAGTTACCTAGCTGGGGACAACTTTCCGGCGCTGCATCATATCATTGCTCCTGCTGCACCCATGGTACGACAGCAAAGTTCCTTGATTATTATGCCGGAATGAGAGTATAGTTCCTAGCGATATCAGCCTAGAAAATTGCAATCTATAATTTTCAGTTGGTCTTAGTAAACGATGTAACTACAGAAAGAGTCAATCTTTAAATCAGAAAAATATCTAGGCCCATATTCATGAAAAATCTTAGTGCTAAGAGTTGCTCCTAGAAACAAAATTCTTCAAAATTCTTAGAAATGTGGGCGTTTCCTCTTAAAATTAAAGAGAAGATCTTAGTAAAAACAAATAAGTAATTCAGACAGCATCTTAATCCTTAAGAGAGGTCTTAAGGTCCAAAATTGTTAGGAGTATGAATGATGACTTTTAATAGGCTCAAGAGTTTCTTTAGCAGTGGAGAAAATGGACGAAACATGAAGAAGAAGAAGAAATGTGTTGCACACAATGTTTGACAGTGAGTTAATAAGACGCCACACATTAGATCGTGCAGGGATCATGTTTGTGACCGATCTTATTAGAAACACGCTAACATCTCTGACACCGCGCAGAAATGCCATCGCACCAGAAATGGACGTAATCTCTACATTAACTACATTAACATATTTGGCAACTGGAAAAATGCAACTATGCAGCAGTGATGATTTGGGATCCAAAATGCAGCTGATAGAATCCTTACTAATGCAAGAAAATATGATCATATCACCCCAGTTTTACAGTCTCTACACTGGCTGCCTGTTAAGTTTGTATTAGTTACAAAATTGTTCTACTTACTTCTCAGGCACTTAATGGTTTAGCTCCTGCGTACCCAAGTCTCCTATCACGCTACAATCCATCACGCTCCCTAAGGTCGCAAAACTCTGGACTCTTGGTTGTACCTAGGATAGCAAAATCTACTAAAGGAGGCAGAGCTTTTTTACATTTGGCCCCCAAACTCTGGAAAGCTTTCCTGATAACGTTTGGGGTTAAGATACACACTCTCTGGTTAAATCTAGATTAAAGACACACCTCTTTAGCCAATTATTCACATAATGTATCTCATAATCTTGTACTTCAGTTACATCTGATCAAATGCATATTCTCTGTTTGGTTTGCTTGGTTTTAACTGCAGCTACGCTAATTTTTCTCTATTTTGCTTGTTTCTGCCACGGGATGGGCATCCCAAGGTAACTAGGGACTACCACTCTTCAACCTGGATCCAGCCCTTATGAAGAAATGAGATAATCAAACTCTTGAGGAAAGATGATGCCAACCCTTCTGAGGACCTCAGCTGATGCCAAACTTGAACCAGCATACAATCACAACATATAATCATTGCTGTTAATAGTGTTCACCTTTTGTTTGAATACATATCATTAACTAACTGGATGATTTTCTCTGTACGTATCTGCCATATGGACATAACATTGACATAGTCACTACTGAAAGGCTACTCCTAAATGTAATGTAGAAATTAACATTTTCTGTGAAGCTGCTTTGCAACGATTTGTATTGTGACACACACTATACTAGTGACGCGCACTATACTTGTGACACGCACTATACTTGTGACGCGCACATGCACTATAGTACACTATGTGTACTGAGTATATGTATGTGTATTTTGCACATTGTCTTCTGTATAGTCTGTAAATATGTACTGTCCATATGTAAATTGTTTGTTGTTTTTTTTTGCACTGTCTGGAGCACGCTCATAAGAATTTCACTCACCAAGGCACTTGTGCTGTGGTGATGTGACAATAAAAGTGATTTTATACAGGAAGCCATTGCCACATTTTGTAGAGTAGCACATCTGTCGCTGATTGTAAGAATGTAGTATGTGTCAGTATTCTGATGTCTGAAGGTCTTGACTATTGCCGAATCCTCACGTTTTTTAATCAGTAAAGTTGAAATTTCATTTAAAATGAGTGTTGCACCCTTAGTGGAGCATCTCTTTTTAACACTTTTTCAGTTTAAACTCTCATTTTTAATTTTGTTATAATTTAACTAAATTTTTTTGTCATTTGATATTTTGTCTGTTATGAAATCTTAATTTTGAATCTTGACTGTCAATTTTGACGTCAATTACAACTTTGTCATAATTGACTCAATTTAGATTTTTTGTCAGAATTTTATTCCCCCCCCCCCCCCCCGATATAAGACCTTCTATCTAATAGTTATACAAATATTGCATTTTTGTCATAATTCTGATTTATCAAAACGATTCTTTCTCTAGTGAGATCGAAACCAGTCCTGCACACTTCACACAATTCCCACAGTTTATGGCTTTCAGCTGAATTTGTAACAATGGGTACAATTATTTTATTTTTTTCCTCCACAGAACAGTAACAGCATATGGGTTTAGAGCACCACAAAACATGCAAATGATGACAGAATCTTAATTTTGGGTTAAGATATTACTTTAAGTAATAGTTAATATCCAGTGTTTTCAATATTTGTATTGGTAGATATTTTTGTGGTCTTCATAGGTGGGTTACACAAGAACTATGTATATAAATATAGTGGGATGTAAGAAATGTAGATCCATTACTGCAGTTGGGCCTGACAGGAATCTAGCAGCTGCTTAAAGTGTACTATTGAGTGTGTCTTTATAGTACACTATGTGTACTGAGTATATGTATGTGTATTTTGCACATTGTCTTCTGTATAGTCTGTAAATATGTACTGTCCATATGTAAATTGCTGTTGTTTTTTTGCACTGTCTGGAGCACTGTAAATGCTCCAGTGCAGCTTTTTTGCACTGTCTGTCCATATGTAAATTGTTTGTTGTTTTTTTGCACTGTCTGTCCATATGTAAATTGTTTGTTGTTTTTTTGCACTGTCTGTCCATATGTAAATTGTTGTTGTTGTTTTTTTTTTGCACTGTCTGGAGCACGCTCATAAGAATTTCACTCACCAAGGCACTTGTGCTGTGGTGATGTGACAATAAAAGTGATTTGATTTGATTTGATTTGATTGATGTGAATTCCAGTCAGAAACAGAGAACTTTAACTGGATCACTGTCTGTGACCTTTGACCTCTGTGTGTCAGTCTGAGCATGAAGCCGGACAGGAGCATGCTGGCAGGAACAAATACAGTATGATAAAGCAAAGGCTTTACGTGCATTAAACTGAGCTGTGTATAGGTAATACATTAGGGTTTGGCTTAAGCTGATGCTGAAGAACAAGCATCACTCGTGTCACAGGGAAGATAACAGCTGTTATGAGTGTGATCTCCATTCAGAGATGATTCTTTGTGTTCCTCTCTCTTATTTGTGAATCGCTCCTCATGCTGTTCTTGATTTTGTCAGGATTGTTCAGCTTTAATGAGACAGGATCTTTACGGATTATGTACCTGAAACCAAAACAAACACTATTGAAATGTACATAAAACTAAGATACAACCATTCGGCTGAATATGATGTCTTGATCATACTGCATCCTAAAACCAACAGACAGCATGGATAATAAACAGAAATTACATAATTTAGACAAGAAATCATAAGATATGATTTAAAATAAAATGTCCTTTTTTTAGACCAGTAAGATTTATTTTATAGTGAGATACTTTTGTATCTTTCATAACAATTGACAATTAAGAAAATTGTCCAAATTCTCATTAAAATAAAAACATACTGTAATTGCATCTGTTTTGGGCTATCAATATAATATACGTGTGTGTATATATAATATATATTATTATTATATATGTTTTATTATCATTCTATATTTTTAAATATATATAATACACTATATGTAGTGTTAGCTGAGGTAACACTTTGTTTGATAGTCCACTATAGACATACTACTAACAGTGAGTAACTCTGCTACTACATGTCAACTAGCAGTCATTAGAGTATTAGTAGACGTTCTGCTTAATATCTTCTAACACTTTATTTAGATGAGTTCACAACATACAACATACTGACTATGAGAAACTTTACAAGTCTGTCAACTTATTCTACTAAACCTAACCTAACAGTCTACTCTGAGAGTCAGTACACATGTAGTTGTAAATTAATGAGAATTAGTTGACATGTAGTTACAAAGTTACGTGTAACTATCAAAATAAATTACAACCCACAATTAATTTAGTATGATTTTAAGTATTTAAAAAAAAAAATAAAGTTGTCTATTATAATGCAAAACTACTAAAATAGGCTTATAAATAAGAAAATAATAAATCTGAGTTTTGCTATAATTTGATGCAGTGTCCCTATGAAGTGCACTGAGTTCACTTACACAATGTCATTGAGCTCCAGTCTTGTATCTGGTGACGGGTTGATTAAGGCGTATGAGTGACTGCTCTGGTTATTATTCGGCTCATCTGGATTGAGAGACAAATGTTAATAATATTACCACAATCTTCTTAGCTGGGGTTCCCAACTCCAACTCATACACAATGACAAGGTGTTCAGGATTACTAGAAAGCTACAGGCAGGTGAGTTAATCAAGGTTGGAGCAGGAGCGTGGCCCTCGAGGGACAGAGATGAGAATCCCTGTTCTAGAGGTTTTCAATCATTACGATGTGTAATTCTAAAGAACTCCAGGACCTTTTCCTAATAATGAGACACTCAACTGAAAATAGGACGTATAAAATCAAATACATTGAAACAAATATATACTCCTCCTCCTGCTGCAGAACACATCCCTCAAACCATGACACGTCCTCCTCCACTGTGCACTGACTTTACACACTGTTTCCCATCAGACCTAAATAAATTAAACTTGCTTTTATCACTGAAGTGAACAGTTCTCCTCTGTTCACTCAACATGCTCTTCAGCAAAGGTGAGCCTAGCCTTTTGGTTCTTTCTGCTGATGAGAGGTTTGGTCACTGCAGAGTGCACTTTCATTCTGACTTCTCTTAAAAGTCAAGACTGTGTAAAACGATGGATTCTTACTCTGTTCAGCGCTGAACTGGCCAGCAATTCCAGCTGCAGTGCTGAACCGATTGCCTGGGATTCTCTGCATTCTCCTGCCCTCTGTGCACTTGTCTTTTGTGGACAACCAGTATTTTTGGGGAACTTGTAAAGATGCAATGTTCTAGAAATATTATCTTGCTATTTACTGCTATTGGCCTTCATCTGGACAACCTGGTCTCAGAGGGTTTCAGTCATTTAAGAATGGCTCACCTGCTTTCAAAATCAATGATAACCGAACAGTTAGGCTGCCAGTTAAATTAGGTTTATCAGATATTTAAAGAAAGGTTAATCATGCACCCTGGTTCTATAAAGTTATTCAAATCAAATGATTTGTAAACCTTTTAGATAACATCCTACTTCATTCTGAAATGGTTTCACTATAAAGTTTGACTGGCGTCTCACCGAATATCCCAGTGTGGACAGCCTCAGGTTCTTCATGCGTTTCTTGACCAGCTCAGAGAGCTCCTGTCTCTCGGAGTATGAGAGCAGGATGCCACGCTGCTGGCTCAGTCTGTCTGTTTCGCGCTCCGCGTGCCACGGCCCCAGCAGATTGGACGCCCACTGCATGCTCCTTCGACGCAGAGATTGATTCGGGGTGTCTGGCAGTTCACAGTGAAGACCCTCCTGTTGCTCCTCCGGGTCCTTCCCCTCCTCAAAGACTGACACCCTGTCTGAAATGTCAGATTGTGGAGTCTAGAAGAAAGAAAAACAAGCTTTGTTCTTGATATTTCCAACATGCTGATATTACAATACATCATTTTAACCTCTTAATCTGTAACTTTTATTCAATTAACTGCAGACATTTTTTAAGTTTAATAGCACTGTTACTGCATTTTATTTTAATTTTTAAAAGGAACAATTCCAAAAATTGTAACATCTAATTGCATTTTCTCAGTTTCTATTATATTTAAGTATTTAACTTTGTTACCAATGTTATAATGAGAAAAATTACCAAACTATTTTAATTTCAAATTAGGGAAAAATGTTTGGCTATAACAACACAACTAGCACATACTGAATGACAACTCAATTTCCATAATTTGTTGAAAAACTGGACATTAGGCAGTTTCAAGCTTTATTAATATGGAACCATATTTCTGCCATTAAAGGTGCATTCTGCAAAATTGAAAATAAATGTGCAAAATTGATACAAAAATGGCAATACATAAATTCATCCAAGAATCCTGAAAAAAATGATTAAGTTTTTGTGGAGTTCACATAATTGGTAAAAACGAATGATTAAGTAAAGAGTAAAGCTGGATCCCTTCCTTCCCAGTGTAACTGTTTCTCATGATCTAAAAGTGTACATGTGATTGGGATTGAATGTAATGAAACCTCAGGAGGGTCAAATATCTGAGACTCGGTCCTGTAGATGCCGATGGGAATGTCTCCTACAGTGGAGGAGAGCATTTCATACAGTCTGCCATACGTCTCAATGCACAAGTCTTCCTCTGTGATGCTCATCTGAAATGTAATACACAACACTGTAACACTGCTAAAGCAACATCAAATAACAGCAATCTAATAAAAGTCATTTAAACGAGGATGTGGGCACTGTGCTAGTGTTAAACATCATACTTACAGAACATAAGAACCCAGATTTCGGTGCGGTTTCTAGTCCAAGCAGCAGTTTGGTGATGGTTATCATATAATCCTTAACAAAACACTGAAACAACAGAAGCACTTCTAGCACAGAAAATGTAAAATAAAAGCATTTATTTAAAATAGAAGTCTTTTGTAAAAATGCAAAAGTTGCTCCTGTCACTTTTTAAAAATAATTTTAATGCACCTGTGCTTAATAAAAGTATTCATTCATTTCAAAAAATGTATTGACCCCAAACATTTGAATGGTATTGTATATAGAAAAAAAATGGTTTAATGTGCTAAATCAAATTCCACAACTGTAATGACTGATATGTAATGTGATCTGTATTTGTAAGGACGTCCAGTATGTCCATTCTTGCTAATGTTGCCATCTAGTGGTCATTAGCAGGCACACAGGCAAAAATAATTTCAGCAGCACCTGGTGTCTTAGTACCTGATAGAGCAGTGTGTCCAGCATCCCAATGCTAAACACCCTACCAGCTGCAAAAGGCAGGCGAAATATGAAGCACAGGTTTGAGCCTTTCTCTCGTTCTTTCTGCTCCGTGAAGCCATGCAAAAAAAACATGGAGAGAAGGTTTAGGCCCAAACAGTTTAATCAAAGCAAAACCATTATTTTATGATTTATTCGAATGAGAGTGACAGAAAGCAATGTCTGCTCACCTTCTCTAGTTTGGAGAAGGCCAGTGCGTGACAGTCCTTTGCACTGAACTGCATGAATCTCATGTTAGCGGGATGGGTTAACTCGGTGATGATGTTGAGGCCGGAGAACAACCTACAGACCAGTCATTCATTTCAGTTACTTAAGATCTTCTGTTCCCTTGTGAAAAACAAGTGCTCTTAATTGAACGGAATAAGCACTTGTGTATTTCAAATATTACAAGGACACTATGATATTATAATGAAATAAACAAGAGTGTACCTAAATTGTGTTTAAAGATGGTACAGTTTCATGAATGTTTCCTAACTATGTATTTCTTCTGCTGAAGACAAAATAAGATATCTAGTATATTTATTTTTTTGTCTGCAACAGAAGAAAGAACGTCATACAGGTTTGAAACAACTTCAAGTGTGGATAATTATGGCAGATTGGTCATTTTTGAGTGAATTTAAAGTAGACTTTTAAACAGTGCACGTTGTAATGTCACATTTAAAGTTTTTAAAGCATATTTTGTATTATTATTTAATAATCTTTTGCCATGCTTTAAAAAAATACTTATTTTGAAGTGTTGACGTGAAGTACTTGATTGAGAAATTTATTTTAAATGTACTAAAGTGTAACTTCATTACTTATCGGTCATTTCATATACATTTAACCCTTTGGGAATCTCAAAATCTCAAGCAGTCTCTGACCTGAACAGGGTCTGGACATTAACAATAGTTTTTGCATCCGCCATATATTCTTCCTCAGCGCACATGGTGCTCTCCTTATCCACAACCACCATATTAGCAGCAAACGAGATGCCACAACGCAACAGGTCATCCAGACTGTAAGGAGATAGATAGATTTGCATCACTCTGGTTTTCTAGACAAGAAGCCAGTAAGATTTTCCATTGGCTTTTGAATTATTGCAGAAAATGTAAGCTCTGTGATAATCAAAATGTATGATTCTTACTCAAATGAACACATCTTTTATTGATTTTTAAGCCTAGATACAATCACTAAAAGTGGAAAGCTGTAGTTAGGCTATAAACAAACTAGGCCTACACCACTGTTGCGTGACTTCATCGTCTTTTGAAATGCTTTTGAAACGGTCTCTCATGTTGTGTTGAATCACGCCTGGGGCAAACTCAGTTTTCCTCTGAATACTAAAGCCTGACGTTTGTTAATGTTTGTGTAGCTGCACAAAACTATGGTATTTCAGCCTGCCAAAACAGGCTGGCCTGACTACCTATACAAGTTGCCACTGAATGCCATGTCACCTGAATCGTTCTCCTTCACTGTGAAGATCATCTCCCCACTGGACTCTGAACACACAGAACAAGAAGCCTGCTGAGCCTTAATGAGGCGGCCATTCAAGATGCTGACTTTGAAACAGATCCTTGTGCCTTTTCTCCTCATTGTTCTGCTCCTTCAGGTCATCGGATGTATCAAGGAGGCTGGATGCTCCAGTTGTGGTTCCCCGACCTAATACAACTGTCATCGACAGTTCCCTAGCTGATTCCACTGAGGAAAGACCTCCTTTCTCAAGCAAGAGGTTCCCTCTATGCTCTAAATTGGTTCATTTTCTCTGACTGGTGTGCAATCCAAAATGAACACCCATCCTCTTGGGAGCTAGTGACCATTTGTCCTTTTTAAAAGAGCTGCTGGATAAGCTGCTGCACCCTTCCATGCTCAATAGAGCCAGAAGACTTAACCCATCTTTCCCTCATGCTGTTCCTATATGAGACCTATCTACAGTCCTCAAGGCCCTTTGAGGTCCTCCGTTTGAGTCGCTCCAGGTGGCTGACGTCCAGCCCTTGTCACTTAAGACCACACTGCTGCAAGTTTTAGTTTCTGTCAAGCATTTGGGTGACTTACAAGTGTTCTTGGTGAGTGCTTCCTGTTTGGAGTTTGGGCCAAACGACTGTAAGTTCATCCTCAAACCCAAGCTAGGTTACTAACTTAAAGTGCTCTCTACATCCGTTCAGAGTGCAGGTCATCACCCTGTTAGCTCTCCCTTCCTCTGAAGATGAGCAGTGAAGTGAAGTGGACACCCCTGAACTTGGGGGGACGCCGGGCGAACTGAATCGCATAGCCGAGCCTGATGGTCCGAATGAGCCAGCGAGACGGACTGGGGAGCGCTAACCAGGCTCGCAGAGACCGCACAAGTGGGACCAAGGGGACCACCGGCGTACCCGCAGTGGGGCAGCGAGGTGGAACGCAGGGACGCGGCTCGGGGGGCTCTCTTTGGGAGGCGGCCCGTAGCGGGGTCTGAGTGTGCTGTGCAACACTTACCTGGTTCCACGGTCGGACAGGGGGTGCAGGAGAGGCTTGGGTGCCCATTTCGAACTGCGCACTGCTGTCCGCTGGCGACAGAAGAGGTGGATGAGAGTGGAGAGGTTTTGCTCCTCCCACTACTCTTCGAGCCCTCTTCGGACCCGGAGATGACAGAAACTGCTCTTTTATTGAAAATTTGGGTACCGCTGGCTGCTGGGCCAGCGGCGGAACAGAAGGAAAAAACAAAGGATTTACCACCCGGCCCTCCTCCGGGGGAAGGAGTGGTGCAGTCACCATCTCCTGAAGAGCAGTCCCAATCATCTCCGGGTCGCCCGTCCTAGGGCCTCTTGCTCTTGGCTTTGCCGCCCCTCTTGGCGGGGGCCTGGACGGGCTGGGGACCCCGCTTATGACTGGCTCCACGGCGCCGCTTGGGTGGAGGCTGTTGCTGCGGCGCGGGAGCGGGGGCAGTCGCAGGGGGTCGCCCTCGGCGACGAGCAGGCTGAGGTGCTGCCGGCGGCAGAGTGGATGCAACAGCGGACCGCCGGGGCAGGATGTGGCTAATCGCCTCAGACTGCTTCTGTACAGCCGAGAACTGCTGGGCGAAGTTCTCGACCGCGTCGCCAAAGAGGCCGGTCTGGGACACGGGGGAATTAAGGAACCTGACTTTGTCGGTATCCCTCATGTCGGCCAGACACAGCCAGAGATAGCGTTCCTGGACCACCAGAGTGGACATCGCACGGCCCACTGCCCGCGCCGTAACCTTCGTCGCCCGAAGCGCGAGGTCCGTCGCAGCACGAAATTCGTGATGAACTTGTGGGTCATGACCACCCTCGTGCAGGTCTCTCAGTGCCTTGGCCTGATGGACCTGCAACAACGCCATAGCGTGTAAGGCGGAAGCGGCTTCCCCACAGGCCTGGTAAGCCCTGCCGGTAAGGTCCGACGAGTGCTTACAGGCCCGGGAAGGGAGAGACGGCTCCCCGCGCCAGGTGGAGTTAGGGCACAGCTGCATAGCCACGGCCCGCTCCACTGGGGGGATGCGCGTGTAACCCTTAGCCGTACCGCCATCAAGGGTGGTGAGGGAGGAGAGCCCACTGGCACGGTTTCGGGCAGTAAAAGGTGCCTTCCACGTACCAGTGAGCACTTCCGGGAAGAAAGGAAACCGGGGTGGGTGGCTGAGAACCAGCTCGTGCCACCCGAGAAACCAATCATCCAGCCTTGAGGGTTCAGGACACGGTGGAGGATTCCACACGAGCCCGACCCTGTTGGCGGCCCGGGAAAGCATAGCCATCATTTCCGGATCTGTATCGGGCACAGCCACCGTACCTGAAGGAGGTAACTGCGCCGACGCGTCATCTCCAGAAAAATCTGACTCACTGTTACGTGTATGTGTGACATTTATATTTTGAGTCCATAGGTGGCGTTGGTGGGGATTCCCATTCCGAGAGTCGCGTGACGTCATCAACGACTCTGGATAAATAGGCTGCGAGGCACAATGGAAGCTCTCTCTGTTGCTCCGCTCTCCCATTCTTCTCGCAATCGTCTCTCTCATCGCCTCGTTGGGGCTATTTTGTTATTTTTCGTTATGCCTAGGTTCACTTTGTGAATCTGTGTTTTGTTGTGTGTTATTCTTATTTTCTTATCGGCAGCGGGTAGAGTGTTTATTTATTAGTCACGTTTTGCTTAGTTAGTAAGAGCTGAGCGAGGGAAGCAGGTGTCCGGAAGACTCACCCGTTCTTATTTTTACTTCGGGAGACAGGTAAGAACTTTTTTTCCGAGAACAGGTGTAGTTAGGGGTCTGTTTTCTTAGCTTTCCTACCCGTGAGTTGATTATGTATTTGTTTATAAATATTCTTTGTGAATTGTTGTGCATTCCTTTCTGAGTGTTTGAGTTGAAATCAGTACTTGAATTAAATAAGAGGCGTTTTGAAATTCACATCAGGTGTTGTGGTTCTTTAATATGTTCGGCCTGTGTCCTTTAATTGATTGTTTGAATTAACGAGCCTTGAAGTGGTTATGGGCCGTAACACTCACCCTCCGATGCAGCTATCGACATCCGGTGATCGAGAGGAGCGCCGAAGGACACAGATGGTGCACACCTTTGAGATGGCCCACCGCGCTCCTCCGGCAGCTCTGCTGGCTGCGGAGTGCAGGAGGAATGAGGTTTCCTAGGGGGTTGGTTCCCCGAAGGAAACGCACTCACTGTGATCCTCAGATCACCAGTGTCACCGCTCGCAGCAACCCTCTGAGGGGGGTTGGAACGAGGCAGCGGCACTGGGACTCCGCCCCTTTGCAGGAGCTGGAGTCTCGATCGCAACTCCGAGATTGGTCATCTTCCCACAATGGGTACATGACTCATCCACAAACGCTGCCTCAGCGTGCGCTAAGCCCAGACACGTGAAGCAGCGAAACTGATGGAAAGAGAAACGTATGGTGAAACATTGGAACAGTTCACGATCCAAAGCACATCACATCAAGTGTTATGGCATGGGCATGTATGGCTGCCGATAGAACAAGCTCACTGGTGTAACTACTGACAGAAGTAGTGGGGTGAATTCTGAGGTCTTTAAGGCTATTCTCTGCTTACATTCAGTCAAACGCTACCAAACTGATAGGTGTAACAGATGTGTATGCCAGTAAGGGCAGTGTGTAAACCTCACTCTCCTGACCTCAAAAAAAAAAAAAAGAGGCGCTCTAGCGACTGACGCTAGAGGGGCCTTTAGCCTCCTTGGTAGAGCGCCCGCCTCCCGTGCCGGAATCCCGGGTTCGAGACCCGCTCGGTGTGATGGTGCGGAGCGGGGGGGGGTTACATTGGTGCCGTGACCCGGATGGGAGTGTGGTTTAGGGGGGTGAGTGTAACAGATGTGTACGCCAGTAAGGGCGGTGTGTAAACCTCACTCTCCTGACCTCAAAAAGAGGCGCTCTAGCGACTGACGCAAGAGGCTGTAGCCTTTAGCCTCCTTGGTAGAGCGCCCGCCTCCCGCGCCGGAATCCCGCTCGGTGTGATGGTGCGGACCCGGGGGGGTTACTTACATAGGACACCGCTTCACAGTGCAGATGGAGAAAGGCCCAAAACATACTGTGAAAGCAAATCAAGACTTTTTGAAGGCAAAGAAATGGAATTTCCTTTCAATGGCCAACTCAGTCGCCTGATCTTAATCTAATAGAGTGCTTTTCAGTTACTGAAGACGAGACTGAGAACAGAAAGACCCACAAACAAGCAGCAGCTCAAGGTGGCTGTAGTGAAGACCTGGCAAAGCATCTCCAGGGAGGAAACTCAGAATCTGATGTCCATGGGCTCCAGACTACAGGCAGTCATTAACTGCAAAAAAAAAACATTTTTGCTTCTATTTACTATTATGCCACTTTGTCCAAAAACGCTTGAACCCCTGAAAATGGAGGTACTTCGCTTAAAACTGTAACTCATTGTTACTTGACTGTTACTCCTAAATGGTAAATGTCATTTTGTGGAACCTTTTAAAATAAAGCTAAAAGTCTGCGCTTCAATCACATCTTGATTGTTTTATTTCAGATCCATTGTAGTGACGTATAAAGGCAAAAGCACAAAAATTCAGTGTCCAAATATTTCTGGACCTGACTGTACACCGGGTGTTATGGGAAGAGTTCCCAGTTCCAGCTGACCTAATTAATGCAGCCTAACAATCCTTTAATGGATTTGAATTATAGAAATGTGATCTCCAAGCTGCCCTTCGCCTCCTCCTGCACCTGAACGAACAAATACAAATCGCAGTTTAAACATGCAAACAGAAAAAGATGTGAAAGAGCCCAATTCAGCACCAGCGTGCGGTGTTCTGTGCGCACAGTAATGAAACCTCAGGAGGTTCAAGTGTCTCCTAATCTAAAAGTGTATATATTTTGGGATTGGAATAAAAGTAAAGAAACCTCATGAGGTTCAAGTGTCTGAGCATTTCATAAATTCTGCCATATATCTCAATGCACAAGTTCTCCTCTGTGATACTCTGAGATGTAATGTAATGTGTCATATTCTAACACTGCTAAAACAACATCAAATAAACGCATATTATAAAAGTCATTAAGATGTGGATGTGGGGAATGAAAGAAGTCTCTTATGATCACCAAGGCTGCATTTATTTGATCAAAAACACAGTAAAACAGTAATGTTTTAAAATGATCATAATATAAAAGGAGTATTTTAATATTTGATGTAAATAAAAAAAACTTACAAATGTATTTATTCCTGTGATTAAAACTGTATTTTCAGCATCATTACTCCAGTCTTCAGTGTCACATGATTCTTCAGAAATCATTCTAATTTGCTGCTCAAGAAACATTTTAAATGATCAATGTTGAAAATTGGGATACTTCATATTTTTTTGGCAACCATGAAATGTTTTTCAGGACTGTTTGATGAATAGAACATTTTAAAAATGCATTAATTTGAATAGACTTTTGTAACAATTCAAGTCTTTACTGCCTCTGTGTTTTCAGCTATTTAGCAATTTAATGAATCCTTGCTTAAAAGTATTCCTTATTGAAAAACCCGGTAGTGTGTGGTGCTGCTGGTGTAGAACACACATGCGCTACACCTTGTTTACTTGCAGAGGAAAGCATGCACATGTGTCATGGTACTCTCCAAAATGAAAACAGAGGGGATGAGGAGGAGAAGAATCGCTGAATAAAGACATTATTATTGGGTTTTTTTTGCACAAAATATTCTTGTAGCTCTCATTTCATCATAAATATCTTAATTTGTGTTCCAAAGATGAACGAAGGTCTTACGAGTTTGGAACGGCATGAGGGTAATTAATAACAGAATTAAAATTTTTGGGGTGAACTATCCCTTTAAAGACCTTTTTTGCTGTATGTTTACAATCCTATTTATCATAAGAATTCATATTCAAAACAACTTATGTTTTATAACAATTAAATCAGTCAGATTTGTAAAGATGACCAATCATAAAGATTACAGTAGTGAAAATAATAATAAAAACAGGTAAGGCTGTCCAGAACCCTCCTGTGCTTTAATCTGTGCTTTTAAACCACCACCAAGCATGAAACATTGTCACAACTAGATAAAACCTTCTACCCAGTCGTTTGGCAGGGATTGTGCTTGTTGCTCTGCAGGTGCTGCCAGTACTGGATGAGCTCATTGGGTTGAAACCAGTGAGAGGTGATCAGGTTGCTGTATCTACAGCTAGAGTAGGGCACTCGCCAGTGATTGAACAGCAGTTCATTTGGTGGTAGCGATGGCTCTATCTTCAGTTTAGCTAGACACATACCCACATAAACATCTTCTAAATGCAGTCGGGGTATGGTTAGAGATGCCACGTATATCCTTCGGGCCACATCGCCTGAGAAGACATACCCAGTCCCAGAACAAAAGGTGGGGTAACGCTTACCAGGGTACACTTCTGGGGGCATGTACCATTTACTCTCTTTGTCTCGGTTTGGGGAGAGATCTAACATGTTAAGTCCTGTGAAATACTTCTGTGTTAGTTGCCCTTTGGGCTTTAGGAGTTTTTCTATGAGGTATTCGGTATTGACAAACATGTCACTGTCTGTCTTCATGACGTATTTGGCCTCGGGACAGTACTTGGTTATCCAGTACATCCCCATCAGCGTTTTTAGAGTAAGGTTGTTGTAAGTATCCCTGTAGTCTTGCTGGATGATATCATGATACCGATGGCTTTCATCATCTATTGTGTGCTGCAGTTTGCTGCCATTTTTTTGGGTGTCTTCATTTAAACCTATGAAAAAAAGGCGGACCAAACCCCCTGCCACGCTTTCATTAGCCCACGTTTTCCTGATGGCGTCCCTGGCGTCTGTGTTCTTGGGCTCAACTGAAATCAAAAGCACTAAGAAAGGAGCTCGCAGCAGACATGCGTTCCGCTCGTTGAGGATGTACTCGTACGGCTCCTCTTTAAGTATCCTCGCCACTCTCAGCTCTTCGCTCGAACTGATGTTCGAAAATAAGGAGTTTTCCAACCCCTGCTGCAAACGGTCATCCAAAGCTGAGATGACATTTTCATTTGAATTTATTGGTGAAGAGGACTCTTCAAGCTCCCTCAACTTGGTTGGATTCATCAATTTGGAGAAGGTGTTCATGGTTTGGTGCGCTTGAGCAGCAAACTTCTCCTGGACGATTTTACTAGGCCATTGACCCTGAATAACAAGACCTCCCACAAACACGATCACAATGAGGAAAAGGGCCACACTGCAGTATCTGTGCCTCCGCTTCCATCGCATGATCTCTTTGGGTTTGTTAGATTTGTCAAACTTCCCAGAGTAAACTGTAAGTCCAGATATGTGGAAACCTGCAAATAAAAAAGGGAACAATTTTTATTTACTTATTGTTGCTGCACAAAATTTGCTATATTTTAATTATGTATATGATAGATTTAAATGTGGCATTTTCAAATGGAGCTCAGTGCGCTACACTCTTCTTGATATATACAGGTGCATCTCAATAAATTAGAATGTGGTGGAAAAGTTCATTTATTTCTGTAATTCAACTCAAATTGTGAAACTCGTGTATTAAATAAATTCAATGCACACAGACTGAAGTGGTTTAAGTCTTTGGTTCTTTTAATTGAGATGATTTTGGCTCACATTTAACAAAAACCCGCCATCTCAATGAATTAGAATACTTCATAAGACCAATAAAAAAATATTTTTAGTGAATTGTTGGCCTTCTGGAAAGTATGTTAATTTACTGTATAAGTACTCAATACTTGGTAGGGGCTCCTTTTGCTTTAATTACTGCCTCAGTTCGGCGTGGCATGGAGGTGATCAGTTTGTGGCACTGCTGAGGTGGTGTGGAAGCCCAGGTTTCTTTGACAGTGGCCTTCAGCTCATCTGCATTTTCTTTTGGTCTCTTGCTTTTCATTTTCCTCTTGACAATACGTCATAGATTCTCTATGGTGTATTGCCAAGTGATACCCCATAGGTAGTGTGGGGTATACTACCCAGCAAAAATCATCACTGACTGTGGAGACTTCACACTGGACTTCAAGCAACATGGATTCTGTGCCTCTCCACTCTTCCTCCAGACTCTGGGACCTTGATTTCCAAATGAAATGCTAAATGTACTTTTGTATCTGATGTATCTGAAAAGAGGACTTCGGACCACTGAGCAACAGTCCATTTCTTTTTCTCCTTAGCCCAGATAAAATGCTTCTGACGATGTTTCTGTTTCAGAAGTGGCTTGGTAGCTCTTTTCCTGAAGATGTCTGAGCGCGGTGACTCTTGATGCGCTGACTCCAGCTTCAGTTCACTCCTTGTGAAGCTCTCCCAAGTGTTTGAATCAGCTTTGCTTGACAGTATTCTCAATTTGCGGTCATCTCTGTTACTTGTGCACATTTTCCTACCCAATTTCTTCCTTCCAGTCAACTTTGCATTTAATATGCTTTGATACAGCACTCTGTGAACAGCCCCCTTTCAGTAATAACCCTCTGTGATTTACCCTCTTTGTGGAGGGTGTCAATGATCGTCTTCTGGACCACTGCCAAGTCAGCATTGTTCCCCATTATTGTGTTTTCAAAGAACAAGAGACCCAGAATTTATACTGTATGGATGGTCATTTATTGAAACGCAAATGTAAATATTATAATATTTTGAGATACAGATTTTGGACTTTCATGAGCTGTAAACTCTAATCATCAAAATTAAAAGAAAATGTTTTTAATGTTTTAATTAACATGTAATGAATCTAAAATATATGAAAGTTTCACTTTTTATAATAAGTTACAAGAAAAAATTAACCTGTGTGTATATAAATATATATATAAACATTGTGGATGGACCAGTTCCACCCTGGTCCTTATGTGGAATCAACCTAATGCAAGTGTGTAGCATCTTTTTTTGAGCTGCTTCCAGTACTAAAATATTTATATGATCATCTTATGTGGTTTGCATCCATCAGGCTTCAAATAAAAACACAAAGCAAATGAGACAACAATAGATTGATACAAAACAGGAATGACCAAGTGCCAAAGGTCAAAATTTCACCTACAGTATATCAGGTGCTACAGCTGAAAATCCTTAATGTCACAACATATGATAAGTGAAGTTAAAAATCTGACAAATCTTTCTTAGTCAAATTCTCAGACATGATTAAATATATTAATATAATTAATAATTATTTTTTTAAGACAACTTCTAGTATAATATTTCAGTATTATAGAAGTGCATTTATTGTTTTACTACCCTTATGTGCTAAAGTGCAGAATTTAGCTTATCGTAGTTCATAGTATTATAATTTTTTCACTGCAGTATTGCTTTTTTATAATTTATTCAAATAATATATTATAAAATATATTTTGCAGGCATAGTGCACCAATCAGCAACTGCTTGTTTTTGTACACCAGAAAGCAGTTGTATGTGTCCTCAGTGCACAAAAACAAATGCTGTGAACACTTTTGAGCTGATATATTATTAATAGTTTAACGTATTAACTTGTATTAACTGTAGTTTTAGTTCTACAAAACATTGCAATTTAGAGTTTAAACAAAACTGTTCACACAAACACTTTTAAAGGTTAGAAGGAAAACTGTTTATTATAGAAATATTTTAATATTATTATTATTGCTGCTACTTTGTGTTGTCTGGTTTGACGTACCTTTCGCTGGGACAATGAGATACTGGCTGTTCGTCAGTCCTGCTGCAGATAGATGCTGTGGGCTTTGTCATTCTATCTTTATAACTCTTGTCATTTAAGTCTCTTCCTTGTCCTAGATGGTTTGCCACTCCTTTGCTTCAAGTCTGAGTGAACAGAAGATATTTTGACTTGAATAATGATCAGCGATGCACACTTGACTCAACATCAAGGTCCCCAAGCAAATTGCAGGTTTAGCCCCAACACACCATTTATGTGCTCTTTTATATTTCTAACCCTTATTATCTTATTAGGGCATAATAACATTAAAGTTTAATTTCCAATCGGTTGGATCATTTTATTTTTGTGCTTTTATAATTTGGTTGGGCCGAATTTTGTGGATGGATGTTTCAGTGTCCTGATGCTGATGGTAAGAATCCAATTTGACTTTTGCTGAGGACATTGTGCTCTGTAAGGAAGTGTACAAATCTTGTTTTGACGATGCTACAGAACAGCTTCCCCAGATTACTGCTCACACAGATGCCTCTGTAATTGTTTGGGTCTTAATTGTCTCCACTCTTGAATATGGGCGTTATGCGTCCTCGGTTCCAGGCTTCAGGGAAATGACCAACACTCAGAACCAAGTTAAACACTGTTTTCGGGGGAATCCCAATTCTCTGTCTTACTCCTTCCCCTTAGTTTTGCGCGTTCATGTGAGAGTAAGGGCTGTCCCAATTCTGGTTTTGATCGAGGGGTAGGGGTAAGGGGACGGGGTAGATACCCCTTAAAACCAAGAATTTTCGTGAGCTTACTCGAAACCAAGGGGTACCCAGAACACACTGCAGCCAGATCATCACGAGAGTATTTTCAGCTTAAATAATTTATTTAAAATTACGACAGTCTTGTTTTGTGCTCTACACAGTCCTGTAACTTACATATATATTTGCAACCATGTACTTAATTGAAACGTTTTTAAAAATCGCTATTTTTCCACGCTAACGTTACATTGCTGATTTGCACAACAGTCCTGCATTTCTCTGAATAGAGAAAACATCACTAAAACCCACGCAATCGACAAACACACACTTTTAGACGGAGAGTTTGTGATTAAACACACACTTTTAGACGGAGAGTTTGTGATCAAACACACACTTTTAGACGGAGAGTTTGTGATCAAACACACACTTTTAGACGGAGAGTTTGTGATCAAACACACACTTTTAGACGGAGAGTTTGTGATCAACACTTGTCTCCTCTGGTGACGTAGCAGCAGCTAGCGACGATGTATGATGACGTAACAGTAACCAAGTGGTGTCTCAATTCATAGGGGTAAGTTTTCACCCCTAGCGCTTACCACTCAGTTTCGAGGGACAAAGGCTGGGGGTAAGACGAAGGGGAAGGGGAAGGGGTAAGACAGAGAAATGGGATTCACCCTTAGTAAGGCCAATCTTAATCTGGTGAGCAGTATTCTGCTGGTTTGTAGTCTCTTTTCAGGTGTAAATACAGCTCCATCTTCTTTAGTATATTAGTGGCATCTTTCCAATAGGCGATGTAGTTTTGTTTTTGTAGCTGTGTGATTTGGTTGGGCCGGATTGTGCTGTGCTGGTTTGGGTGTAGTTTGAGTACCAGCTGTAAAAGTGCGCTCTTCTGCAGGTTCTGCTCCTGCCACTGCAGGGCTTCAGCCTGGTAAGAGTTCGGTTCACATTTCAGGTGCTGGTGGAATTTAATAGCTCTCTTTTGAATATTAATTAATAGTGGGTATTGTTCTAATTCAGCTCTGCACAAGTTGTTTGGGGTTGCTCTGTTAACTTTTAAGATGCTTTTACAAATTTGGGTTTGCATAATTTCAATTTCTTCTTTTTCCCATTTAGAGAACTCTTTTGTTTTTAAAGGTCTCCATATCTCACTGACTTATAGTGCAATTGGTTTGATTATTGCTTTTAGGACTTTTAGGTTTGAATTGGACTTTCGTACTGAATTGTATTTTTAATCATGTAGAAGATGTGTTATTAGTGAGAATATGTTCTCATTTTGAATGGCCAATTCTTCCTTTTGTGGTCTATAGAGAGTGTTCCAATTGTTCCAAAAGTTATTGGTATTTATTGATTCCTCCATTGTTTGAAATAATTGTTCTGTATGCTTTTCCTTTTTTGCTTATAGAGTTTGTTTTTACACTTTAAGAGCTTCATGATATTGACGGCGGAGTTCTTGGTTGTCATGATCTCTGTGGGTTTTATTTGATAGATTTCGTACTGTTGTTCAACTTGTTTTTGTCACGGTGCTGCACGGGGATCCAGGAACGAGGAGACGAGGATAGAAACAAACAGGGTATTTCATGTCGAACAGACGGAGGAGACACAGGAACACAGGTAAGAACATCGACACAGGCTTACACGCTGACATTAACAATAATCCACAAGACACATGGGGCAGAACAGACTATATATAGGGAGACATGACTGGAAACACCTGGGACGTAATCAAAACACAGAAGGACACTAATTAACTAATGATGGGGAACAGGAAGGACCATATAAGGGTGAGGAGACAAAGGCAGAGGAAGACAAACTGTGACATTCCCCCCCCCCCCTTCCAATAGGCAAGTCCCGCGCTGTATGACATCGAAAGGGGAGGGGGGGGTGGGCGCTCTGGAGGCCTCAAGGTTCTAGGAGACCGGACAGGTGGCCTCCAGGGCGGTGCCCGTTCCGGGACACATGGCGGATCCGGGGACTCAGGCGGCCACGGCGGATCCGGGGACTCAGGCGGCCACGGCGGATCCGGGGACTCCGGCTGCCATGGAGGAGCAGGGTGCTCGGGCGGCCATGGCGGAGCAGGGAGCTTGGGATGCCTCCATGGCGGAGCAGGGAGCTTGGGATGCCTCCGTGGCGGAGCAGGAAGCTTGGGAGGCCATGGAGGGTAGCCCCCCCCCAAAATTCTCTTGGGGAAGCTCCCCATCTCAAGGGGGCGCTCGGGAAGCGCAGAAGGGGCGCTGGACAGGACCAGCGGAGGCCAAGGGGAGCTGGACGGGACCAGCGGAGTTAAAGGTGAGCTGGACGGGACCAGCGGAGGCCCAGGTGAGCTGGACGGGACCAGCGTGGGCAAAGGTGAGCTGGACGGGACCAGCGGAGGCAAAGGTGAGCTGGACGGGACCAGCGGAGGCCCAGGTGAGCTGGACGGGACCAGCGGAGGCCCAGGTGAGCTGCACATGAACAACTCCTGGGGGCGCTCTGGAAGCGCAGACTTTCGTGGGCGCTCGGGTAGTGCTGACTCTCGCGGGCATTCGGGTTGCGCGGAGCCTCGGGGGCGCTCGGGGAGCGCAGATACAGTATACAGTATATTGCACATTTTGGCAAATACAGTTGGTCATGTAGAAAAATTGTATATTGCACACAGTATTCTACAGAGGCACCAATACAAAAAAATGCTTTAGTAAATCACACAAATCAAACCTTACTAAGATAAAAGAGATACTAAGATTAAACAATGAAAATTACTTTTCCCTTATAATTCTGACTGTCATTTATTATGTCAGCTTTAACTTTTCTTGACAATTTCAACTTGCCATAACTGACTTTTGTCAACGGTGTTATAATCTCATCATTTTAACTTGTGTCACAATTATAATTCATTAAAACATTTTTTTTTTCTTATGGATTGGAAATGGTTATCCACTTTTTTGTCATAATTGTGGCTTTTTGTCCTGTATTTTGATTTGGCTGTACTTTGGCTGTACTTTGGCTTCAATGTAGACTATACCACTTAGGATATTTTAGACGCTGTTTTTTTGAGTGACAACTCTTTTGAAAGTACCATTCTTCAATCTTCAATCTATTTTTGATGAAGGATAAGAACTATTATCTCCACTGTGGCATGAGTGGAAAGCTTACAAATCAAATTTGGCCTAAGAACTATTTACATAGCATAACGTTATCTGAATATCTTCTTGATAAGACAATGGTGATTTTTAAAGGCTTGGACTGATATCTTGGAAAGATGTTATTTTACATTTATGATGGCGATGATTACTTTTTACAGAAGAGGGAAACACAGTTGAAACAGCATTAAAAATAAATATGGAGGATCATCATCTTTTCTCCCCCACTTTAAAATCTCTAAAAGATAAAGCCTTGCAGTCTTATTGGGAGCTACAAGTGAGGAAACAAGACCCATTTTATAGAGATTAACATGACTATTCTGTGGGGTATGTGCATACGTGGAAAGTCAAAATGGATGTATCAACTTCCTCGTACCCATCATCTGGTCCTGCCCCCAAACTAAGAGTGAAATGTAAGCTATCTATGTGAGAATAGAAAGAACAGCTCATCTTATTCACTCTCTTTAAGATATTCAATGTCAGGATGCCACAGGGAACATCAGCCTCAACATAAACCTGTTGAACAAGCAAGAGAGAAGAGGCTACTTTTTTAAGCAAATCCCCAGAACAGGAATCCAATAGTCAACGAGAATCGAGGCAAAAAAAGGATGAAAAGAGATAAGAAGAGATCCACATCGCTACTACGCCAGAGTGGTTAAACGTTCAAAAAGACAATAAATTCCCAGTGAAATTTCATTTTTTTTAAATGGCCTTTCATTTGTACCAACAGCTGAAATTAAAGACTTTCAAACCTATTGAGCTCCAAAAATGTTTCAGACAAATAAGACTGTGAGACTTTTTCTCAAATAGTTACAAGAGTGGGGCTTCATCTGAGATTATTCCTTTCAAACCTAAGAGCAGATTTTTCTCCATCTAAACATAAATCACTGAGTGGGGACATTTGGTTGACGATAAAGCCAAATTGGGGTGTGAAAAAGGCAACAAAAAAGTTGAATCTGAGCCCAGGAGAGAGGAAGGCATTAAAGTCTCTACAATCAGTGTCCTCTATTGTGCTCAAGCATGCAGGTAGAGTGATAGTAATCACGGACACAGAGAAATATGAGTGCAAGAGACAATTGTTGGGTGGTGGATTGTATACCCATCTACCCTCTGATCCAACTGATATATTTAACAGACAGATAAAAGAGGTATTAGAAGATGCAGTGAGCAATAAACTTCATTGATAAGTTTACTTTAGCTTTCTTATATATGTTCAACATCCACGGGTTGCACTTTCTGATCCGTTACCAAAATTCACAGAAGTTTGGAAGATCTATAGTTTCAGGAATTGGGAATGTTACAGAAAATAGTTCTCAGTATGTGGATTACCATTGTGAACCTTTAGTTGTAACCATCCTTTTTAAAGAACGCTGGAGATTTCCTGAGACTCTCGGATACGATTGTTATACCAGAACATTGTTTGTTAGTAGTCTTTATACACCATCATCCCACATGATGTTGGCATTTAACATTGTATGCATTTTCTTGATTTGAGATTGAATAAGAAACCTCTATCTGTTGCTTAGCTACCCTGATTAAACTTGTCCTTACCAAGGGTTATTTTAGATTTGAGATTTTTTTTTCTTACATCAATGTAGGACAGCTACGGGTACCCCAGTGGAAATTATGCTTATTTACGTTTATTGAGAAATTTCTGGTTCTTGATAGAACTAAGAATCCATTTTTTTTTCATGAAGTATTATTATACAAGCGTTATATTGATTACATTTTTGTACTGTTCCTTTGAACTCCTTTCATCAATACTTGAATTCCATAATAGATCATCTACAACGGTATATATCATAACTAGTTACCTAGCTGGGGACTACTTTCAGGCACTGCGTCATATCAATGCTCCTGCTGCACCCATGGTACGGCAGCAAAGTTCCTTGATTATTATGCCGGAATGAGAGTATAGTTCCTAGCCATATCAGCCTAGAAAATCGCAATCTATCATTTTCAGTCAGTCTTAGTAAACGATGTAACTGCAGAAGAGTCAATCTTTAAATCGGAAAAATATCTGGACCCATATTCATGAAAAATCTTAGTGCTAATAGTTGCTCCTAGAAACAAAATACTAAGAAAATTCTTAGAAATGTGGGCGTTTCCTCTTAAAATTAAAGAGTAGATCTTAGTAAAAAAAAAATAAGTAATTCAGAAAGCACATCTTAACCCTTAAAAGGAGTACGAACAAGGACTTTTAAGAGGCTTAGGAGTTTCTTTAGCAGTAGACAAAATGGACGAAACATGAAGGAGAAATAATGTGTTGCACACAATGTTTGACAGTCAGTAAAAAGACGCCACACATTAGATCGTGCAGGGATCGTGTTTCTGACCGATCTTATTAGAGACACGCTAACATCTCCGTCACCGCGCAGAAATGGACGTAATCTCTACATTAACTACATTAACATATTTGGCAACTGAAAAAATGCAGCAGTGATGATTTGGGTCTGTCACAACCTTCTATAAGCAAAGTGATCACACAAACATTTATAGCACTTTCAGAACTGTATTATGTCGCTGTTCATTTCCTAAAAAACTAAGTATGACAGCATGATAAATAAAAAATAAAGAATATATATACATATATAATGTGTGTGAGAGAGAGTACGGTAAAACAGGAAAAATGACGCATGTAATTTCAAAGTGAAGGCTTATAATAGACCCTAAAAGCGCTCTTTTATTTCCTTCTTGGACAACCGACCAATCACAATCTTCAAAAGACTGTGTCATTTCTAGCAACAAGGTCAGCCCCGCCTCCTCACTAAGATACAAGTTTTGATCTTTTCCTCAGAGTTGCTCTTAGATTGGTCCTGAATCACTCTTAAGCTAAGACTCCTACGTATACATTTTTAAGTTAAATTAGGAGCACTCTGAGTGTATTCTTAGAATCTTTAAGAATACGGGCCCTGAACACTAATGGTCTAATCCAAATCAATGATCTATGCTAAGCTAAGCTAAAAGTACTTAGATCGGCTGAATGGATTCAAAAACGGTAAAACTCAACTGTTTAACTCTAGGGGAGTTGTACAATGAGCCTATTTCCCAAAAAAGTGGAGTGTTCCTTTAAGTTCACAATGTTATGTGTCAAGAAACTTTGTATTTTTTGGTTGTAAAAAGATTAAAAGAAAATGGCTATAAAGACAGGTGGTTGGACTGAGCAGAATATCAATTAAAAGCTGTTCAAAGGGAACTTTTACTTGATCCTGGTAACACTTGAAATACTATAAGGAATTATTCTGTGCAACCAGTTCACTCAGTAGGCTGAGGAGGAGACATTGATGTAAAACATAGATCCAGGAAAACCTTTTGGATTATTACTGTAGATATATTGTATCCTAAAGGTCTTAATCTTACCTGTATGAACTTGATAACTTTATTTAAACAGGGAATCATCTCAACTAACGCAGTCTAGAGTATGAAGTGCCACAAAGATCTGTCTTAGGTCCTCTGCTATTTTCAATATACGTATATGTTGCCCCTTCGTAATACTTTTAGAAAACACGGGATTAGTTTCCATTGTTATGCTGATGATACTCAAATATACATTTCAGCAAGACCAGATGAAACATCTCTAGGTTACGTATGTAATTCCCTTTCAGTCGGTCACCCCGAGTCACGTCGGGTGACCGACGAATTAGGATCTCGCTTAGAGAGACGAATCCACTTAGAGTGTAACTAAATGAGCCAATGCACATTGGCATGCAATTATTGCATCCAGCTGCCGCTGATCACAGCGTGAGTATAAGTAGGCAGTAGGTGCAGCGCATATTCAGCTTTTCGCTTTAGAGACGAGTTTCGCTCCGGTTTTATCATTCTGCTCCTGACTTCTGCTGACGAGTGAATTCAATGAGTTGAGCACACTCTTTGGAAGACTCTCGTGCTGGTGGTACGGCGATACAGCGGTGGTGGTTCTTCCCGTGTCGAGTGGATTGCACACATTAGGTTGCTCCACAGGGTGTGCCCTACCCGTTCAAGTTGAGAGCCCACTCTACTAGATGTGTTTTGCACTAGGTCCTCACTTGATGAATCCGTGAGAACCGGTAGAGGGCTGGGTTCCATATGTAGAGACCTAATTGGATCCCATTTGTGTAAAGTCCACGGTATAGCCTCAGAACCCATGTTTCCCTGGCAGAATTTCTGCCATTCTCCAAGAGGCTAAAATCACCTCTCCATATGCACCTAAACGGTTGTTCATATGTATAAGTGCTTCTAAACTTCCTTCGCGAAGTAGCTGGATGCAACTCATTTAGTTACACTCGAAGTGGATTGGGACGAGATACCCATGCTGACAGACGTTCAAGTCCCTGCCCAGAGGGTATCCTTGCGGAGGACATCTAAGGTGAGAGGACGGAAGAGAGTGACCCGCATGTCAAGGCTATAAAATCTGACAAAGTTCAGGGGCGTAGACCTTCCCGCAGCATTGCAGATGTCTTGTATTTGGACACCTGCGAGAGAGGCCTTGGAGGCCGCCACACTCCGTGAATGAGCTCTGACTCCCATCGACAAGGGGAACTGAGAGGACTCACAGGCAGTGTTGATAGTATCCACAATCCACCTACTGAGGGTCTGCTTTGTTGCAGGCAGACCCCTCTTAGGAGGAGCGTAGCATACTAGCAATTGGTCCGCCCTTCTCCGCATGGAAGCTCTGTGGCTGTTTGCATCCAGTGCTCGCACTGGACACATGCAATTAAGTTTTTGCTAGTCAGGCTCCCAAAAGGGAGGACAGAAGGCCTGCAGTACGACTGGCCATGGTGCCGAAGATGAGACCTTCGGAACATACCCTGTTCTAGGATATAGAAAGGCTTTGGCCATCCCGGGCGCAAAGTCCAAGTGAATAGGGGCCACAGAGAGGACCTGAAGATCCTAACTCTCTTGAGAGAAGATATCGCCAGAAGGAAAGTGACCTTCAAAGTGAGATGGTGATCAGAAATCTCCTCAATAGGCTTGAAAGGAGGCCTACAGAGAGCTTCGAGTACCACAACCTACCGCACATGCTTTTATACCAGCTTGTCATTACGTCACCCCGTCCGTGATGTTTCGCCTATCCTTTGGATAAATTGCACACAATATTCAGAGCCGCTCACGTTGGAGGCGTTCTCCAATGCATTCTCGGACGCAGCTCGAGTTCCTGAAAAGGAACGTCTAAATTATCTAAGTTAACAGATTGTGTTAAAGATGTAAAAATGAAAAATGTTCTCTTATTTCGAATTGTGAATTCGGATAAGACAGCGATATTACTAATTAGACCAATAAACAGTACACAGAATCTCTTAGATTACAATTTGCTACCTCTTCCTCTACAGTCAAAAACTTGGGTATTATATTAGACAGCAACTTGTCTTTTGAAAATCATATTTCATATGTTACAAAAACAGCATTCTTCCATCTTAGAATGTTACTTGTTTCTGATGCAGAAAAGCTAGTTCATGTATTCATGACCTCTAGACTGGACTATTGTAATGCACTGCTAGGTGGTTGTCCTGCATCTTCAAGAAACAAGCTACAGGTGATCCAAAATGCAGCTGATAGATTCCTTACTAATGCAAGAAAATATGATCATATCACCCCAGTTTTACAGTCTCTAAACTGGCTGCCTGTTAAGTTCTGTATTAGTTACAAAATTGTACTATTTACTTCTCAGGCACTCAATGGTTCAGCTCCTGCGTACCCAAGTCTCCTATCACGCTTCAATCCATCACGCTCCCTAAGGTCGCAAAACTCTGGACTCTTGGTAGAACCTAGGATAGCAAAGTCTACTAAAGGAGGTAGAGCTTTTTTACATTTGGCCCCCAAACTCTGGAAAGCTTTCCTGATAACTTTCGGGGTTAAGATACACACTCTCTGATTAAATCTAGATTAAAGACACACCTCTTTAGCCAATTATTCACATAATGTATCTCATAATCTTGTACTTCAGTTACATCTGATCAAATGCATATTCTCTGTTTGGTTTGCTTGGTTTTAACTGCAGCTACGCTAATTTTTCTCTATTTTGCTTGTTTCTGCCACGGGATGGGCATCCCAAGGTAACTAGGAACTACCACGCTTCAGCCTGGATCCAGCCCTTATGAAGAAATTAGATAATCAAACTCTTGAGGAAAGATGATGCCAACCCTTCTGAGGACCTCAGCTGATGCCAAACTTGAACCAGCATACAATCACAACATATAATCATTGCTGTTAATAGTGTTCACCTTTTGTTTGAATACATATCATTAACTAACTGGATGATTTTCTCTGTACGTATCTGCCATATGGACATAACATTGACATGAACTACTGAAAGGCTACTCCTAAATGTAATGTAGAAATTAAAATTTTCTGTGAAGCGGCTTTGCAATGATTTGTATTGTGACACGCATTATACAGGAATCCATTACCACATCTTGTAGAGTAGCACATCTGTTGCTGATTGTAAGAATGCAAAATGCAGTATGTGTCAGTATTCTTGATGTCTGAACGTCTTGACTATTGCCGAATCCTCATGTTTTTTAATCAGTAAAGTTGAAATTTCATTTAAAATGAGTGTTGCACCCTTAGTAGAGCATCTCTTTTTAACACTTTCAGTTTAAACTATCTCATTTTCAACTTTGTTATAATTTAACTAGTTTTTTTGTCATTTGATATTTTCTTATTTGATCATTTGGTATCTTAATTTCGACACTTGTCTGTCAATTTTGACATGTCAATTGCAACTTTGTAATAACTGACTCATAAGTTAGATTCCCCTTCATGGGAACTCGAACTGCTTCCCCTAGGGGTCGCTACGGGGAACGCCTTCAGCGTGACTCGTGTCTGAAGATACATATGTAAAAACACCACCTGTTGGCCGGCGACAGCCCATGACGTCACTACCGGCGTGCCACAATATAAGTGCCGCCGGGAGATTACATCATCAGCTTTTTCGTCTTCACTGACTGGTCTGTTTGAAGAAACGTGCATTCTGGTAGGAATACAGTTTTCCTTTATTTATCATGGCGAGCACTAGCAAGGCGTTCAAGAAGTGTTTGGATCCGTGTCCTCGTTATTTGACACCCGATGACACACACGATTGTTGCGTCTTTTGTTTGGGCGAAGAGCACGCACGCGGTGTCTTTGAGGGGGCAATCTGCGTGCACTGTGAGCTGTTCTCCATGAGAAAGCTCCGTTCTCGTCTGTCCCTCTTTTCGAGGAAAGAGGGTCAGCCGTCTGCTTCCCGCGATTCGGGACCCACCGCGACCAAGGCACGGAGGAGAATGAAATCGTGGGGCTCGCAGGCGGATCTGGCCGATGAGTTAGAGAGGGAGCTTTCCCTCTCGCACGAGTCGGCCGGGAACGAGGGCGAGCCGCGATCTCTCTGACGTCATCTGATCCGGCGGCTAGTGCTCTGCTGGGTTATGCCCAGAAAGAGCAGGAGATGTCTGAGGGTGAGGAAGCTGAGACTGAACTCTCTCAAACCTCTTGCCCTGCGTACGAAGAGCTGTTGGAGGTTATGGAACGCGCCACGGCGAGGCTTCACTTGCCGTGGGAGCGAACCAAGATGGCGGCGCCGCCGGGACGCCTCGATGAGCGATACCTCTCCGGCCATAAACCCCCAGCTCAGGTGAGCCTTCCATTCCTTCCTGATCTCCATACAGAGGTTGAGAGGGAATGGAAAAAGCCGTTTTCCTCCCGCATCCACAGGTTTCAGCATACTAGTTATGCTAACATTGCCAGGATGCGTGAAAGCGGCTATGAGAGGATGCCACCTGTAGAAGAGACGCTAGCTAGCTATCTCTCTATGGGTGACACAGCTTCTCTAAAGGTTCCCTCCTTGCCGTTTAAGTCCCTTCAGGATACATCACGCTTAAATGGCAGGGCGTACGCAGCAGCAGGTCAAGCGGTCGCTTCGCTGCACACCATGGCGGTGCTCCAGGCGTACCAGGCGGATCTGCTGAAAGACCTGGATGATGGTCAGGGCTTGTCACCTGACGAGGTAGCTGAGCTGCGCCGCACCACGGATTTGGCCCTCCGTGCCACCAAGCAGGCTGCCACTGCTATGGGCAGGTCCATGGCGGCTATGGTGGTAACGGAGAGGAATCTGTGGGTGAACTTGGCTGACCTCGAGAAGAAAGAGAAGGGCTTTCTTCTCGATGCACCAGTCTCGCCTTCCGAGCTTTTCGGTACCTCCGTCGAGACGGTGGTCGAAAAGTTCAAGGAGGCGAGGGCGCGCTCAGCAGCCTTTGAAACCTTCATCCCAAGAAGGCCCAGGTCTGAGCCCGAACAAAGCAGGGGTCCTGGTCCGGCCTGGTCTGAGGATCGGAGACGGGCACAGAAGGCTAGTGTCGCGACTCGTGCCCCTCCCCCACCTGCGGGTAGGGCTAGAGGGAGGTACAGGTCAAAGAGAGGTAGGCGAGACCTGAGGGAGGTGATCCAGACGAAGCGTTCTCAACAACGCTCTCGTCCGGACTGGAGTAAAAATTAACACCTACTCCCCTCCCTCGGGGGGGGGGGGCCTTATCATCGGCTTCCCCTCTCCAATTCCCCTGCAACCACCATCTCCACCACCTGACCGAGGTAAGGTGGGAACCTAGACCGCAGTCAGACCGGACCTATGATGATTTTTTGGTATAGGTTCATCAAAACTGCCTTACTGATGGTCCGGACCCGAGGTCTCCTCGGAGGTTTCTTGGAACCTCCTTGGTCTTCAGGTTATTCTGGTCTGCAAATCCTTGGGAAATCCGATAGGTCCTTATCAGGACCTCTTCATGCGACTGTTGGTCGAGCCAGCATTGCTCCCCTCGCCTTAGAGGGTCACCTGTGAGCATGCCGCTCCCTTCTGAGCGTCTAAGTTTCCTCTCATCTGAGGAATGAGTTCTCCGCTCTCCAGAGCTCGCTGTTGGTAGAGCTAGCGTTGCTCCTTTCACCTAGATGGTCATTTATGAGCATGCCGCTCCCTTCGGAGCGTCTGAGTTCCCTCTCATTTCTGAGGAATGAGTTATCCGCTCCCCAGAGCTCTGTGATAGATTGCTCTCCCTGATTGATCGAGCTAGCCTTGCTCCCCTCACTATGGAGGGTTAACTAGGAGCATGCTGCTCCTTTCTGAGCGTCTAAGTTTCCTCTCATCCGAAGAAGGAGTCCTCCGCTCTCCAGAGCTCGCGGTCGGTAGAGCTAGCATTGCTCCCCTCACCTAGAGGGTCATTTATGAGCATACTGCTCCCTTCTGAGCGTCTGAGTTTCCTCTCACTCTGAGTGTCTGAGTTTCTCCGCTCCCTAGAGCTCTGTGATAGGTCGCTCTCCTTGTTGGTCGAGCTAGCATTGCTCCCCTCACCACAGAGGGTCATTTAAGAGCATGCCGCTCCCTTCTGGGTGTCTAAGTTCCCTCACTCTGAGGGATGGTTTCTCCACTCTCCAGAGCTCCTCATGGGTAGAGCTAGCGCTGCTCCCCTCACCACAGAGGGTCACCTATGAGCATGCCGCTCCCTTATGGGCGTCTGAGTTCCCTCTCATTCTGAGGAATGAGTGTTCCGTCCTCCAGAGCTTGCTGTCGGTAGAGCTAGCTTTGCTCCCCTCACCTAGAGGGTCATCTATGAGCATACCGCTCCCGTCTGAGCGTCTGAGTTTCCTCTCATTCTGAGGAATGAGTTCTCCGCCCTCCAGAGCTCGTGCTGGTAGAGCTAGCTTTGCTCCCCTCATCTAGAGGGTTATCTATGAGCATGCCGCTCCCTTCTGAGCGTCTAAGTTTCCTCTCATCCGAGGAAGGAGTCCTCTGCTCTCCAGAGCTCGCGGTCGGTAGAGCTAGCATTGCTCCCCTCACCTAGAGGGTCATTTATGAGCATACTGCTCCCTTCTGAGCGTCTTTTTTGTCATTTGATATTTTCTTATTTGATCATTTGATATCTTAATTTCGACACTTGTCTGTCAATTTTGACATGTCAATTGCAACTTTGTAATAATTGACTCATAATTTAGATTCCCCTTCATGGGAACTCGAACTGCGTCCCCTAGGGGTCGCTACGGGGAACGCCTTCAGCGTGACTCGTGTCTGAAGATACATATGTAAAAACACCACCTGTTGGCCGGCGACAGCCCATGACGTCACTACCGGCGTGCCACAATATAAGTGCCGCCGGGAGATTACATCATCAGCTTTTTCGTCTTCACTGACTGGTCTGTTTGAAGAAACGTGCATTCTGGTAGGAATACAGTTTTCCTTTATTTATCATGGCGAGCACTAGCAAGGCGTTCAAGAAGTGTGTGGATCCGTGTCCTCGTTATTTGACACCCGATGACACACACGATTGTTGCGTCTTTTGTTTGGGCGAAGAGCACGCACGCGGTGTCTTTGAGGGGGCAATCTGCGTGCACTGTGAGCTGTTCTCCATGAGAAAGCTCCGTTCTCGTCTGTCCCTCTTTTCGAGGAAAGAGGGTCAGCCGTCTGCTTCCCGCGATTCGGGACCCACCGCGACCGAGGCACGGAGGAGAATGAAATCGTGGGGCTCGCAGGCGGATCTGGCCGATGAGTTAGAGAGGGAGCTTTCCCTCTCGCACGAGTCGGCCGGGAACGAGGGCGAGCCGCGATCTCTCTGACGTCATCTGATCCGGCGGCTAGTGCTCTGCTGGGTTATGCCCAGAAAGAGCAGGAGATGTCTGAGGGTGAGGAAGCTGAGACTGAACTCTCTCAAACCTCTTGCCCTGCGTACGAAGAGCTGTTGGAGGTTATGGAACGCGCCACGGCGAGGCTTCACTTGCCGTGGGAGCGAACCAAGATGGCGGCGCCGCCGGGACGCCTCGATGAGCGATACCTCTCCGGCCATAAACCCCCAGCTCAGGTGAGCCTTCCATTCCTTCCTGATCTCCATACAGAGGTTGAGAGGGAATGGAAAAAGCCGTTTTCCTCCCGCATCCACAGGTTTCAGCATACTAGTTATGCTAACATTGCCAGGATGCGTGAAAGCGGCTATGAGAGGATGCCACCTGTAGAAGAGACGCTAGCTAGCTATCTCTCTATGGGTGACACAGCTTCTCTAAAGGTTCCCTCCTTGCCGTTTAAGTCCCTTCAGGATACATCACGCTTAAATGGCAGGGCGTACGCAGCAGCAGGTCAAGCGGTCGCTTCGCTGCACACCATGGCGGTGCTCCAGGCGTACCAGGCGGATCTGCTGAAAGACCTGGATGATGGTCAGGGCTTGTCACCTGACGAGGTAGCTGAGCTGCGCCGCACCACGGATTTGGCCCTCCGTGCCACCAAGCAGGCTGCCACTGCTATGGGCAGGTCCATGGCGGCTATGGTGGTAACGGAGAGGAATCTGTGGGTGAACTTGGCTGACCTCGAGAAGAAAGAGAAGGGCTTTCTTCTCGATGCACCAGTCTCGCCTTCCGAGCTTTTCGGTACCTCCGTCGAGACGGTGGTCGAAAAGTTCAAGGAGGCGAGGGCGCGCTCAGCAGCCTTTGAAACCTTCATCCCAAGAAGGCCCAGGTCTGAGCCCGAACAAAGCAGGGGTCCTGGTCCGGCCTGGTCTGAGGATCGGAGACGGGCACAGAAGGCTAGTGTCGCGACTCGTGCCCCTCCCCCACCTGCGGGTAGGGCTAGAGGGAGGTACAGGTCAAAGAGAGGTAGGCGAGACCTGAGGGAGGTGATCCAGACGAAGCGTTCTCAACAACGCTCTCGTCCGGACTGGAGTAAAAATTAACACCTACTCCCCTCCCTCGGGGGTGGGGGGGGCCTTATCATCGGCTTCCCCTCTCCAATTCCCCTGCAACCACCATCTCCACCACCTGACCGAGGTAAGGTGGGAACCTAGACCGCAGTCAGACCGGACCTATGATGATTTTTTGGTATAGGTTCATCAAAACTGCCTTACTGATGGTCCGGACCCGAGGTCTCCTCGGAGGTTTCTTGGAACCTCCTTGGTCTTCAGGTTATTCTGGTCTGCAAATCCTTGGGAAATCCGATAGGTCCTTATCAGGACCTCTTCATGCGACTGTTGGTCGAGCCAGCATTGCTCCCCTCGCCTTAGAGGGTCACCTGTGAGCATGCCGCTCCCTTCTGAGCGTCTAAGTTTCCTCTCATCTGAGGAATGAGTTCTCCGCTCTCCAGAGCTCGCTGTTGGTAGAGCTAGCGTTGCTCCTTTCACCTAGATGGTCATTTATGAGCATGCCGCTCCCTTCGGAGCGTCTGAGTTCCCTCTCATTTCTGAGGAATGAGTTATCCGCTCCCCAGAGCTCTGTGATAGATTGCTCTCCCTGATTGATCGAGCTAGCCTTGCTCCCCTCACTATGGAGGGTTAACTAGGAGCATGCTGCTCCTTTCTGAGCGTCTAAGTTTCCTCTCATCCGAGGAAGGAGTCCTCCGCTCTCCAGAGCTCGCGGTCGGTAGAGCTAGCATTGCTCCCCTCACCTAGAGGGTCATTTATGAGCATACTGCTCCCTTCTGAGCGTCTGAGTTTCCTCTCACTCTGAGTGTCTGAGTTTCTCCGCTCCCTAGAGCTCTGTGATAGGTCGCTCTCCTTGTTGGTCGAGCTAGCATTGCTCCCCTCACCACAGAGGGTCATTTAAGAGCATGCCGCTCCCTTCTGGGTGTCTAAGTTCCCTCACTCTGAGGGATGGTTTCTCCGCTCTCCAGAGCTCCTCATGGGTAGAGCTAGCGCTGCTCCCCTCACCACAGAGGGTCACCTATGAGCATGCCGCTCCCTTATGGGCGTCTGAGTTCCCTCTCATTCTGAGGAATGAGTGTTCCGTCCTCCAGAGCTTGCTGTCGGTAGAGCTAGCTTTGCTCCCCTCACCTAGAGGGTCATCTATGAGCATACCGCTCCCGTCTGAGCATCTGAGTTTCCTCTCATTCTGAGGAATGAGTTCTCCGCCCTCCAGAGCTCGTGCTGGTAGAGCTAGCTTTGCTCCCCTCATCTAGAGGGTTATCTATGAGCATGCCGCTCCCTTCTGAGCGTCTAAGTTTCCTCTCATCCGAGGAAGGAGTCCTCCGCTCTCCAGAGCTCGCGGTCGGTAGAGCTAGCATTGCTCCCCTCACCTAGAGGGTCATTTATGAGCATACTGCTCCCTTCTGAGCGTCTGAGTTTCCTCTCACTCTGAGTGTCTGAGTTTCTTCGCTCCCTAGAGCTCTGTGATAGGTCGCTCTCCTTGTTGGTCGAGCTAGCATTGCTCCCCTCACCAGAGAGGGTCATTTAAGAGCATGCCGCTCCCTTCTGGGTGTCTGAGTTCCCTCACTCTGAGGGATGGTTTCTCCGCTCTCCAGAGCTCCTCATGGGTAGAGCTAGCGCTGCTCCCCTCACCACAGAGGGTCACCTATGAGCATGCCGCTCCCTTATGGGCGTCTGAGTTCCCTCTCATTCTGAGGAATGAGTGTTCCGTCCTCCAGAGCTTGCTGTCGGTAGAGCTAGCTTTGCTCCCCTCACCTAGAGGGTCATCTATGAGCATACCGTTCCCGTCTGAGTGTCTGAGTTTCCTCTCATTCTGAGGAATGAGTTCTCCGCCCTCCAGAGCTCGTGCTGGTAGAGCTAGCTTTGCTCCCCTCATCTAGAGGGTTATCTATGAGCAGGCCGCTCCCTTCTGAGCGTCTGAGTTCCCCTCTCATTCTGACGAATGAGTTCTCCGCTCTCTAGAGCTCTGTGATAGGTCGCTCTCCGTGTTGGTCGAGCTAGCATGGCTCCCCTCACCATAGAGGGTCACTTATGAGCATGCCGCTCCCTTCTGGGCGTCTGAGTCCCTCACTCTGAGGGATGAGTTCTCCGCTCTTAGAGCTCCTCATTGGTAGAGCTAGCACGTCTCCCCTCACCAACGAGGGTCACCTATGAGCGTGCCGCTCCCTTCTGAGCGTCTGAGTTCCCTCTCATTCTGAGGGTTGATTTCTCCGCTCTCCAGAGCTCGCTGTCGGTAGAGCTAGCATTGCTCCCCTCACCTAGAGGGTCGCTTATGAGCATGCCGCTCCCTTCTGAGCGTCTGAGTCCTCTCTCATTCTGTAGAATGAGTTTCTCCGCTCCCCAGAGCTCTGTGATGGGTCTCTCTCTTTGTTGGTCGAGCTAGCATTGCTCCCCTCACCATAGAGGGTCATTTATGAGCATGCCGCTCCTTTCTGAGCGTCTGAGTTCCCCCTCAATCTGAAGGGTGAATAATTCTCCGCCCCGGAGCCATAGAACGTTACACATCTAGATAAGTGCACACGCTAAGATCTTTGGGCACTTCTAAAAAATCCACTCAGTGGTAAGATCGCACATCAAGTGTTCTGCGTTCTTTTCTAAAAATCCATGTTATGGTAAGTGCGCACGCTAGACTTTGGGCACTTTTTTAAAATCCACTCAAGTGGTAAGTTCGCACATCAAGGTTTTGCGTTCTTTCTAAAAATCCTGTACGGTAGGGTTACGCGCACAGCTTCGTGCCCTCTTTTGAGTTGGTTAAAGCCCCGGTTTGTGCCTTGGGCCCCGCTCCTTTTGTCCCATATAGTTTGGGTTCCAAAAAAAAAAAAAAAAAAAAAGGGTGTCGCTACCAAGGGTCTGTTGAGACAGTCCCCCAGCAAGCTTGTGCAGAGCAAGCGGTAGCTTCTGAGTGACCGGCCAGGACCTAGTTATTACCACTAGGTGCTTGGCCATATCCCCTTAAAGGAATCGTTCTGATTCCAGACCTTTGAGCTCTATCCTGGGTCCGGTAGTCCTGGCACCCAGCAGGTAAGGTTTTAGGGTATGCAGCTCAGGCTTTCTGGCCGTAGGGGATAATGTCACTGACAGCCATCAACCGTCCCGGGTGGCAACTCCCTTAGCCTGGTAGAGTTGGCTTAGTGCTCGCCTTTTTCGCGAAATTGGCTTGCACTCCCCTCAGCATGGTGGCGTGGGTATAGCGTTCCCCGTAGCGACCCCTAGGGGACGCAGTTCGAGTTCCCATGAAGGGGAACGTCTCAGGTTACGTATGTAACCATGGTTCCCCGAGTGGGGAACGAGACACTGCGTCCCCTAGGCTTTGGGCCATGCTTCGGACGCAAGCTTCAGACGAAGAAGCTGATGATGTAATCTCCCGGCGGCACTTATATTGTGGCACGCCGGTAGTGACGTCATGGGCTGTCGCCGGCCAACAGGTGGTGTTTTTACATATGTATCTTCAGACACGAGTCACGCTGAAGGCGTTCCCCGTAGCGACCCCTAGGGGACGCAGTGTCTCGTTACATACGTAACCTGAGACGTTTTGTCAGAATTATGAATTTTATCAAAATCCCCCCCCCCCCGCATATAAGACCTTTTATCCCATAGTTATGAGTTTTTATCTCATAGTTATGACATCTCATTTTGAATTTTTGTCATAATACTGATTTATCAAAACACGATTCTTTCTCTAGTGAGATCGAAACCAGTCCTGCACACTTCACACACTTCTATCATTAATTCCCACAGTTTATGGCTTTCAGCTGAATTTGTAACAATGGGTACAATTATTTAATTTTTTTCCTCCACAGAACAGTAACAGCATATGAGTTTAGAGCACCACGAAAAATGCAAATGATGACAGAATCTTAATTTTGGGTTAAGATATTACTTTAAGTAATAGTTAATATCCAGTGTTTTCAATATTTTTATTGGTAGATATTTTTGTGGTCTTCATAGGTGGGTTACACAAGAACTATGTATATAAATATAGTGGGATGTAAGAAATGTAGATCCATTACTGCAGTTGGGCCTGACAGGAATCTAGCAGCTGCTTAATGTGAATTCCAGTCAGAAACAGAGACCTTTAACTGGATCACTGTCTGTGACCTTTGACCTCTGTGTGTCAGTCTGAGCATGAAGCCGGACAGGAGCATGCTGGCAGGAACAAATACAGTATGATAAAGCAAAGGCTTTACGTGCATTAAACTGAGCTGTGTATAGGTAATACATTAGTGGCTTTCAGAGCTTAAGCTGATGCTGAAGAACAAGCATCACTCGTGTCACAGGGAAGATAACAGCTGTTATGAGTGTGATCTCCATTCAGAGATGATTCTTTGTGTTCCTCTCTCTTATTTGTGAATCGCTCCTCATGCTGTTCTTGATGTTGTCAGGATTGTTCAGCTTTAATGAGACAGGATCTTTACGGATTATGTACCTGAAACCAAAACAAACACTATTGAAATGTACATAAAACTAAGATACAACCATTCGGCTGAATATGATGTCTTGATCATACTGCATCCTAAAACCAACAGACAGCATGGATAATAAACAGAAATTACATAATTTAGACAAGAAATCATAAGATATGATTTAAAATAAAATGTCCTTTTTTAGACCAGTAAGATTTATTTTATAGTGAGATACTTTTGTATCTTTCATAACAATTGACAATTAAGAAAATTGTCCAAATTCTCATTAAAATAAAAACATACTGTAATTGCATCTGTTTTGGGCTATCAATATAATATACGTGTGTGTATATATAATATATATTATTATTATATATGTATTATTATCATTCTATATTTTTAAATATATATAATACACTATATGTAGTGTTAGCTGAGGTAACACTTTGTTTGATAGTCCACTATAGACATACTACTAACAGTAAGTAACTCTGCTACTACATGTCAACTAGCAGTCATTAGAGTATTAGTAGACGTTCTGCTTAATATCTTCTAACTCTTTATTTAGATGAGTCCACAACATACAACATACTGACTATGAGAAACTTTACAAGTCTGTCAACTTATTCTACTAAACCTAACCTAACAGTCTACTCTGAGAGTCAGTACACATGTAGTTGTAAATTAATGAGAATTAGTTGACATGTAGTTACAAAGTTACGTGTAACTATCAAAATAAAGTACAACCCACAATTAATTTAGTATGATTTTAAGTATTTAAAAAAAAATAAAGTTGTCTATTATAATGCAAACCTACTAAAATAGGCTTATAATTAAGAAAATAATAAATCTGAGTTTTGCTATAATTTGATGCAGTGTCCCTATGAAGTGCACTGAGTTCACTTACACAATGTCATTGAGCTCCAGTCTTGTATCTGGTGACGGGTTGATTAAGGCGTATGAGTGACTGCTCTGGTTATTATTCGGCTCATCTGGATTGAGAGACAAATGTTAAAAATATTACCACAATCTTCTTAGCTGGGGTTCCCAACTCCAACTCATACACAATGACAAGGTGTTCAGGATTACTAGAAAGCTACAGGCAGGTGAGTTAATCAAGGTTGGAGCAGGAGTGTGGCCCTCGAGGGCCAGAGTTGAGAATCCCTGTTCTAGAGGTTTGTGTAACGATGTGTAATTCTAAAGAACTCCAGGACCTTTTCCTAATAATGAGACACTCAACTGAAAATAGGACGTATAAAATCAAATACATTTAAAAACAAATATATACATACTGTATAGTGGAGATCAAAATTAGAGAACAATTTAGGAACACTTGTTTTTTTTTTATAATAGAATCTTCATCATTGAAAATTTGAAGGAATTTTAGTGGCTATTCCATGCTAGTAGAACGGTGTTTTACACAATAACCAAGGCACTTCAACAAAAAGCATATATTTTGTGGAAAACACAGTGATCAAAAGAGAACAGCTATGATTGTAGCACAACTAAAATGTCTAAGGTTACAGCAGTCAAGAATGAGTAGCGAGTGAGGCCCTTGCTTTGCATGACTTAAGCACGTCTGTGGCTGCAGGACATCACTAGTCTCTCACACTGCTCTGATGTGATCCCGGTCCACTCTTTGCAATGCCGTTTAGCTGTATAAGAGACCCAACTCCTGCTGCAGAACACATCCCTCAAACCATGACACGTCCTCCTCCACTGTGCACTGACTTTACACACTGTTTCCCATCAGACCTAAATAAATTAAACTTGCTTTTATCACTGAAGTGAACAGTTCTCTGTTCACTCAACATGCTCTTCAGCAAAGGTGAGCCTGGCCTTTTGGTTCTTTCTGCTGATGAGAGGTTTGGTCACTGCAGAGTGCACTTTCATTCTGACTTCTCTTAAAAGTCAAGACAGTGTAAAACGAGACGGGTTCTTACTCTGTTCAGTGCTGAACTGGCCAGCAATTCCAGCTGCAGTGCTGAACCGATTGCCTGGGATTCTCTGCATTCTCATGCCCTCTGTGCATTTGTCTTTCGTGGACAACCAGTATTTTTGGGGAACTTGTAAAGATGCAATGTTCTAGAAATATTATCTTGCTATTTACTGCTATTGGCCTTCATCTGGACAACCTGGTCTCAGAGGGTTTCAGTCATTTAAGAATGGCTCACCTGCTTTCAAAATCAATGATAACTGAAAAGTTAGGCTACCAGTTAAATTAGGTTTATCAGATAATTTAAGAAAGGTTAATCATGCACCCTGGTTCTATAAAGTTATTCAAATCAAATGATTTGTAAACCTTTTAAATAACATCCTACTTCATTCTGAAATGGTTTCACTGTAAAGTTTGACTGGCGTCTCACCGAATCCCCGTGTGGAGAGCCTCAGGTTCTTCATGCGTTTCTTGACCAGCTCAGAGAGCTCCTGTCTCTCGGAGTATGAGAGCAGGATGCCACGCTGCTGGCTCAGTCTGTCTGTTTCGCGCTCCGCGTGCCACGGCCCCAGCAGATTGGACGCCCACTGCATGCTCCTTCGACGCAGAGATTGATTCGGGGTGTCTGGCAGTTCACAGTGAAGACCCTCCTGTTGCTCCTCCGGGTCCTTCCCCTCCTCAAAGACTGACACCCTGTCTGAAATGTCAGATTGTGGAGTCTAGAAGAAAGAAAAACAAGCTTTGTTCTTGATATTTCCAACATGCTGATATTACAATACATCATTTTAACCTCTTAATCTGTAACTTTTATTCAATTAACTGCAGACATTTTTTAAGTTTAATAGCACTGTTACTGCATTTTGTTTAAATTTTTAAAAGGAACAATTCCAAAACTTGTAACATCTAATTGCATTTTCTCAGTTTCTATTATATTTAAGTATTTAACTTTGTTACCAATGTTATAATGAGAAAAATTACCCAACAATTTTAATTTAAAATTAGGGAAAAATGTTTGGCTATAACAACACAACTAGCACATACTGAATGACAACTCAATTTCCATAATTTGTTGAAAAACTGGACATTAGGCAGTTTCAAGCTTTATTAATATGGAACCATATTTCTGCCATTAAAGGTGCATTCTGCAAAATTGAAAATAAATGTGCAAAATTGATACAAAAATGGAAATACATAAATTCATCCAAGAATCCTGAAAAAAATGATTAAGTGTTTGTGGAGTTCACATAATTGGTAAAAACGAATGATTAAGTAAAGAGTAAAGCTGGATCCCTTCCTTCCCAGTGTAACTGTTTCTCATGATCTAAAAGTGTACGTGTGATTGGGATTGAATGTAATGAAACCTCAGGAGGGTCAAATATCTGAGACTCGGTCCTGTAGATGCCGATGGGAATGTCTCCTACAGTGGAGGAGAGCATTTCATACAGTCTGCCATACGTCTCAATGCACAAGTCTTCCTCTGTAATGCTCATCTGAAATGTAATACACAACACTGTAACACTGCTAAAGCAACATCAAATAATAGCAATCTAATAAAAGTCATTTAAACGAGGATGTGGGCACTGTGCTAGTGTTAAACATCATACTTACAGAACATAAGAAACCAGATTTTGGTGCGGTTTCTAGTCCAAGCAGCAGTTTGGTGATGGTTATCATATAATCCTTAACAAAACACTGAAACAACAGAAGCACTTCTAGCACAGTTATGGACTCATTTAAAGGCATGAACATTTATCATTTTTAACAGCAAGAGCACACATACCATTCAAATGTTCAGGGTTAGTAAGATTTTTTTAAAGATTATGAAAGAAGTCCTTTATGCTCAACACAGCTGCATTTATTTGATCAAAAATACAGTTAAACAGTAATGTTGTAAAATTACAGTTTAAAAGAAGTGTCTTTCATTTTAATATGTAATGTAATTTTAAATAAATTATGTAATTTAATACATTTTAAAATGTAATTTATTCCTGTGATCAAAGCTGAATTTTCAGCATCATTACTTCAGTCTTCAGTCACATGATCCTTCGGAAGGCTCAAGATTTGTTTTGTTTTTAATGACGATTGTTTTTAATGATCAATGTTGAAAACAATTGTGCAGGACTATTTGATTAATCAAAAAAAAAAAAAAGCATTTATTTGAAATAGAAGTCTTTTTTTGTAAATTTTTGTAAAAATGCAAAAGTTGTTCCTGTCACTTTTTTAAAATAATTTGAATGCACCTGTGCTTAATAAAAGTATTCATTCATTTCAAAAAATCTATTGACCCCAAACATTTGAATGGTATTGTATATAGACAAAAAAATGGTTTAATGTGCTAAATCGAATTCCACAACTGTAATGACTGATATGTAATGTGATCTGTATTTGTAAGGACGTCCAGTATGTCCATTCTTGCTAATGTTGCCATCTAGTGGTCATTAGCAGGCACACAGGCAAAAATAGTTTCAGCAGCACCTGGTGTCTTAGTACCTGATAGAGCAGTGTGTCCAGCATCCCAATGCTAAACACCCTACCAGCTGCAAAAGGCAGGCGAAATATGAAGCACAGGTTTGAGCCTTTCTCTCGTTCTTTCTGCTCCGTGAAGCCATGCAAAAAAAACACGGAGAGAAGGTTTAGGCCCAAACAGTTTAATCAAAGCAAAACCATTATTTTATGATTTATTCGAATGAGAGTGACAGAAAGCAATGTCTGCTCACCTTCTCTAGTTTGGAGAAGGCCAGTGCGTGACAGTCCTTTGCACTGAACTGCATGAATCTCATGTTAGCGGGATGGGTTAACTCGGTGATGATGTTGAGGCCGGAGAACAACCTACAGACCAGTCATTCATTTCAGTTACTTAAGATCTTCTGTTCCCTTGTGAAAAACAAGTGCTCTTAATTGAACGGAATAAGCACTTGTGTATTTCAAATATTACAAGGACACTATGATATTATAATGAAATAAACAAGAGTGTACCTAAATTGTGTTTAAAGATGGTACAGTTTCATGAATGTTTCCTAACTATGTATTTCTTCTGCTGAAGACAAAATAAGATATCTAGTATATTTATTTTTTTGTCTGCAACAGAAGAAAGAACGTCATACAGGTTTGAAACAACTTCAAGTGTGGATAATTATGGCAGATTGTAGACTTAAAGTAGACTTTTAAACAGTGCACGTTGTAATGTCACATTTAAAGTTTTTAAAGCATATTTTGTATTATTATTTAATAATCATTTGCCATGCTTAAAAAAAAACTTATTTTGAAGTGTTGACGTGAAGTACTTGATTAAGAAATGTATTTTAAATGTACTAAAGTGTAACTTCATTACTTATGGGTCATTTCATATATATTTAACCCTTTGGGAATCTCAAAATCTCAAGCAGTCTCTGACCTGAACAGGGTCTGGACATTAACAATAGTTTTTGCATCCGCCATATATTCTTCCTCAGCGCACATGGTGCTCTCCTTATCCACAACCACCATATTAGCAGCAAACGAGATGCCACAACGCAACAGGTCATCCAGACTGTAAGGAGATAGATAGATTTGCATCACTCTGGTTTTCTAGACAAGAAGCCAGTAAGATTTTCCATTGGCTTTTGAATTATTGCAGAAAATGTAAGCTCTGTGATAATCAAAATGTATGATTCTTACTCAAATGAACACATCTTTTATTGACTTTTAAGCCTAGATACAATCACCAAAAGTGAAAAGCTGTAGTTAGGCTATAAACAAACTAGGCCTACACCACTGTTGCGTGACTTCATCGTCTTTTGAAATGCTTTTGAAACGGTCTCTCATGTTGTGTTGAATCACGCTTGGGGCAAACTCAGTTTTCCTCTGAATACTAAAGCCTGACGTTTGTTAATGTTTGTGCAGATCTACAAACCTATGGTATTTCAGCCTGCCAAAACAGGCTGGCCTGACTATCTATACAAGTTGCCACGGAATGCCATGTCACCTGAATCGTTCTCCTTCACTGTGAAGATCATCTCCCCACTGGACACTGAACACACAGAACAAGAAGCATGCTAAGCCTTAATGAGGCGGCCATTCAAGATACTGACTTTGAAACAGATCCGTGTGCCTTTTCTCCTCATTGTTCTGCTCCTTCAGGTCATCGGATGGATCAGGGAGGCTGGATGCTCCAGTTGTGGTTCCCCGACCTAATACAACTGTCATCGACAGTTCCCTAGCTGATTCCACTGAGGAAAGACCTCCTTTCTCAAGCAAGAGGTTCCCTCTATGCTCTAAATTGGTTCATTTTCTCTGACTGGTGTGCAATCCAAAATGAACACCCATCCTCTTGGGAGCTAGCGACCATTTGTCCTTTTTAAAAGAGCTGCTGGATAAGCTGCTGCACCCTTTCATGCTCAATAGAGCCAGAAGACTTAACCCATCTTTCCCTCATGCTGTTCCTATATGAGACCTATCTACAGTCCTCAAGGCCCTTTGAGGTCCTCCGTTTGAGCCGCTCCAGGTGGCTGACTTCCAGCCCTTGTCACTTAAGACCACCCAGCTGCAAGTTTTAGTTTCTGTCAAGCGTTTGGGTGACTTACAAGTGTTCTTGGTGAGTGCTTCCTGTTTGGAGTTTGGGCCAAACGACTGTAAGTTCATCCTCAAACCCAAGCAAGGTTACTAACTTAAAGTGCTCTCTACTCCGTTCAGAGCGTAGGTCATCACCCTGTTAGCTCTCCCTTCCTCTGAAGATGAGCAGGGGGATAACATACTTTAAGCAGTCCAGGCCCTCAGGATTTATGTGGAGCGCTCTTGCCAACATCGGCAGTCAGAGGAGCTCTTTGTGTTCTTCGGAGGCTTGCACTAAAGGGCTGCCAGTTACTAAGCAGAGATTACCCTGCTGAACGATTCAAGCAGTAGCCCTGGCTTATGCCTCAGTGGGCTCTAAGTGCCCCCATTTCAGTGAGGGCCCACTCCACTAAGGGGGATGGCCTCCTCTGGGGCTTGGTCCAGTGGAGTTACCATTGAAGATATTTGCCAGGGAGCTGGCTGGACGTCACCATCCACCATTGCTAGGATTTATGATCTGGACATCCCTTTCCTTCAGGCACATATCTTGCCTGCATGATTGTCTTGCACCCCTAGTGAGTGGTATACAGTGTTTCCTCTGTGTGCTCCGGGTGGTGGTACGAGCCTCACAGGTTAGGCTGTGTTTCTTAGGGCCCTCATAGCGGCACCCTAGGGCTGGGATTGCAGGACGCCTTTCGTTCTGCACTTCTAGCACGGCACTATGGTATATCGTTCCCCATGCGTGATTCAGCACAACGGGAGAGACCATTTCAAAAGGGAACGCTCTGGTTACTAATGACGCTGCTGCTTCTCAGTTGAAAGAATCTGACTGAATAGCATTCGGGGCTGACTTATATAGGCCGTCATTACTGCCTGTTTTGGTGGGCTTAAATTTACATTTACATTACATTTATGCATTTAGCAGACACTTTTATCCAAAGCGACTTACAATTGCATTTAGGTTATACATTTTTAATCAGTATTTGTGTTCCCTGAGAATCGAGCTCACAACCTTTTGCGCTGCTGACGCAATGCTCTACCACTGAGCCACACAGGAACACAAAAAAATGCTAGATGTTTGTGTAGCTGCACAAATGTTAACATATCAGGCTTTTGTATTCAGAGTCTCCCCCAAGTGTGATTCAGTGCAACTTTCATATTTGCATAGTCAGTGTCATTGATCAGATTAACGCAATGAACGTGTAATCTGTTTACATGATGGCTCTAGCATCTAATATATTGCTGACTATACTAGTTTTTCTGGAATGAACCTTTTGCTCTATGAAGGTATGAGACTGTCTTTTCTCCCCCCCAAATGATGCATTTTCTGCCACCATTTTTCACTCAGTGCACAGTGTTTCCGTGACTGTCCAAAGCACATGAATACAAGGCATGTGAGTGGAAATCTGTTTCTAAGCATCTAGCCGTAACATTATAACACTAGATTGTGTTACACTGTACACCACATAAGCAGTGCTAACCTTGCTCTAGAGCAGGCTTTCATAACCCCAGGTAAACAGTAGTCCTAACCCCACTTCTACTCTACACCTGGGGTTAAAAGTGGAGGTTAGAATGACAATAAAACCCTGGTTTTCTGAATTCATAATGATGGAATCAGAAGTTCAAAAATACTAATTTGTTTCTGGGTTTTGGGACTCATTCGTTCTGCACTCTACTGTCAAGTGAGAGAGCTAATTAATACAATGTCTTTGTTATCTCAAGAAGGTGACTCTCAGTGTACAACAGCAGGCTTATTCTCTTCCGGATGATAAATTATAAATGGATTATTTGAGGACAGGATACAAACAAACAAACACGATAATGTTTCATAATAATGTCTCTTGCCTGTCGATTGATCCAAGCAAGTAATATATCATTGGGAACCAACAGACAGTCTCAAGAAACTCCGCGTCTGGCCTAAAAGGAAGATATTCAATATTAAGTAGACATCAGGGGACATTTAACTATAACTACAAGACTATAAGATATTGGCAACTAAAGTAAAGCTCAGTGAACGAGGTGATGTGTAAAATTAGGATGTTTACTCATGTTCCAAGAGCAGCACGATGGGACACAGTTCATTCTCTGATCTGTAAGAGGCTCGTAATGGGAGGATGAAGTTGTACAGGCCGTTTCCGGTGGTCTCAGTAGACACAATGATGAGCTTTTTCTTCAAATCGTATGCTTTGACATCTTCTTTGTCTTTGTGGTTGCAGGTCTTGTACAAAAACTGACATGACAATAAAGCAATGCAATATTACCATCAAGGACCACAACGGAAACAAACTTTTTAACTTTGTGTTATCCTTGATGAATTGAGTGTATTTCACTGCTTTTCTGTCTAATAAATAGTAAAAAATATTACAATTTAACATAAAACCAGTGATTCCCAGGAGCCTACAGTGAATATTTAAAGCATGTTTATAAAACATACACTATTTTTGTGAAACTTACAGTAAAATTGTGAAATATTAATATAATGTAAAAAAACGTTATTCTTGTGCTCTTGTGAATTTTCAGCATCATAACTCCAGTCTTCAGTGATCCTTCAGAAATCTCTTAAATGCTGATTTGCTGCTGAATAATATGTTAAAGGTGGTTAATAATAAGGGTTCTTATTATTATTTGCCAATGTTAAAAACAGTTTTTGCTGCTTAATATGTGTTGGAAACATTGAAATTTAGCTTTGCCTCCCAGAAATAAATTACATTTCAAAATGTATTGCAATAGAAAAAAAGTCACTTTAAATTGTAACACTATTTCTAAATGTAATGTTTTTACTGTATTTTTGAGCACATAAATGCAGCCTTGCCCAAACTTTGGACAATTACTGTATGCAAAGCTGAATATCTGATTCTTCAGTGTCACATGATCGTTCAGAAATCAGTGCAATATGCTAATTTACTGTTAATTATCAATGTTGAAAACAGCTGTGCAGCTTAATATTTTTGTGGAAACTGACATACATTTTTAGAAGTTGTAAAGAACACCATTTATTTGAAATGGGAGTCTTTTGTATACGTTTTTACTGTTGTTTTTAATCACTTTAACAAACTTTTACTTTCTACTTGTAGTAATTTAGTACAATTATTGTTGTAAATTTAGATTGTCCACCCAAGTGTGATCAAGACACTGTATGTAATACCTTTTCTAGCTGCATACAACATTTGGGTGCTTTCTCTTTCCGTAAATGGCAAAGTATCGGTGAGCTTCCGATGTAGGGTAAATCTGGAGGATATCCCTTAATGTAACTGCAAAAGAGTTCAGGAGATTTCATTCCCCTTGACGTTACTCAGTGTTTCTTTGTTGACATGTAATCAAACAAACACTCTCAGTGAAATACATAATTACCCATCGCTGTCTTCACTTCTAGTGCAGGGCTGACATGGGCTCTTTGACTCGTCGATGAGCAGGTTGCCAGGCTGAAAGGAAGGTGAATCAGGCAATTCCAGAACAGGAACCATGTTTGGTTTTCTGGTCTCAGAGATATTAGTTTCGAATGAGAGAGATGGACCTAAACTGGACGGAATGCTTATTTCCTGCATGTCTATAGCCATGGTACCTTTAGGAAATACAAACAAAAATAATGCTAGATGTTTGTGTAGCTGCATAAATGTTAACATATCAGGCTTTTGTATTCAGAGTTTCCCCCAAGTGTGATTCAATGCAACTTTCATATTTGCATAGTCAGTGTCATTGATCAGATTAACGCAATTAACATGTAATCTGTTTACATGATGGCTCTAGCATCTAATATATTGCTGACTATACTAGTTTTTCCTGGAATTAACCTTTTGGTCTATGAAGGTATGAGACTGTCTTTTCTCCCCCCCAAATGATGCATTTTCTGCCACCATTTTTCACTCAGTGCACAGTGTTTCCGTGACTGTCCAAAGCACATGAATACAAGGCATGTGAGTGGGAATCTGTTTCTAAGCATCTAGCCATTACATTATAACACTAGATTGTTTTACACTGCACCACATAAGCAGTGCTAACCTTGCTCTAGAGCAGGCTTTCATAACCCCAGGTAAACAGTAGTCCTAACCCCACTTCTACTCTACACCTGGGGTTAAAAGTGGAGGTTAGAATGACAATAAAACCCTGGTTTTCTGAATTCAGAATGATGGAATCAGAAGTTCAAAAATACTAATTTGTTTCTGGGTTTTGGTACTCATTCCTTCGGCACTCTACTGTCAAGTGAGTGAGATAATTAATACAATGTCTTTGTTATCTCAAGAAGGTGACTCTCAGTGTACAACAGCAGGCTTATTCTCTTCCGGATAATAAATTATAAATGGATTATTTGAGGACAGGATACAAACAAACAAACACGATAATGTTTCATGATAATGTCTCTTGCCTGTCGATTGATCCAAGCAAGTAATATATCATTGGGAACCAACAGACAGTCTCAAGAAACTCTGCGTCTGGCCTAAAAGGAAGATATTCAATATTAAGTAGACATCAGGGGAAATTTAACTATAACTACAAGACTACAAGATATTGGCAACTAAAGTAAAGCTCAATGAACGAGGTGAAGAGGAGTTATGTGTAAAATTAGGATGTTTACTCATGTTCCAAGAGCAGCACGATGGGACACAGTTCATTCTCTGATCTGTAAGAGGCTCGTAATGGGAGGATGAAGTTGTACAGGCCGTTTCCGGTGGTCTCAGTAGACACAATGATGAGCTTTTTCTTCAAATCGTATGCTTTGACATCTTCTTTGTCTTTGTGGTTGCAGGTCTTGTACAAAAACTGACATGACAATAAAGCAATGCAATATTACCATCAAGGACCACAACGGAAACAAACTTTTTAACTTTGTGTTATCCTTGATGAATTGAGTGTATTTCACTGCTTTCTGTCTAATAAATAGTAAAAAATATTACAATTTAACATTAAACCAGTGATTCCCAGGAGCCTACAGTGAATATTTAAAGCATGTTTATAAAACATACACTATTTTTGTGAAACTTACAGTAAAATTGTGAAATATTAATATAATGTAAAAAAAACGTTCCCCTCCATGGGAACTCGAACTGCGTCCCCTAGGGGTCGCTACGGGGAACGCCCTCAGCGTGACTCGTGTCTGAAGATACATATGTAAAAACACCACCTGTTGGCCGGCGACAGCCCATGACGTCACTACCGGCGTGCCACAATATAAGTGCCGCCGGGAGAATACATCATCAGCTTTTTCGTCTTCACTGACTGATTTGTTTGAAGCATGCAAAGTGAATACTGGTAAGAGTACAGTTTTCTTTCTACTATGGCGAGCACTAGCAAGGCGTTTAGGAAGTGTGTGAATCCGGGTCCTCGCTATTTGACACCCGATGACACACACGACTGTTGCGTCTTTTGTTTGGGCATGGAGCACGCACGCGATGTCCTTGAGGGGGCGGTTTGCGTGCATTGTGAGCGGCTCTCTATGAGGAAGCTCAGCTCTCGCCTGTCCCTCTTTTCGAGGAAAGAGGGGCAGCCGTCTGCTTCCCGCGATTCAGGACCCACCATTGCCGAGGCACGGAGGCGAATGAAATCGTGGGGTTCGCAGTTGGATGTGGCCGATAAGTTGGAAAGGGACCGCCCCCTTTTCGCGCGTCGGCCGAGAACGAGAGTGAGCTGCTGGATTGTGATGATGCGATCTTTCTGACATCATCAGATGCAGTAGCTAGTGCTCCGCTGCATATGAACGAGTTTTTGGAGGTTATGGATCATAAAAATAAATCTAAATAAACCCCCAGCTCGAGTGAGCCTTCCTTTCTTCATAAATCTCGATGTGGAGGTTGAGAAGGAGTGGGAAAAGCTATTTTTTCTCGTATTCATAGTATTCTCGTATTTTCTCGTATTCATACTAGTTATGCTGACACTGAGGGGATGCGTGAAAATGGCTATGAGGGGATGCCCCCTGTGCAAGAGATGATAACCAGCTTATCTCTCTATGGCGAGACATCCTCTCTCAAGGCTCCCTCCTGGCCATCTAAGCCCCTGAATCTCGCTTAAATGGCAGGGCATATGCAGCAGCAGGTCAAACCGTCGCTTCGTTGCACACGAAGGCGTACCAGACTGACCTGCTAAAAGTCCTGGATAAGGTCCAGGTCTGAGCCCGAACAACCAGGGGTCCTAACCCATCTCGGTCTGAGGATCAGAGATGGGCTTAGAAGGCTAGTCTCGCGACTCATGCCCCTCCCCCTCCTGCGGCTAGGGTGAGACAGAGGCGCGGGTCAGAGAGAGGCAAGCCCTCTCATTCCTCTCTAATTCCCCTGTAACCACCGTAAACTCCACCGACCGAGGTTAGGTGGAAGTTTCCTGCCAAGCGCCTAGAGGCGCTCCCTTGTGAGCGGCGGAGTTCCCTCTCATTCTGAGGAATGAGTTCGCCGCTCCTCAGAGCTCTTTGATAGGTCGCTCTCCGTGCTGGTCGAGCTAGCATTGCTCCCCTCACTATAGAGGGTTATCTATGAGCATGCCGCTCCCTGCTGAGCGTCTGAGTTCCTTCTCATTCTGAGGAATGAGTTCTCCGCTCTCCAGAGCTCGATATAGGTAGCATTATAGGCTCTCATTCTGAGGAATGAGTTCCCAACTAAGAACTGCAGTCAGGCTGGACCTATGATGATTTCAGGCAGGTTCTGTATTCTCGAACTGCCTTACTGATGGTCTGGACGTGAGTCCCCTCGGAGGTTTCTGCGGATCCTCCTGGATCTTCAGTCATTCTGGTCACCACTGCAAGGGTAGAGCCAGCATTACTCCCCTCACGATAAGAGGGTTACCTATGAGTATGCCGCTCCCTTCTGAGCGGCTGAGTGTCTTTTCATTCTGAGGAATGAGTTCTCCACTCTCCAGAGCTCGTTATAGGTAGAGCTAGCATTGCTCCCCTCGTTAGAGGGTCACCTTTGAGCATGCCGCTCCCTGCGGAGCGTCTGAGTTCCCACTCATTCTGAGGAATGAGTTCTCCGCTCCTCAGAGCTCTGTGATAGGTCGCTCTACTTGCTGGTCGAGCTAGCATTGCTCCCCTCGTTAGAGGGTCACCTTTGAGCATGCCGCTCCCTGCTGAGCGTCTGAGTTCCTTCTCATTCTGAGGAATGAGTTCTCCGCTCCCCAGAGCTCTCCTGGTTGGTCGAGCTAGCATTGCTATGAGCATGCCGCTCCCTTCGGGGCGTCTGAGTTCCCTCTCACTCTGAGGAGTGAGTTCTCCGCTCTAGAGCTCCTTATTGGTATCTGAGGTCCTCTCATTCTGAGGAATGAGTGCTCCGCTCTCCAGAGCTCGTTATAGGTAGAGCTAGCATTTCTCCCCTCATTAGAGGGTCATCTTTGAGCATGCCGCTCCCTGCGGAGCGTCTGAGTTTCCCTCTCATTCTGAGGAATGAGTTCTCCGCTCCTCCGAGCTCTGCGATCTCTCGTGCTGGTCGAGCTAGCATTGCTCCCCTCACTATAGAGGGTTATCTATGAGCATGCCGCTCCCTGCTGAGCGGAGAATCATGGTTGGGAGGTCTCACTCTCAGGAGTGAGTTTCTCCGCCCCCCAGAGCTCTATGATAAGTCGCTCTCCCTGCTGGTCGAGCTAGCATTGCTCCCCTCACTATAGAGGGTTATCTATGAGCATGCCGCTCCCTGCTGAGCGGGGAGTTCCCTCTCATTCTGAGGAATGAGTTCCCCGCTCTCCAGAGCTCATGATGGGGCTTGCCGCTCCCTTCTGAGCGGCGGAGTGCCTTCTCATTCTGAGGAATGAGTTCTCCACTCTCCAGAGCTCGTTATAGTTCTCACTCTGAGGAGTGAGTTCTCCGCTCTAGAGCTCCTCATTGGTAGCTGAGTTCCTCTCATTCTGAGGAATGAGTTCTCCGCTCTCCAGAGCTCACCGTCGGTAGAGCTAGCACTGCTCCCCTCAACCAGAGGGTCACCTATGAGCATGCCGCTCCCGTCTGAGCGTCCGAGTTTCTCCGCCCCCCAGAGCTCTGTGATAGGTCGCTCGCCTTGTTGGTCGAGCCAGCATTTGCTCCCCTCAACCAGAGGGTCATCTATGAGCGTGCCGCTCCCTTCTGAGCGTCTGAGTTCCCTCTCACTCCGAGGAATGAGTAGTTCTCCGCTCCAGGGCATAGAACGTTCTAATAAGTGCACACGCGAGACTTTGGGCACTTTCTAAAATCCACTTAGTGGTAAGTCCGCACATCAAAGATTCTGCGTTCTTTCTAAAAATCCCGTAAGGGTAGGGTTACGCACACTGCTTCATGCCCTTTTTTGAGCTGGTCAAAGCCCCGGCTTGTGCCTTGGGCCCCGCTCCCCTGTCCCATATATGTTGGGTCCAAAAAAAAGGGAAAGGGGGTGTACACTACCAAGAGGTCTGTTGAGACAGTTCCCTCAGTAAGCTTGGGAGAGCAAGTGGTAACCCCTGAGTGATCGGCCAGGACCTAGTGAGCCAGGTGCCTGGCCATATCCCCTTGAAGGAATCTTTTCTGATTCCAAGACCTTGAGCTCTACCCTAGGCCCGGTAATCCCGGCGCCTAACAGGTAAGTACTAGGGTATGCAGCTCGGGCCTTTGGCCGAAGGGGATAATATCACTGACAGCCATCAGCCGTCCCGGGGGAAACTCCCTTAAGCCGGGTAGAATTGGCTTAGTGCTCGCCTTTTTTGCTAAATTGGCTTGCATTCCCCTCAGCATGGTGAAGTGGGTATAACGTTCCCCGTAGCGACCCCTAGGGGACGCAGTTCGAGTTCCCATGGAGGGGAACGTCTCAGGTTACGTATGTAACCATGGTTCCCCGAATGGGGAACGAGACACTGCGTCCCCTAGGCTTTGGACCATGCTTCGGACGCAAGCTTCAGACGAAGAAGCTGATGATGTATTCTCCCGGCGGCACTTATATTGTGGCACGCCGGTAGTGACGTCATGGGCTGTCGCCGGCCAACAGGTGGTGTTTTTACATATGTATCTTCAGACACGAGTCACGCTGAGGGCGTTCCCCGTAGCGACCCCTAGGGGACGCAGTGTCTCGTTCCCCATTCGGGGAACCATGGTTACATACGTAACCTGAGACGTTATTCTTGTGCTCTTGTGAATTTTCAGCATCATAACTCCAGTCTTCAGTGATCCTTCAGAAATCTCTATAATGCTGATTTGCTGCTGAATAATATGTTAAAGGTGGTTAATAATAAGGGTTATTATTATTATTTGCCAATGTTAAAAACAGTTTTTGCTGCTTAATATGTGTTGGAAACATTGAAATTTAGCTTTGCCTCCCAGAAATAAATTACATTTCAAAATGTATTGCAATAGAAAAAAAGTCACTTTAAATTGTAACACTATTTCTAAATTTAATGTTTTTACTGTATTTTTGAGCACATAAATGCAGCCTTGCCCAAACTTTGGACAATTACTGTATGCAAAGCTGAATATCTGATTCTTCAGTGTCACATGATCATTCAGAAATCAGTGTAATATGCTAATTTACTGCTGAATATCAATGTTGAAAACAGCTGTGCAGCTTAATATTTTTGTGGAAACTGACATACATTTTTAGAAGTTGTAAAGAACACCATTTATTTGAAATGGGAGTCTTTTGTATACGTTACTGTTGTTTTTAATCACTTTAACAAACTTTTACTTTCTACTTGTAGTAATTTAGTACAATTATTGTTGTAAATTTAGATTGTCCACCCAAGTGTGATCAAGATACTGTATGTAATACCTTTTCTAGCTGCATACAACATTTGGGTGCTTTCTCTTTCCGTAAATGGCAAAGTATCGGTGAGCTTCCGATGTAGGGTAAATCTGGAGGATATCCCTTAATGTAACTGCAAAAGAGTTCAGGAGATTTCATTCCCCTTGACGTTCCTCAGTGTTTCTTTGTTGACATGTAATCAAACAAACACTCTCAGTGAAATACATAATTACCCATCGCTGCCTTCACTTCTAGTGCAGGGCTGACATGGGCTCTTTGACTCGTCGATGAGCAGGTTGCCTGGCTGAAAGGAAGGTGAATCAGGCAATTCCAGAACAGGAACCATGTTTGGTTTTCTGGTCTCAGAGATATTAGTTTCGAATGAGAGAGATGGACCTAAACTGGACGGAATGCTTATTTCCTGCATGTCTATAGCCATGGTACCTTTAGGAAATACAAACAAAAACCTTTAGACTAATATATAGAAACAACATCATGTTTTTGAGAGAATTTAAAGTGCACCAAAGGTCTGAAATTGAAGTTGTTACGCAATGAAATGCTTCTCTTCTGCTGAAACTCTCAAAATGATACTAACACAGACATTTAAAATGTTTGGATATACACCACTTGCGTAGTATGTGTGACATTTGTTGTTCATTTCTTCTCTTCTGGCTCTCAACGGAGGCGGTCGCTTTCTCTCCCCGTCCTCACCCTTATCTTCCCTGCTTTGCTCCCTTGTCTCGTGAGAGACTCTCTCTGCACTGCTCTCCAAACTAAAATATTATGGATTAACTGGTCTCTTAATGCAATTGACACTATCGAAACTTGGGTTTCGGGGAACCTGACTGCCCTGACGGAACGTTCGCAGCCGGCTATACGATGGCGCGTGGGAGAGGTGGCGAATCGTGTGTCTTGCAGCTCTTTCCGTGGAGGACATTGATATCTACCTATTCGGAACCATGATAACAGGTATTTTGCTGATTGGATTAGGCTTTTCCCTGGGTTATCGAAGAATTCAGAAAACGGGAACAGCTGTCCAAAGCCCCACAAGGCTGCCCGTATGATTGAAGCTGTGGGAAGAGCGGTCAGCATTGAGACTGAACTATAATCGCAATATGGATTCTACCAAGGAGAAGTTCACGGCTTTACAAAGGGAAATTGATTAAAATAGAGACCAAAATGGACAGAGAGAGTAGCTTGCAAAAATTGGAATGTTTACTCGCCCCAAAGACAAAACAATCTTATCTTTTTCTGGCTCCCCTACAGTGGCCTTGGCAAGGCTGTTGCTGGTATAAACTCCGGGAGTGCAATGCAGTGTGACACTGTTGCGTTCCTCCCCCATCCTTCAGACATTACAGACATTGCCCCCCCCCCCCCTCGACCATTCGCCTCTGTTCGCTTCGATCCGCTGGCCTGGTCAAGCGGGTCTGACCAGCGCCGGATCAGTGGCTGCGGGATCAGATGGCTGCTTGCTGGGCCGGATTCACTTCCCCTGTGGCTATGTCGTGTATGTGCTTTTGTGTTGCTGAGGTGTTTTTCCTGTTCTCACACTACTCCCCAAGGAGCATA
>CM049826.1:32279993-32298676 GCA_027422435.1 Schizopygopsis pylzovi | reverse complement strand
TGAGTCCCCCGTGTGCAGGAAAGCGGTGACCACCCGCGGCAGATCTTCCTCGAGCTTATGCGCCACCGCTGTCCGCTCAGTGCTGGATATGGTCGACTGCTGGTGCATCGTCTCCCCGGTGCTGTAAAGAGGATATTTAGCCTTGATTTCGGGATCTTTGTCGTTTTCAGACCATTCCACGTAGCCATAGTTTGATCCCTTCGCAATTCCCACAAGCAGAAGAAGGTGGAGCAGGAATGCATCCATGCTTCGACGCCAACGAGGACCGTGAACATTCTCCATTGACATTCACTTCCTAAGCGCGTCCATTCCTCAGCTCAACGTAAACAGACGTGCTTTCTCAGAAGTTACTCAACTCTAATGGTTAAATCAGACACATCCACACACCGACCACGCCACCCACATCTGTGGATCTGACGCGTCGAGCCTCGTAGATCTTGGAGCGACTGTGGCAAATATCTACAGCATCGCTTCTGCCGTGGGTTAGCGTTCACTACTCCCATCAGTAACGAATGCTCGCTCGGAGCTGGCGGGGGGCTGATTGTTTCCAAACGCATCTTTCCCTCGTTACCGTACTGGAGACTTGTGAATGGCCATCGCTCCTGCCAGTCTTGTGCAACTGGGTGGAGTGAAGCGAGACGAGAAACAAGGGATGGTGGTACGGGATGTTCTCATGGGTATATTAAGCAATCATTGTCCATTCTTCTCCTCCGAAATCTCACTGAAATTACAGATGTGTTGCTTTGTATGCTAAGTCTTAGATTATTATGGTGACATTAAACCATTTTGAACCTACTCTGTAAAAGATGCACCTGACAAAATGCGGTAAAAATGGTACAGCAAAAACGTAGTTTCCTTACAATTTAAGATAAATATGATAATACATTCTAAAAGTCAATAAGTCATTTACTGTAAAATAGTGTAAAAATTGTTTTTAAAGAGTGAATTGCATTATAATTATAAAGCAGACTAATAATTAAAACACATTCATTAGTACTTTATTTATCACCTTCTCCCTTGAAAAACAGATGAAGCACTAAACAGTCTAAAACAAATAAATGGTTTTGATGTGAGAGGACAACAAAGAATGGAAGGTATTTTGTTTTTGTTTTGTTTTACAGGAGGAAGTCTTACAACAGATTAAAGACTCAAGAAATGCTTTAAAGTCAAAACTTTGCAAGATGCATTTGTTTCCTACAAACATTTAGCTTCTCGCTTCAAAGATGTTAACTGATGGTCTGAAGTGGTGTGGATTTCTTGTGTATTATTGTGAAGTTTTTATCATCAGTTTGGACTCTCATTCTGACGGCACCCATTCACTGCAGAGGATCCATTGCTGAGTAAGTGATACAATGCTACAATTCTCCAAATTTGTTCCAGAATGTTTGTCTATATTGTGGGATATCAAAAGATACCAAAATATCCCCATGAGGACTGTAAAACCTGAAATCATCTATTGCCAGGACAAGTAAATGATCCGCATGAGGAAAATTGCTCATTATTAGTTATTAGGCACTAAAGTTATTAGGCACTAAAAAATGTCTTCATAAAAATATAATTTGCTCAGAATAAAGGCAACAGAAGTCATATATTATTAACTATATAATTATACACTGACCAAAATTATAAACGCAACACTTTTGTTTTTGCCCCCATTTTTCATGACCTGAACTCAAAGATCTAAGACTTTTTCTATGAACACAAAAGGCCGATTTCTCTAAAATATTGTTCACAAATCTGTCTAAATCTGTGTTAGTGAGCACTTCTCCTATGCCGAGATAATCCATCCACCTCACAGGTGTGACATTTCAAGATGCTGATTAAACAGCATGATTATTGCACAGGTGTGCCTTAGGCTGGCCACATTAAAAGGCCACTCTAAAATGTGCAGTTTTACTGTATTGGAGGGGGTGTCCGAAAACCGGTCAGTATCTGGTGTGACCACCAACCCCACTGCCACCATGGGCCCCTTGATCCACAACGTTGACATCAGCAAACCGCTCACCCACACGACGCCATACACGCTGTCTGCCATTCTGCCCTGTACAGTGAAAACCGGATTCATCCGTGAAGAGAACACCTCTCCAAAGAGCCAGACGCCATCGAATGTGAGCATTTGCCCACTCAAGTCAGTTACGATGACGAACTGCTGTCAGGTCGAGACCCCGATGAGGACGAAGATCATGCAGATGAGTTTCCCTGAGACGGTTTCTGACAGTTTGTGCAGAAATTCTTTGGTTATGCAAACCGATTGTTGCAGCAGCTGTCCGGGTGGCTGGTCTCAGACGATCTTGGAGGTGAAGATGCTGGATGTGGAGGTCCTGGGCTGGTGTGGTTACACGTGGTCTGCGGTTGTGAGGCCGGTTGGATGTACTGCCAAATTCTCTGAAACGCCTTTGGAGACGGCTTATGGTAGAGAAATGAACATTCAATTCACGGGCAACAGTTCTGGTGGACAATCCTGCAGTCAGCATGCCAATTGCACACTCCCTCAAAACTTGCAACATCTGTGGCATTGTGCTGTGAGATAAAACTGCACATTTTAGAGTGGCCTTTTATTGTGGCCAGCCTAAGGCACAGGTGTGCAATAATCATGCTGTCTAATCAGCATCTTGATATGCCACACATGTGAGGTGGATGGATTCTCTCGGCAAAGGAAAGGTGCTCACTAACACAGATTTAGACAGATTTGTGAACAATATTTGAGAGAAATAGGCCTTTTGTGTTCATAGAAAAAGTCTTAGATCTTTGAGTTCAGCTCATGAAAAATGGGGGCAAAAACAAAAGTGTTGCGTTTATCATTTTGGTCAATGTATATATACAGTGGGGCAAAAAAGTATTTAGTCAGCCACCAATTGTGCAAGTTCTCCCACTTAAAAAGATGAGAGAGGCCTGTAATTTTCATCATAGGTATACCTCAACTATGAGAGACAAAATAAGAAAAAAAATCCAGAAAATCACATTGTAGGATTTTTAAAGAATTTATTTGCAAATTATGGTGGAAAATAAGTATTTGGTCACCTACAAACAAGCAAGATTGCTGGCTCTCACAGACCTGTAACTTCTTCTTTAAGAGGCTCCTCTGTCCTCCACTCGTTATCTGTATTAATGGCATCTGTTTGAACTCATTATCAGTATAAAAGACACCTGTCCACAACCTCAAACAGTCACACTCCAAACTCCACTATGGCCAAGACCAAAGAGCTGTCAAAGGACACCAGAAACAAAATTGTAGACCTGCACCAGGCTGGGAAGACTGAATCTGCAATAGGTAAGCAGCTTGGTGTGAAGAAATCAACTGTGGGAGCAATTATTAGAAAATGGAAGACATACAAGACCACTGATAATCTCCCTCGATCTGGGGCTCCACGCAAGATCTCACCCCGTGGGGTCAAAATTATCACAAGAACTGTGAGCAAAAATCCCAGAACCACACGGGGGACCTAGTGAATGACCTGCAGAGAGCTGGGACCAAAGTAACAAAGGCTACCATCAGTAACACACTGCACCGTGCCAGACGTGTCCCCCTGCTTAAGCCAGTACATGTCCAGGCCCGTCTGAAGTTTGCTAGAGAGCATTTGGATGATCCAGAAGAGGATTGGGAGAATGTCATATGGTCAGATGAAACCAAAATAGAACTTTTTGGTAAAAACTCAACTTGTCATGTTTGGAGGAGAAAGAATGCTGAGTTGCATCCAAAGAACACCATACCTACTGTGAAGCATGGGGGTGGAAACATCATGCTTTGGGGCTGTTTTTCTGCAAAGGGACCAGGACGACTGATCTGTGTAAAGGAAAGAATGAATGGGGCCATGTATCGTGAGATTTTGAGTGAAAACCTCCTTCCATCAGCAAGGGCATTGAAGATGAAACGTGGCTGGGTCTTTCAGCATGACAATGATCCTAAACACACCGCCCGGGCAACGAAGGAGTGGCTTCGTAAGAAGCATTTCAAGGTCCTGGAGTGGCCTAGCCAGTCTCCAGATCTCAACCCCATAGAAAATCTTTGGAGGGAGTTGAAAGTCTGTGTTGCCCAGCGACAGCCCCAAAACATCACTGCTCTAGAGGAGATCTGCATGGAGGAATGGGTCAAAATACCAGCAACAGTGTGTGAAAACCTTGTGAAGACTTACAGAAATTGTTTGACCTCTGTCATTGCCAACAAAGGGTATATAACAAAGTATTGAGATGAAATTTTGTTATTGACCAAATACTTATTTTCCACCATAATTTGCAAAAAAAATCTTTAAAAATCCTACAATGTGATTTTCTGGATTTTTTTTCTTATTTTGTCTCTCATAGTTGAGGTATACCTATGATGAAAATTACAGGCATCTCTCATCTTTTTAAGTGGGAGAACTTGCACAATTGGTGGCTGACTAAATACTTTTTTGCCCCACTGTATATAGAGTTATATATATATATATATATATATATATATATATATATATATAGTTGGCCCAACCTCTAACATTGAAGACAAACCTCTGTCATGCTAAGAATGAAGATACATTTTTCTCATATTATTTGTATGTTAAGTTTTTTTTCTACATTTTTGCTATGTCACACCATAGGACACCAAATTTGAGCTAAGTACAAATCAGGAAAACGTGATTAAGGATACTCTAATGTAAATCTCAGCAAATTGGTCTGATTTCATCATGAGCATTGGCCAAGATCAAAGAACCACCAGAGCCCCTCAGAAGAAGAGTTGTTGAGATTTATAAGTCTGGCGAATCCATTTCTGTTAAGGCCCCACCTGTACAGATTTGGTCTACACTAGATGCCAGCAAGGAAGAAGCTCCTCAAGATAGAATGTCAATGCAATATTGAAGTTTGTCATCCAAAGCCTCCATGAGGAACAGGATTAATGTGGCCACAAAACCTCATGTTTGATGAAAACCAAATATTTGAGAAAAAGAACCCTTATACCAACTGAAAAAAAATGAGGTGGAGGTGTTTCTCATTTTGGCGAAAAAGTAATTGTCTAAAGAAATGTATTGCAAACCAAAATAGAAAAGCACCAATCTACATTACAACAAAGATTAAACAAGATCAACACCAAAAAAGGTTTGTCATCATGTTTTATTACGCAAACCCAATGCTTACAGCATTAGACTTATATTATTTACAAGCATTTTTACTTTTCATGATTTTATTTTTTTCATATGAACAAAATGATTATTGGATCAGATGACACTGCATCACTCATGGGCATGATTCTGTCATTGATATTACTAAATGGGCCCAGGAATACTTCCAGAAACCACTGTCTGTAAACACAATCTGCATCTGCCAACTAAAGCTTTGTCAAGCAAAAAGGAACCCATACGTGAACATGTTCCAGAAGCACCGTCGTGTCCTGTGGGCCAAGGCTCATTTAAAATAGACTGTTTCAAAGTGGAAAAGTGTTCTATGGACAAAAGAGTCCAAATTTGACATTCTTGTTGGAAATCACGGACACCGTGTCTTCTGGTCTAAAGAGGAGGGAGACCTTCTAGCGTGTTATCAGTGTTCAGTTCATGTGAATAAGCTGGAATAGTTTGAGTAATAAGTAAAAGTTTTTAGAGCAACATATGCTCCCCTCCAGACGGCGTGTATTTCAGCAGGACAATGCAAAACCACAAAATGCAGCTATTACAACAGCATGGCTTCATAGTAGAAGAGTCCGGGTGCTGAATTTGCCTGCCTGCAGTCCAGATCTTTCACCTATAGAGAACATTTGGCACATCATTAAACTAAAAATATGTCAAAGACAACCACAAACTCTTCAGCAGCTGGAAAACAACATTAGGCAAGAATGGGACCAAATCACCAAAAGTCCAGAAAATCATAACCTCGATGCCCATATGTCTTCAAACTGTTTTGAAAAGAAGAGGAGGTACAACACCATGGTAAACATGCCCCTGTCACAATATTTTGAGACCTGTAGCAGGCTTTAAATTTGAAATGAGCTTATTTTGTGCATAAAAGTGTAAGATTTCTCAGTTTAAACATTTGTTATGTTATCTATGTTCTGTTGTGAATAAAATATTGGCTCATGTGATTTGAAAGTCTTTTAGTTTTCATTTTATTCAAATAAAAAAAACATCCTAACATTTCTGGCATTCAGGTTGTATATATACACTATATGGCCAAAAGTATTGGGTCACCCCTTCTTATGAAATGTTTGACTACTTTAGTCATTTCCACGAGTACATATCTTAATGTTTAAGCATATAATGATATTCTAGGGAATTTTGTGCCTCTAATTTTATAGCAACAGTTTGGACAGGACTCTTTTCTATTCTAACATGACAGTGTCTCTGTGTATAAGACAATCAGAGATAAATGATGATTCAGTCAGTGTGGAAGAACTTGACTGGTCTGCAGCAAGACAAGTCCTAATCCCAGCTGAACACCTCTGGTGTGACTTTAAATACAGACCTTGAGCCAAAAGTTCTTCACCAAGCACCAATGACTTGTACATATGGGTACAGTCATTTCATGCACTTCAAAACTGTTGCAACAGAGGTGGAAATACAATTTTTAAGTACATGATTTACATTTCCATCTTTGTTGCCACAGTTTGGAAGTGCCTTTTTATCTTCTAAAGAAGTTGGTGTCCCAGTACTATTATCCATATAATGAATGCGCAAGTCATTGGTGTTTGGTGATGAATATCCATACATAAATAATTTTCGACATATAATTAACATTTTATAAACTGTATGGCCAAAAGTAGGCTTTGTGGACAACCCTCCCTATAATTTACAAGTTCAGCTATCCTAGTAATTTTCTGTGAAGGAAATTTTAGCAGTCAAACAATAGAGGATTGAATTAATGAAAGTAAAAAACACCATCAACAGTTGGCTATAATATACCTGATATGATACTATGTTACAGCCTACACCTCATATGTGATGCATATTTTTAAGGAAACAAATGGTCTGTTTTCCATTCATGACTATGTTTGGGGGTTAACTTCAGACACACATGAACTGAACAAGAGCTGGGAGTGCACTGAACACAAACTCACTGCACGTGAGTCCGGAGACACCCGTCATGTACGTCATGGCGAGTGTCGTCATCAGCAGCACTACCGACCAGCACCTGTTGAATATGTTGTTCATTGTTTATATTGAATGCTAAATTCTTCATTCATAAGCAAAAATGGCTTAAATCTCCTTTGTTTTTTCCCCTTTTTCTCTCTGAATTTGACTCCATTGTTTCAACTCTAAGACTTATAAATACCAAAAAGAGTGCCACATTTTTGATGCACTATGACAGCTTTTCTAAAACTATGTAATTTTATTTTTGCACTTCTCTGTACAGATAATGCCAAAATTTGATGTACGGAAATCCAGAATATTTGTTTTTCTGTCTTTATTTTTATGATTGTTCTGAATATATTCATGTCTTTTTTCCCTGTTTTTGTATATTTCTACAATTTTTGCAAAAAAAATAAAAAAAAAAATACCGACTGGCTGCATCCTCATTTGCTCGCATTTATTGGCTGCAAAGAAGATATTATTTTAGAATATTAACATTTATAAATTTGAACATTATTCTTAGTTAAGTGTAAATTGTTGTATTATGCTATTGACTCGAGAATGTAATGCTCAGCTAGCTGAAATAAAGCCAGGCTTGATGACGTATGCAGCCTACAAACGCGACCTCCGGAGGATGCAGCCTTCCGTTTGAGAAACGGCCTTACATTCATTCGTGGTCTTCGGGTCAACGAGCTGAAAGAATCCAACATGGCAGACAGGAACAGGAATGCAAACAAACAGACGCGGATAAAGGAATTGTGGTTCGTGCGCTCGTAAATGCGGACTTTACTTCATTGTAACTTTGTGAGCACACTGTAAAAGTAGCCAACACGCAGTTGCAACTTTTCAACACGTGACAAATACAATGCATGCGTCTCATCTCAACGCAACTGTGCTCCACAGATCCCAGATGACTGGCCCGGTTACCCGCTGGACCTGTTCTCCTTCCCCGAGCATTACTCCGAGGATCTGGAGTGCATCTACATCCCACACGGAGTGATCATGGACAGGTACTGCAGACGAAATGAACGACTCGTATAACCCCTTCCCGAAGACGTCCACTGTGCAGACTGACTGCTTATTACAGGTTTACATGAGATTCTAGGTCTCAGACTTTTTGGACCCCACTGCGTATGAACAATTGTAAATGCATATTTTATTATATTAATATAAACTGACTTTATTTTGTGCTGTATATTCGTATTAGATTTTTAAAACATTTCAGCAAATGCATTTGAGTTTCGACTAGATTATGCTTTTGCGATTTTAAATACTTTTAGCAGCAATATTTAAAACTACGTTCATTTACAGCATAGTGCCTAATTTATACTGAAAACAATGTTTCTTCATGGTCGTTTTGAGATTTACAAAGCAAATTTATGCTAAAATTGTGTGGGAAATGGATATATGCGAGCGATGCAATGACTTTCCTTTCCTTTTGAGAAGTTAATGACAATTCATTTGCATGTGGATTCATTTTGTAATTGCTCTGTAATTATCACTGACTTTGGATAAGCGTTTAAATAACACGCTTGTTGTTTTTAGTCTTGATAACAAGTGAAATGAAAAATCAGCTTTTCAGATGGAATTTCTATCAGAATTTGAGACCCATATTAAAAGAAAGCTAATAATTATATGAGACAAGAGTAAGATGCCACTTTATCATTAGACATTTCTAGGATTTATCCGTGAATCTTTATTGGTGCCAATACTTGTTCTGTTGGAATAATGTCTTGGTATTGGACAGTTAAATGAAAACTCACAATAAATGATAGTACATAATATTTTTTTGTTGGAAACGTCCCATTAGGATCACTCGGGCGTTGTTCTAATTTATGATGACAAAGATTATTTCATTTTATGTAGATGTTGTGTTTGATAATTTTTTTCTGAAAAACAACCACTTTTCGGATCACGTGGACAATGTCATTGGGATTTTCCAGGATAGAGAGACTGGCCAGAAATATCATGGATGATCTCGGCGATCATGACATCGTGGTGCTGTGTGTGCTGAAGGGAGGTTATCAGTTCTGCGCTGACCTGGTGGACTGTGTCAAAGTCCTGTGCCGAAACTCCAACAAGACCCTTCCCATGAGGGTGGACTTCATCCGGCTCAAGAGCTACCTGGTGAGCACGCATGAACTTTCTGTCTCTGCTCTTTTGTTCCATAGATGCTGTTTTTCCACTATCCTCAGAGTTTGAATGTAAAGCAAACTGAAAATGATTTTCCTAAGCGTTTTATGTGCTAAAACAGCATGAAACCGCTTCGATCATGTGATCAATCACAAGCTTCTCATGCACTTGGACTCAAATATTTTCTTTTATAAATGCCACTTTGTTTGTGATTTTCTCAGCATGCCTTCATGATTCTAATGAATCACGGCTTTCTTGCATGTAAATTGCTGTGTGAAGTCAGACACACAAGCAAAACCAAGCCAGCCAAGAAACATTTCTGAATATTATCAGTGTTTATAACCAGTTGTGCTCATTTATTTTTCTGTGTAAACCATGATTATACAGTTTAAGTTCAAAAGACCTAATAAGGTACTAAAATGTCTGTAAAGGCCTAGAGTAAAATGGTATATCAAGTAAATATATTTGTTTAATATATTATTAAAATATAAAGCCTACAAAATGATAGCTAAGAAAAAAAGGTAAATTCTACTAAGTTCATATTTTTGCTCCAGGTTCATTAATGAACATTTGAAATACCGGAGGCATCTTTGTCAGTTTCGGTGAGTTAGTTCGGACTAATGAGACTGTTGTTGATGAGTGTTGGCTGTATTGTATGTATTTAGTCAACAGAGGGCATCATGACTTTATATTTGTCATGCTCTGTAGCTCAGCATCCGTTGAGATTGTGAAGTCTTGATTTCCATTTCAGCTTTGAGGGTGTGTTTTTTTATTTTAGCTCTGCTGACATTTTCAACTAAAGCCTATGTTTGTTGAGGTGAATCATTTATTGTACACTAAATCACTTTGTCTGGAAAGCATCCACTTCATTTAATAATAGCAGTTCTGACACTAACTTGATCTGACTCTGTTATAGTAAATATCACGTCTTTCCAGACACATTGGTCCCAGTAAATATATACTAAATGTTGTTGTTTTCTTTCCATTTGGATTTTTTTCTTTTAATGAAACCGTGAATATACGAATATACTAGTATATTTGACTTCTGTTTTCAACCTTGTTTTCACACCAGAATGACCAGTCGACTCAAGTTCTTCACATAGAAGGAGCAGAGAACCTGTCTGTGCTGAGTGGAAAGGTAAAGAAATCTTCTCTTGAAACAGATGCAAATAATGTCACTATGCAAAGAAAAAAGAGAGATAAATCTAATATTTTTTTAATGTGACTTAGACATGTTTTTTTAGATTCACCTTTTGAATTTGATTTAAATTAACTAGGCAAAGTGTGTTAGTTAGGAGCACTGTGAGAGTTTTTGAAAGGTAAATGCTTAAAGGTGGGGTAAGTGATTTCTGGAGGCCAATGTTGATATTTGAAATCACCAAAACAAACATACCCTATTTTGATAGCTACACATATGTAGCCTACGCAACTCAGGTAACGATTAGTTCTGTGAAACAAAGCAAAACCAATGTTACACTGTGTCTACACCGGACGCGAGCGGCGCGACAAAATACTAAAGAAGTCATTATAATCAGTGATGCTGTGTAAACTGGATGCTGCGCGGCGCGACAAAATACTATAGAAGTCATTATAATCAGTGATGCTGTGTACACTGGATGCTGCGCGGCGCGACAAAATACTAAAGAAGTCATTATAATCAGTGATGCTGTCTACACCGGATGCGAGCGGCGCGACAAAATACTAAAGAAGTCATTATAATCAGTGATGCTGTGTACACTGGATGCTGCGCGGCGCGACAAAATACTAAAGAAGTCATTATAATCAGTGATGCTGTGTACACTGGATGCTGCGCGGCGCGACAAAATACTAAAGAAGTCATTATAATCAGTGACGCTGTGTACACTGGATGCTGCGCGGCGCGACAAAATACTAAAGAAGTCATTATAATCAGTGATGCTGTGTACACTGGATGCTGCGCGGCGCGACAAAATACTAAAGAAGTCATTATAATCAGTGATGCTGTGTACACTGGATGCTGCGCGGCGCGACAAAATACTAAAGAAGTCATTATAATCAGTGATGCTGTGTACACTGGATGCAGCGCGGCGCGACAAAATACTAAAGAAGTCATTATAATCAGTGATGCTGTGTACACTGGATGCTGCGCGGCACGACAAAATACTAAAGAAGTCATTATAATTAGTGATGCTGTGTACACCGGACGCGAGCGGCGCGACAAAATACTAAAGAAGTCATTATAATCAGTGATGCTGTGTACACTGGATGCTGCGCGGCACGACAAAATACTAAAGAAGTCATTATAATTAGTGATGCTGTGTACACCGGACGCGAGCGGCGCGACAAAATACTAAAGAAGTCATTATAATCAGTGATGCTGTGTACACTGGATGCTGCGCGGCACGACAAAATACTAAAGAAGTCATTATAATTAGTGATGCTGTGTACACCGGACGCGAGCGGCGCGACAAAATACTAAAGAAGTCATTATAATCAGTGATGCTGTGTACACTGGATGCTGCGCAGCGCGACAAAATACTAAAGAAGTCATTATAATCAGTGATGCAGTCTACACTAGATGCTGCGCGGCGCGACAAAATACTAAAGAAGTCATTATAATCAGTGATGCTGTGTACACTGGATGCTGCGCGGCGCGACAAAATACTAAAGAAGTCATTATAATCAGTGATGCTGTGTACACTGGATGCTGCGCGGCACGACAAAATACTAAAGAAGTCATTATAATCAGTGATGCTGTGTACACTGGATGCTGCGCGGCGCGACAATCCCCCGTCAGAAAACTTCGGTTTATGACGTACTGACACATGTCAAATGATTTTCAGCGTTCGCTTTATCGCGTCCAGTGTAGGCAGGCTTTAGCTGTTGCAGCACGTCCGGTGTAGACACGGTGTTACTCACCTATCGAGAAGAAACAAAGCAACCTCGGCGTCCGATCGCAGGCCTTCTGCTCCTTGAGTTCTCTCAGCGCTGGAGAGCTGATCCAATATTTATACGGGTCCTACTTCTAGCCTTATCGTTCCGCAGACGTTTTCCTCTTTTGTTTTTTATCCACCATCTCTATCTTTCTGTCGCTCGGCTGTTCACTGAACGCTCTCTCCTCCACATCATGAGTAGACACGCCCCTTACTGCTGATTGGCTACAAGTTTATTTTAGTACTCGGCCCGACTCAGTTTTCTAAAACGTTTAAAAAAAATTACATCCCTCACCTTTAAAGTTGACTCATCAGTTTCTGTGTAATACGCAGTTTTCCAGTTCAAAGGTTCACAAGCAAGACATGCAAAAGACACACATTGACACAAACCAATGCTCACACATGCATTTAATAGTATTCTATTCACACTCATCATTTCTGTAGACATGTCTATTTACTACTTTTTTTATTTGACTCAAACTATAATATAGTCACAATGACAAAGCAAAACAAGTAAAAGAAATGCAAAATGTTAAAGATGAAATGTTAAAAAATCATGGTGATGACTAATATAAATATGCAGCCTATTTTCTTTTCCTGTATTTTTCACAAATATTATCGTCAATTTACAACTTTCCCTTCATTAAAACCTTTTTATAATAATGATATTATTTTGTCGATGTAATTGTATTTAATGGTTCCTATATTTTTTTTTTGAAATTCTTAAATTTTATTATAAATTATAATTATAATGGATTTTAAATCCAATCATTAATTGAACTATTTCCCCTTCAGCTCCTGGTGAAATGCAGTGCTTCTGAATATGTGTGAGAGGTTAGAGTTCGTCAAGGGTTTATGATGTCTAGTTCTTCATTAAGAGGATTGATCTGCTCAGTTGCTCAGGTAATGGGATTTCCCAGCAGAGCTCAGGATTGTGATACAGACACGCTTCTTTAAAGCACCTTTTGTCTCTTTATTCCCCGCTGAAGATGAACAACACCCCTCTGTTTTTAACATGGGAATTGCATGCTGGGAAACAGAGTCCATAAAGCGGTGCAGTTTTTCTGTTTGTTTGATGGTATACACACAATAATGAAAACAGGACACATTTTAGCCCAAAAGAGATTATATTCAAAATATTTAAACACAAATTGTCATTAGTGCAATGCATCCAGATGGTTTACTTCAAAGTTGTTTTTGTAATTCCTGTTATTGCCAGAGCTGATTCTCATTACTGTAATTCAGTTTTGTCCTTTTCCCACCATTATACTGACCTAGTCTGATTACTGTGCATTGTTGTTGCTCGTCTATATGAGTTATTGTTATAGTAAATATTCTGTGAATATTGTGATGTTGATTTATTCCGAGCATTCTGCGTCTCATCTTCTGTGTCTCTTCACATGTCCTGAAGAACGTCCTGATTGTGGAGGTACGTCTGTCTGGATAAACTCACTCTCAGTCACTTTAATATCCTTTCAAATAAATAAAGGCCTTTCAGAAGCTATATAGCAGATTATTTTTGATATGCTTGAATATTTCAGAGGTCAGTCAATCATGTACCATTTTGTGCCTCTGTCTATTCAAGCAAAAAAGCGGCATTCATTTCATGTGACTTAGGGGGTCGTTTTTAGTCTTAATTGACATTTTTGCTAGCTTGCCGCTTTAATGATGCCATACATGCCCTACATTTCCTTTTGTGCGTTTGTTTTCAATGCATTTGATCTTATTTGTTCACAGTCTGATACAGCTACAAAAGTGCAAAAGTACAACATTAAAATGTCTGCAAAAATAGGGGCCTACATTTAAATCAATCATATTTGCATGTGTAAATATTTTCTAATATAATACTGTTATTATTAATAATTTTGTTAAAAGAAATGGTTACACTTTAGTAAAGGGACCAATTCTCACTATTAACTAGTTGCTTATTAGCTTGACTGTTATTAACATGTTGGCTGTTTATTAGTACTCATAAAGCACATATTGTGCATAACCATATTCTTCATCCCTAATCCAACCCAAAACCTAAACTACAACTACCGCACTAACTATTAATAAGCAGCCAATTAGGAGTTTGGGGCAAAAGTTGTAGTTAATGGTTTGTTAACAACAGGAATTGAACCTTAAAATAAAGTGTAACCAACGATATAATCCTTTTATTCAACAAGGATGCATTAAATTGATCCGACGTGACCGTAAAGACTTTGTTACAAAGGATTTTTATTTCAAATAAATGCAGTTCTTTTGAATTTGCATTTTTTTTTTATATATTATATATTTTAGCAGCAAAATTATTTTCAACAATAATATAATACGAATTGTGAAATCTCACTATTCTATTTTTATTTAAAAAATGCAACATGGGTGAGCAAGAGACTTTTTATTTACAGAGCCCAAAGTTTTCTATAATAATATAATAGTTTTGATATTATATCAATGAATTAAAGTTGTTTGTGATTTATGGATTATGATGATTATCTTATGGAGTACAGTAATATCTGATAAGACATATAACAGTGAACACACACGTTTTATTGTTTATTTTATGCCTTTGCGACGTGATGATTTCATGCGATGCCAAGATGGCTGGAGTCCTGTTAAGTGTGCTTCTCAAGCTGACGGTGAGTGACCGGCTTCATCTCAGTGTCTTTCCTCCCTCAGGCCATCGTGGACACTGGAAAGACCATGAAGACTCTGCTGGATCACGTTGAAGCCTTCAGGCCCAAGATGATCAAAGTAGCTGGGTGAGTCCCCAGACGGATGATAGACCAGTACAGGCCTGAGCGCTGTGTTTGTGGAGTCCCCTTCTTTAGCCAGTCAGTGCAGCAGTGTGTGTGTGTGTTTTCTGAAGAAAGCTTGCACAGAAGTGTTTATGGGGGGCTCGTTTTGTGTCTGTCACAGTTTGCTGGTGAAGCAGGTGCCCAGTGGGACAGGATATCTGCCAGACTGTAAGTGATGATCTAATGCAAATGTATGTGCATAATATTGTACCAAATATAATGGATAATATACTTTTAACCCTATAAAGCAGTTACTCTTAGAGACTTTTAGTATAATTGTAAAAATGTCCACCTTCAGCTTGTGGTTCATGTGTCTTTTTGCTGTGAAATCTTTACTAATTGTTGTAAAGTAAATTTAATAACTTTTTATATTGTTAGTATATTTCAGGACGAAAACTTACTGGACTGAAGCATTTGCTTGAATATCCATATATAATTTTTTAGAAAATGTTAAAATGCAAGTATCAAATATGATCCATCAGGCATTCGAGGAACATTTATTTGTTCATCTCTCAATTGTCATTTTATTGCATTACATAATATATTTTTTGCTAATAAAAACTATACTGATTTGATCATATCCTCTTACTAAGACATTTTATTAGGAGATATAGAGTGACAAGTGATATTAAAGGGATCATATGATGCGATTTCAAGTTTTATTCGAGTATTACAAGCTGTTCCTGTATAGATAAGATCCCTGAAGGTGCAAAGACTAAAGTCTCAAAACCAAAGATATATTATTTATAAAAGTTAAGACTCTGTCGTGCCCCCCTGAAACGGCTCATTCAGACACGCCCCCACATGTCTACATCACGATGTGGAAATATTTGCATAATTCCGCCCAAATGTTCACGCAAAGAAAGAAGGCGTGGTTTCAGTAAGGCAGTAGTGTTGATGCAGTCATGACATGGAGACGCTGTGTGTTTCTAGGCGAAAACAAAGGCACTTTATTTGGCCTCCGAAAGTAGATGATTTAGGAATCATTGATTACTTACAACAGAACAGCAACATATTTTATGGACAACAGTTTCGTGAACCTAGGAGACGAGGTAATTCTGACTCTACTATGACCATCTGGCACTTCTTTTTGTTATTAGTTTAAGTATTTGCTATTGACTGTTTAAATGCCGAATTTTGCACGTAAATGTGTGTGTGTGTGTGTGTGTGTGAGAGAGAGAAAGATTCACAGCTTCAGCATCATGGGTGTGGGTGTGGTGCGCTTGCGCGTGTGAGAGTCACAGCGCAGTGTCGTTTGAGTGTGTGTGTGTGTGTGAGAGAGAGAGAGAGTCACAGCTGCAGCATCGTTCGTGTGTGTGTGCGTGTGTGAGAGTCACAGCGCAGTGTCGTTTGAGTGTGTGTGTGTGTGTGTGTGAGAGAGAGAGAGAGTCACAGCTGCAGCATCGTTCGTGTGTGTGTGCGAGAGAGTCGCAGCGTCGTGTGTGTGTGTGTGTGTGTGTGTGTGTGTGTGTGTGTGTGTGTGTGTGTGTGTGTGTGTGTGTGTGTGTGTGTGTGTGTGTGAGAGAGCGCAGCATCGTGTGTGTGTGTGTGTGTGTGTGTGTGTGTGTGTGTGAGAGAGAGGGAGTCTGTCACGCGACTCTGTTCCCCTCTCGGGCTTGAACTGATGGTAAAACGAAGGACATCAATAACTTTCTTTACTATAATTTTGAAAGCTAAAGTTCCAGATTATGGAAAGGGGCGTTACATTTTCGACGCGGCTTGTGGTGTTCGGCCAATCACAATGCACTGGGCCAGTTGGCCAATCAGAGCAGACTGCGCTTGTCGGAAAGAGGGACTTTGTAGAAAACGAAGCAGAGGCGGGTCATAGAGGACCTACAATAATGTACAGTATTTAAAAAAAAAAGTTTTTTGAACAATAAAACACGTCAACATATTCTGTTACACAAAATACACGGAATAATGATCTTTAAAAAAAGCATTGTATGACCCCTTTAATATGCAGTTTATATAAATATTTTGCCATACTGTTATAAAATCTCATTGATTTACATTACAATCAGAAATTCATCTTACTTTTTTGTCCATATAATTATCAACAACTGCACAAAACTGCATATTTTTGAAACAGCCTGATGTATCAAATATGATATTCAACACGTGCAAACCTTTTTATGTTGTCTTTTAAACTTTTTCAATAGACTGTTCCATTTCAAAAAATATTTTATCTACTATTATTTCATATGTCAGGCTTTACAGGGTTAAGAGCTCTGTTGTCTGATTTTTCCCTCAAAAACATTAGCCTGAAACATCAAGACGCCCCAAACACAGATTAACATTTCCATTTCATTCACATGTGATATTTGTTCCAGATGTTGGATTTGAGATCCCCAATCGTTTTGTGGTCGGCTATGCCCTGGATTACAACGAATACTTCAGAGATCTCAATGTAAGAGCCTGTTTATCAACATTTAAACTGTGACTGAAATTGACATCTTGATAGGTTCATTCAATCTGTAAAAGTGTACTCAAATGTTTATCACTCCTGTCAAAGAGCTTTATGAAGTTTCATGTGAGAATATCCCAGACGAAGGACTCGCCCCGTATGTCTACATATTCCACAGTCTGGCCGTGACAACTGGTGTGAGCTCAGCGGCTCGAGAAACATGTGCAGAACTTCTCTTTGAAGCAGAAGCGAGTTTGTTTGCTAATACTGCAGTGACGTATTACTGAGCCCAGCCTGTAATGTCTACCCAAAGCGTGAAATGACAGACAGCATTAGCACTGCGAGAATTAGGGAGGAAAAGTCTCTCGCAGCTGCACGGTTGTCCATTTGGAGGCCTGGTTGCTAGGGGTAAGTGAGCTGATGTGAAAAATGACACCCACTTCAGAGAATGCCACGGGCCGTTCAACTCAATTATCCAGCAATCTAGGATCCATCTCTCACATGCATACATCATACACCCTAGCCCCGCTCTGAAATCTAGTGAGCTGCCGACAGCATTTTCAGGCATCATAGGAACACTCACGACATGATGTCTTGTAAGCACGATGTAGTTTTAAAGTAAATCCAGTAATATTATGAAATATCATTGCAATTTACAATAACTGTAAATCGTTTTAATGTATTTTAAATTATTATCTATTTTGTGATGTTATGCTGAATTTTCAGCATCATTACTCCAGTAATCAGTGTCACTTGATCCATCAAAAAATCATTCTAATATGCTGATTTGCTGCTCAAAAACATTTTTGATCATGATCAATTTTGAAATAGTTGTGCGTAATATTTTTGTGTGGAAAAGGGTGTATTTTTCAGGTTTCTTTAATAAATGGAACGTTTAAAAGAACAGCTTTTAATTAAAATAGATTGTTTTGATACATTTTAATGCATCCTTGATAATAAAATAATTAATTTCCTTTTTTTTTATGCATACGGTAAAATACATACCTGGCATGCAATAAAATGCACAAATATATATAAAAAATGGGCCCCATGAATATTAAAATATAGATTATAATTAAAAAGGGTATTTTTATTCAGGAAAGACAATCTTACTGACTGCAAACTTTAAAAGGTAGTGTAATTCAATTATAAAAATAAATACATTTTAAAATAATCAAAATAAAACACTTGGTGAAGAAGAAAAATATTTTATTAATACAATTGTATTTGATTAAATACATGTGATTTGGTCATTAAATGGCAACAGATGTGTTAAATTAAGGAAGAATTTCTCAGGGGGAACTTCAAGTAAATATTTTTGGCCAAAGGGGTTCAGTTGACAAAAAAGTCTGGAAATCTCATATCAATACCCAAAAGTACTGATAAAGTTCAGTCTAATTAAAATTGTAGACTGTTTTACAAA
>CM049826.1:32137493-32277493 GCA_027422435.1 Schizopygopsis pylzovi | reverse complement strand
ATCTTAAAAGGCCTTGAAGTAAGCTTGTGTAGACCTTGCGTCATTTGAATGCTTTAACTCTTGACCCGGAAAAGATACAAGATTTGTTTTTTTATTCATAGTTTTTTTTTTTTTTTTTTTTTTTTTTTATTAAAGAAAAATGCAAACATCTCAAGACACAATACAAGTATCAATCTGTTAAAAAACTAAATTAAAAACAATAAAACAAATAAGGATAGTAAATGGCCATATACCTATAAACGTTACTTACAGTACTGTAAGCATACAGATAAATATATAAATATCAACCAAGGGGGAACAAAAATTAAAATAAGAAAAGAAGCACACACAAAACCTTTTATTCAAACCCTGCCTCCTTAAAATGTTCCAAAAATGGGCCCCAAGATTTTATAAAAAGATAGGGTTTCAATCGAACTCCAAATTTAATCTTTTCAAGTTTGAGGGCAAAAAGAAGGTCAAAAACCCACTGACGATAAGTTGGAGGACATGGCAGCTTCCAGTTAATTAGTATAAGCCGTCTAGCCAAAAGTGTGCAAAGTGCGATATTATCCATCTCTAAAACTGTCAATTTCACATTTTCCGGAAGAACCCCAAATAAAGCTGTCAAAGGGTTGGGGTCTATTGTTGTAGTGAAAATTTCTGAGAAACTCTTAAAAATTCTTTCCCAAAACCTTAATAACTTAGAACAGGCCCAAAAAGAATGAAGCAGGGATGCTGGTTCCACACCGCAACGTGGACAGGTAGGGTCCAAATCAGGAAATATCCTGCTAAGTTGTACCCTAGACCAATGAATACGATGCACTACCTTAAATTGAATAAGCTTATGTCTAGAGCTAACTGAAGAAGAGTGTATCCTTTTTAAGACAGCATTCCAAGTTTCATTTTCTAACGTAATACTTAAATCTTCCTCCCAGAGAGATTTTAATGATCTACTAGATGGTGTTTGTTTGTTATTTATTATATTATAAATATTTGATATGGCACCCCCAATAGATCTATAATGATGTAAAATGCTCTCCAAAATACCATTTGGTGGAGCAGCGGGGAACTCCGAAAAATGTTTACGGGCAAAGCTTCGAGCTTGGAGATATCGGAATAAATGTGAATTAGGCAAACTAAATTGTTTTTTAAGTTGGTCAAAGGAAGCGAAATTGTTATCTATGAATAGCTGGTTAATTGTGACTAAGCCTTTTGAGTTCCAAATATTGAAGGCCCCATCAAAAAGAGAAGGTGGAAAAGACACATTACTGGCAATGGGTGCAGCTGAAGAAAGACCCTTAAGCTGTAGAGCTTTGCGGAACTGAGTCCAAATCCTCAGAGAATGTTTAACAATTGGATTCTTAATCAAGATACTATGAGTGGAAGGAATAGGAGAACAAAGCAAAGATGTTAAAGTGACTGGAGAGCAACATATAGCCTCTATTTGGACCCAGAGAGGTTTACACAATTGCAAATCATGTTGCACCCAGTATAATAAGTTTCTAAAGTTGGCTGCCCAGTAGTAAGTTTGAAAGCGAGGCAAAGCCAAACCTCCCACCTCCTTTGGCTTAACCAAATGCTTTAGACCTATTCGCCTGGGTTTGTTATTCCAGATAAAAGAAGAAATTATTTTTTCCAGATTAGAGAAAAAAGACTTGGGAATAAATATGGGTAAACATTGAAATAAATATAAAAATTTGGGAAGAATGTTCATTTTAACTGCATTTACCTTTCCTATTAGTGAGAGAGGAAGGGGTTTCCATGATAAAAACAAAGACTTAGTAAGTTCTAATAAAGGGTTAAAGTTAACTTTAAACAAGTCAGCATATCTACGTGTTACTTGGACACCTAAGTACCGAAATTGGTTATTGACAACTCTGAACTGGAAATTTGAATATGAGATACTTAATGCAGCTGAATTTACTGGAAATAATTCACTTTTAGAAAAATTCAATTTATAACCCGAAAAAATACTAAATGAGTCCAGTATTAAAAGTACTCGAGGAATTGAGACTAGGGGGTTTGATAAAAATAAAATAAGATCATCAGCATATAGCGAAACCTTCTGTTCAAGGCCACCTCGAAAAATCCCCCGTATCTCTGAATCAGTACGTAGTGCAATTGCCAGGGGTTCAATCGCAATAGCAAATAACAGTGGGGAAAGGGGACACCCCTGCCTTGTGCCCCGACACAATAAAAAAGGATCTGAAATAATATTATTTGAGCGTACAGATGCCCTGGGGGTGGCATAAAGGAGCTTTATCCAAGAGATGAATTTTAGACCAAATCCAAACCTCTCCAAAATGTTTATGAGATAATCCCATTCAATACGGTCAAATGCTTTTTCAGCATCTAGAGAGACCACAACTTCAGGATTGTTGGAGTAAGGTAAATACAAAACATTAAAGAGGCGTCTAATATTAAAAAAAGAATGCCTGTCTCGAACAAAACCAGTTTGATCCGGTGAGATTACTCTATGCAATGTTTTTTCCAGCCGAATAGATAATATTTTAGCTAATATCTTGTAGTCACAATTTAAAAGCGATATGGGACGGTAAGAACTACAGTCAAGGGGAGGTTTATCTTTCTTAAGAATTAGTGAGATAATAGCTTGATAAAAGGTTGTGGGTAACTCAGAATTTTGAAGACTCTCTAAAAAAACTGAAAGCAACACTGGACATAGCAATTTAGAGAATGCTTTGTAAAAGTCAGACGGGAAACCGTCAGGGCCAGGGGCCTTGCCCGTTTTTAAGGAGGCAATTGCATCGGCTATTTCCTCAATTTTAATATCTTCATCCAAAAAATCACACAAATTCTTCTCTATAGTGGGCAAATCCAAGTTATCTAAAAAAATATTCATTAATGAAGCATCTTGAGGAGATTCAGAGGTGTACAGATTTATATAATATTGTTTAAATTGAGAGTTTATTTCTTTATAATCAGTGGTAGTAATTCCTGAAGATAAACTAAGCTGGGGTATCAAGCGTGAAGTCTGCGTTTTACGAATATGATGAGCTAACAATTTGCCTGTTTTATCACCGAATTCATAGATCTTATGTTGAGTACGTAAAAACAAATTCTCAGCCTCTTCAGTCGATAGCAGATCATATTTTGTCTGCAAGATCTGACGTTCTTTATAAAGATTAGGAGAAGGATTCAATGAGTACTCTGTATCAATCGCTGTTATAGAGCTAGATAATTCTTCTAACTGCTTCTTTCGCTCTCTATTTTTATAAGATGAATATGAAATTATTAAGCCACGCAAATAACATTTTAAAGTCTCCCAAATGGAAGAATAGGCCATACCCGGAGTACTATTAATTTCAAGAAAGGAAGATATATTTGAGGAGATAAATTTTATGAAGTCTTTATCCTTTAATAAACCAGTGTTAAAGGACCACTGATAATTCTTAGGGGGTGCTTTTGGAAAGTTAAGTCCCAAAACAACTGGTGCATGATCAGAAACCACTATGCTTTCATATGAACAGTCCTGAAGGTAAGGAAGAAGTTTGTTATCTAAAAAAATATAATCTATTCGTGAGTAGGACTGGTGTACTTGAGAAAAAAAAGAAAATTTCCTTGTCGAAGGGTTTAAAAAACGAAATGCATCACAAATACCATAATTACGCAAGAAAGATTGAATGATCGTTGCACTTTTTGAAGGAGATATAACTTTTTTTGAGGACCTGTCAAGTCGTGGACACATCACAAAATTAAAATCTCCTCCCAGGATTAATGAATGAGAGTGAAGGTCTGGTATACATGACAGAAAAGAGGTGATAAAAGTAGCATCATCATAATTAGGAGCATACACATTGGCAAGAATTAGGGGGATTGAAAACAAAGTTCCTGTTACAATGACATATCTACCCTTATGATCTGCAATAACCTGTGATATGACAAATGGAGTAGATTTATGTATCAGAATGCCACAGCCCCTAGACTTGAATTGAAAATGTGAATGATAAACTTGTCCTACCCAGTCTTTTTTCAATCTAAAATGATCGGATGAGCAGAGATGCGTTTCTTGAAGAAACACAAAATTAGCTTTTAGTTTTCTAAGATGAATCAGAACCTTATTACGTTTGACTGGATTATTCAAACCTTTACAGTTCCAGCTAACCCATCTCACCAACCCGTCTTTATCAGCCCTCGGACGCATCTCCGCAAACAAATACCAAATACAGCAAATAAAACTTAGTACAGATAAACAAACCCTACAAAGATAAATCTACACATATTAAACCACATAATTAAGTGCTGTCAATAGTCTATGGACCAGAGAAAATGACAAATTAAGTTCCAGTACTTTGTACCTATTCAAGCAGGCAACAGGTGTTGTTTCACAAAAGCCATTGTAGCGGTTGGGGTATCAAACGTATGTTCTGTGCCGTCTTTTGTGATTCTGAATCCAGTTAGACCCTTTAGACCATACTTAACATCTGGCATGGACCTCAGAAGACGTTTCGCCTCATAGTAAGCGGCACGCTTCTTGGCGATCTCAGGTGGAAAGTCCGGGAAGACGAACACATTTTTATCTCTGAACTTAAGCTGCCCGCCCTGGCTCGCTTTCCGCCAAATATCCTCCTTGACGTCATAGCGATGGAAACAGATTACGAAGGCTCGAGGACGACTACCTTCTGCAGGTTTCGGCGCAAGTGTGCGATGAGCGCGAGCCAGGAGTGGAGGTTCTGGTAGATCAAATATTTCTGCCAGAGCTTTTGCCACAAACTTCGCTGGCTGTGGGCCTTCCAGACCTTCCGGTATTCCCACTAGGCGAAGATTGGATCTGCGAGAACGACACTCTAAGTCGAGGCACTTGGCTTGCAGTGAAGTGATCTCTTTTTGAAGAGAAGTAACCGTTGGCTCGAGCGAGTGAAGACTGGTCGTCCATTCTGAGGTAGCGGTCTCCAGACTCGTCAAGCGCTCACTCTGGGATTTGAGGTCTTCTTTCAAAGACGAAAATGTGTTGTGCATTTCTTCTCGTACCAAAGAAATTTCGCCTCGAATTTCAGCGGCGTGTGCATCAAATTTTGCGTGGATTCCACTTTCAAGCCTGCTAATAGCAGCCATAATCGCCACACCCCTCAGGCGTAGAAACTTCATCACACTTAGCCGTTTCCAGAGACGAGCCGCCGGTAGCAGCTGAATCGGTTTTCTTTTGTCGTTGGGCTTTTGTAGTCATCGTTGAAACTCGGATAAGCTTAAAATAATTATCAGGAGTCACTTACAGATACACAGGGTGTAAAAATACCGCTGTATCAAATTTTGAAACAGAATTTAAAAGCCAAGTTTGCGGAGCTCCCGATTATGCGGCCTCACATGGTAGACGCTAAACCGGAACCTTATTCATAGTTTTTATTAAAGGAATTAAACTTTGTAAAAAAAAAAAAAGAAATTCCAGATTTCTGTTTTTTTTTTTTTAAGTTACACGTTTCGTATTTCAGTTCATTTTGTACCCAAGTATGTATGGAGTACCAACAGGTGTTAAAAATATGTTTAGTAAAATTAACTATAAAATTATATATATATTTAGTCGTTTCTCCATGTCTCACTCACTTTCTGAACAAAATGTTGATAAATATGAAATGTATGCATATTGCAGCATGAAAGATTCATGAGAATAAAATGTATTTATTTGAAAACGTTTCAGAGCAATAAATGTTGTTTTGATGTTTTATTACAAATAAATATGTAGCGTTCATACATGTGTACTGTTTTTGTTCTGTAATGACTGGTCTGAGGCAAGTGGATTCACTTGCAGCAAGATGTTTATTGAGCAGAGGCAGAAACAAACGGGCAATGGTCAGCAGGCAAAAACAGGAATATCAGAGGCAGAGCAGAGACGTAAACAATACCAGGCAGGGGTCGAGGTCACAGGCACAGGTTCAGAGTTCCAAGGTCGGGCAGTCCGGGGTCAAACACAGAGATGGCAGGAAGAATAACGCTCAGAATGTTAGCCAGGGGAAAACAAGACTTCGCACTGGGTGAGTGTTTGTGTGCTGCTTTTATGTGAGTGAGTGAATGAGGTGCAGGTGTGGTGAGGCAATCAGAGTTGATGAGTGAATGGTGACAGCTGTGTGATTGGTGTAATGGTGGACGGGAAAGTGTGTGTGCAGTGCATGATGGGAGATGTAGTCCATGGGTGATGTGCAGTTGTAGTGAGTGGCAACCAGATTCATGACATGTTCAATCATGAGTTATAATGCAAAGGAATTTTATTAAATGACATTAGCTCTAATGTGTTTAATACTGGTAATTCTAAGATGATATGTCCTTCTAAATTTCATACAATTCAATTCAATATTCAAATGACATTCCTAATCAATGTTGAGAAAAATATGTATGAATTTTACAGCATAAGCTTTAGGTTTTTTCAGGTTGAATTTTCAAAATTCTAATTCTAAAATTAAATTTTTCAAGACAAAGGGGAAATGCAGAAATAACATGGTGCTTTATGGTAACATTCAAACCTTTGAATTTTTCACATTCTCTATTTAATAAGAAGTTGCTGATCAGATACAACATGGATTTAATAATAACAAAAAAAGCATTTTATAAAATAACTGCAGGGTTTGATGGGTGTAGCTTGAAAGTTTGTTACAGTCAAAGAAGTAGTTGCGTACATAAAATTGCAGAAATTACTGCTTTACCAAAAAGATTCACAAATATGTAGAAAAAGATGAGAACAGCTTTTGTCTTCATTCTGGTGTGTGTGGAACTGGGGCTCTATTTGACTCGTGCGTGCGTGTGTGTGTGGGTCCGTGCGTGTGTGTGTGGGTGCGTGCGTGTGCGTGTGTGTGTGGGTGCGTGCGTGTGCGTGTGCGTGTGCGTGTGCGTGTGTGTGTGTGTGTGTATGTGTGTGTGTGCGAGCTTGCGTGTGTGTGTGCGTGCGTGAGTGTGTGGAGACCGTTTTATCCTGGACTTTGGGATTGTCATAAGTGATTAGTGTTTGCATTCTGATGTTCATGGTCCTGTTAAATGACTTGATATGTTTTTGGCCATTAAGGCCCCTCATTAGACCTAATGACTCCCACTGGACTGCTGTCCATGTCATTACGGATTTCCACTGTGTTTAACAGATGGCAACAGACTTTATGGGGTGAAGGCATCCTTTGACTTGTCAAAACCAAAATCATTCAAATGCATGAAATGAAGTCATTAATGAAGCCTATCATAGCTTCTTCGTTGCTCGGGGCTCTAGAGGCCATTCGTATAAGTGCTTTGACTGAGATTCCTGTCAAAATTAGTTGTTTACTGGTACTATTGTTCATACTTTGAATTAAGTATTTGAACAAAATCCTAAATGCTTTTAATTTCAGTTTGATCTGCACACAAAGAATATATTCCTAAATGCATCCAACTTTATAAATCAAAGTGCATCTTAAATTCAAGTGAACAGTGTGAACATGCTATTCAATATTGTAATTATCACAATATGCACATTTGCTAATACAATAATATTAATGCATGGTGTGTTTTTCTATTAATCTTTACATTTAAATAAACAATGTGTTATTTTATTACGAGTATATAAGAGTGCACAAGGTTTGTCTGCATTTGGCGTCTGCATAAGAACACTTTCACAAAGGTGTTTGCCTTTATAAATCCTGATTGGTTCCTTAATTTGAATGTGTAATTAAGGAGCGAATCTGATTGTTTTATAAATGAGGCACCAGATTTCTAATTTAGTTTAGAACTTGGTATTAAAAAAGACCAGGATTTATAATATGAAGGGACAAAAATCTACTTGATTGAAGGCCATGAGACAAAAGTAAAAGTTGCATTATATCCAACTATATTATATTAAAATGTATTACATACATTTTTCTATTATAAATATTTTATAATATTTTTTATCAAATTTACATCGTTTTTTTTACATTTCAATGTGAAAATAAAACCAAAATTAGAAATGAACATATGTTTTAATTAATTTCTTGTGATATGCAGGCCCGGTTCTTGCCAGCTAAAAATAGGTGGGCGGACGGGGGGGGGGGGGGGGTGTGTTAGTAGATAGATAGATATTTTTTTATAATATTTATATCATACAGTCCTTTTACACTTTGGTATCTACTCCAGATAGATAGATAGATAGATAGATAGAGAGATAGATAGATAGATAGATAGATAGATAGATAGATAGATAGATAGATTGATAGATTGATAGATAGATAGATAGATAGATAGATAGATAGATAGATAGATAGATAGATAGATAGATAGATAGATAGATAGATAGATAGATAGATAGATAGATAGATGATTGATAGATAGATAGAGAGATAGAGAGATAGATAGATAGATAGATAGATAGATAGATAGATAGATAGATAGATAGATAGATAGAGAGATAGATAGATAGATAGATAGATAGATAGATAGATAGATGATTGATAGATAGATAGAGAGATAGAGAGATAGATAGATAGATAGAGAGATAGATAGATAGATAGATAGATAGATAGATAGATAGACAGACAGACAGACAGACAGACAGACAGACAGACAGACAGACAGACAGACAGACAGACAGACAGAGAGAGAGATAGATAGATAGATAGATAGATAGATAGAGAGATAGAGAGATAGATAGAGAGATAGATAGATAGATAGATAGATAGATAGACAGACAGACAGACAGACAGACAGACAGACAGACAGACAGACAGACAGACAGACAGACAGACAGACAGACAGATAGATAGATAGATAGATAGATAGATAGATAGGAGTCGGACGTGTTTCTGAAGTGGGAGCTGGGTTAGTTGGAGTTTGTGAAGCAACAGAAGCCACACCATGGTCACTGCTGCTGGAGCCACTAGGCTTCTTTATAGGCACCAAAAATCTATGCATTGCATTTACACGCAAATACTATGACTTTTTAACGCTCTTTATCGCTTGCGAGACTCAGCGTCTGCTTCTCCTTGACTGTCACTGAAGCCGCCCGCTTCGTGAGTGTAAACCGCGCTGTTGCTTTCAGCCAATCAGAATACTGCAATTTTACTGGTGTTATTTTGTGATTGGTCGGGGCATTCTACAGCCCTTACTCGAACTTCTCAACACAGAGCCCGCCTCAGATTGCTTTTAATCAATACACAAATCGTAAAAATGAGTCACGCTGTCTTTACCTACATTCTGATTGGGTGGACAAGACAGACCACCCCTGCCCATGCCTACAGCCGGCCCTGGTGATATGGCATATTGGGCCTTTTGTTTGGCGAATTTAAATTAAATTTCTTCAGAACATTTGCCACAGACTGACACATCCGGTTGTTTTTGGAACAGATACATCTGTGTTTTTGAACTCTGTTAGTTTGAAAGCATATAATGGACAGATCACTTTAATAGCTTACACATAATACTAATTTCAATTCAGCTTATCGTGATTCCCTTGGCCATATAACGATTCATTTCAACATCGAAGCGTCTACCCCCTGAAGACTTTGCACACTTTGATCTCATGCAGACTTCTTTTGGCCCTGAGCTTCATACCATGTATCTCTCACATCCTTTACCCCATAGATTTACTACAGTATCAAACAATGCTTTTATCTGTTATGTGACCATGAGGAACTAGCTAAAGCTATAATAAGAATTAAAGCCCAGCACCTACTTTGTGTCCAGTCTCCACCCAAATTAAAGTACACTCCCACCATCTGTAAAGTTGGTTTCAAGGATGTGAGTCATGGCATATTTTGTACTCAAGTTTCCTGTTACAGGGGTGTAGAAGTGGTGCATTTCTGTAATGTGTCATTTCTGGCCTCTAATTAAAGATAGACAGTGTATTGTGTATTTGACTGGAGGTTGGAGGATTCTCTGTCTAGACTGGATACTTCAGGAAATGACAAAAGTATTTAATATTGCCTCCTTGAATGTCTGATAGCTATGCGGAGAGACGAACAGGCAAAAGAACAGGCCAGAACTCAACAAACAGAGTGTAAATATGTATTTTCCTTCAGTCTAAAATCACTCGCCAACCTTGATGTGCAAATGTATCTAACACCTCCTATGATGATGTAAACCAGCAAACTTCCTCGCGTATGTACAAGTACACTGAAAAAGAATTGTACATTACTAACATATAACCAGCATTTATTTGACATTTACAGTTAATAATTTTGCAGACACTTTTATCCAAAGCAACTTGCAATTGGGGAATACATAAAGCGATTAATCTTGAAGAGGCAAACAGAGGAAGAGCTCGTAACACCAAGTCTCGGGCATTGTTCAAATAAGTACAAGCTAGCAAGAGAAGGAGAGAAAGAGAAAGAGGAAGATTTAGAAAAAGTGAAAGGTTTTTTATTTTTTTATGATGATGAAGTCAAGTAGTGTTGAAAGAGATGAGTTTTCAGTTGTTGCTTGAAGATTGACAGGGATCCAGCAGTCCGGATGCGGGGAAGATCATTCCACCAGCCAGGAACGGTGAACGAGAATGTTCTGGAGAGTGATTATGAGCCTCTCTGTGATGGTACCACGAGGCGTCGCTAACTAGCAGATCTCAGACTTCTGGAGGGGATGTAAATTCGTAATAGTGAGTGGAAGTAGGCGGGGCTTCTGGAGGGATGTAGATTCGTAATAGTGAGTGGAAGTAGGCGGGGCTTCTGGAGGGGATGTAGATTCGTAATAGTGAGTGGAAGTAGGCGGGGCTTCTGGAGGGATGTAGATTCGTAATAGTGAGTGGAAGTAGGCGGGGCTTCTGGAGGGGATGTAGATTTGAAATAGTGAGTGGAAGTAGGCGGGGCTTCTGGAGGGGATGTAGATTCGTAATAGTGAGTGGAAGTAGATTCGTAATAGTGAGCGGAAGTAGGCGGGGCTTCTGGAGGGATGTAGATTCGTAATAGTGAGTGGAAGTAGGCGGGGCTTCTGGAGGGGATGTAGATTCGTAATAGTGAGTGGAAGTAGGCGGGACTTCTGGAGGGGATGTAGATTCGTAATAGTGAGTGGAAGTAGGCGGGGCTTCTGGAGGGGATGTAGATTCGTAATAGTGAGTGGAAGTAGGCGGGGCTTCTGGAGGGGATGTAGATTTGTAATAGTGAGTGGAAGTAGGCGGGGCTTCTGGAGGGGATGTAGATTCGTAATAGTGAGTGGAAGTAGGCGGGGCTTCTGGAGGGGATGTAGATTCGTAATAGTGAGTGGAAGTAGGAGGGCGCTGAGCCTGTGGTTGTTCTATATGCAAGCATCAGTGTCTTGAACTGGATGCAAGCTGAAACTGGTAGCCAGTGCAAGGAGACAAAGAGAGGTGTAACATGGGCTCTTTTGGGCTCGTTGAAGACCAGTCGTGCCGCTGCATTCTGAATCATTTGTAGAGGTTTCATTGTGTTTGATGGAAGTCCAGCCAGAAGAGCATTGCAGTAGTCCAGCCTAGAAATGACAAGGGCCTGGATAAGAAGTTGTGCAGCATGCTCTGTCAGAAAGGGCCTGATCTTTCTGATGTTGTGTAGAGCAAACCTGCAAGATCAAGCAGTCTTTGCAATGTGGTCTTTGAAGGTCAGTTGATCATCAAAGATTACACCAAGATTTCTGACTGAACTTGATGGGGTAATTGTTGATGAACCTAACTGAATCGTGAAATCATGCTGTAGAGTTGGAGTTGCAGGGAAGACAAGAAGCTCAGTCTTTGCCAGGTTGAGCTGTAGGTGATGTTATTTCATCCATGCTGAGATGTCTGCCAGTCTACATTTTTTTTTTTTTTTTATATATTCCCTCTATATAGATGATTTACTGCTCAAACAACACACTTTACAGTAGCAATATAGCAATCATACCTATAAGCTATCGTAGTCTTTATTACAGTGTAATTAGCAATTATTACCAGCTATAATAAATTAAACACTCATTCATTTGAAATAGTTTTGTAGTTCATAATAATTGTAATTATGTATATAATTTGCCAAGATATCAAACATGCTTATTTAAATACAGTAAAAAAAGCATAGTGGTTTGACTGGCTAGATATATACACAGTACAGACTGACTTACTGGAGTACATTTGACAAGAAAATACTATTTTAGTCTTTCTGCTTCAAAATGTTTAATCATATGTGTTTCTTTATAATTAGTAGTAATTTTGATTCATATACTACCATTCAAAAAAATTGGGCTCTGTAAAAAATTTTTTTTTACTATTTTGGAGAGAAATATTTTATGCTCATCTGCTGCAATTGATCAAAAGTACAGCAAAAGCAGTAATATTGTGAAATGCTGTAACTAAATAATAAAGATAACTTATTCCGGCATCCAATTACTTCAGTCTTATTATTTCTCCATGCTGATTTTCAGCTCAAGAAACATTTCTTATTATTATCAATGTTGCAAACAGATGTGCTGCTTTATATTTTTGTCCAAAGAATATAATTTTTCAGGATTCTTTGAAAAGTAGAAAGTTCAAAAGAGCAGAGTTTGTTTAAAATAGTATTTTCATAACAATATAAAAGTCTTTGCTGACACTTCACTTGATCTATTTAATGCATAATTTCTGATAAAAGTATTTTTTCCCCTCACCAAAAATGATACAAATCTTGTATCGCTGAGGAGATTTGTGCAATTACTTTTGTAAGCAGCAAGACTTATGATTTGTGTGTTTCAAACAATAACATGGACAATTCAAATTGGCCTCATATATAAGGACCAGATTATCATACAGACTTGGGCTCTTTTGACCTGGGCCGGCCAAACAGCTGCATAGCAACACACTAAAAACCCCTCACAATACCTTAGCAACCACATGCGCAATGACAATGCCACATGGTAAGCAAGACTAAAATCTAGTTTATATGGATCCTCATCTACGTGGCTTTCACAAAACCAAGAAAGGAAAAAAGGAGCACACAAAGGCAACATGAAGCTGCTGTCCTGATTGTCCCGATGTTTAGTTTTGTTCTCATGATTTGCCAGATAAATAAAAGTGGGGCATTGATAGAGAGCCTGGACATTCACAATAGAAGATGGGCGGCGCCGTCAAGCCTTATTCATACACCTGACATATGACTCCAGCATTTAAATAGCAAAGAGGAAGTTTCTGTGTGCTGGGAAAACAAAGCGTCCCGCTCTCTGTTGGGTTGTTTAACCACAGTTTTTGTTGGGTTTGTTCACTATTTCCAAGCACAGGCCGTCTCTGAGGTGAATATGAAGTGATCTGCTGTTCACAGCCTTAAAAAAAAACTGTAGTAAACAAAGCTGTGTCCTTCCACATTGTAATAAAGGCAGGTTAATCCGAGTATGATATAAGTAATCTAATCTCTGTGGGAGTCACATATGTCTAAAATGACTTCCCAAACACACACTCTTGCTTTTTATGCGCTGTTTAAACTGAATTAGAACAGACCCCATCTAAACAAAGATGGACACTGTTTCTGTTTTCTGGTTATAACTGGCAGGCGTATTTCTAAGTTGGTCACAAGGAGGACATGCAGCTGACTGACATTCTTCCTGGGATGGCTGCTTCCCGAGAGAGCGTCTGCCGCGGCTCGGGATCCGTTTCAGATCCGACTGAATTCTCTGAGCTGGGAAGTATTGTGAAAGTCTCTGGTCAGGACGACCTCGGAACAAAGGCCACCCAATCCCTGAAACAGGTGGCCCCTTCGGCTGGCCGTGAATGAAAGGAACATTTGTGCGCGCCTCTAGAAACTGAACACTTTTCACAGGGCTCTCTTTTCAAGTTATCGCCCGCTCTCTCTTTCTCTCTCTTTCTCTCTCTTTCTCTCTCTTTGTGTTTCTGAATATGTAAAACCACTTATTTCCAACTAACTTAACCAATATTTTATTTCATCATATCAAATTTCTTTCTATCTATCTATCTATCTATCTATCTATCTATCTATCTATCTATCTATCTATCTATCTATCTATCTATCTATCTATCTATCTATCTATCTATCTATCTATCTATCTATCTATCTATCTATCTATCTATCTATCTATCTATCTATCTATCTGTCTATCTGTCTGTCTGTGTGTCTATCTATCTATCTATCTATCTATCTGTCTATCTGTCTGTCTGTCTGTCTGTCTGTCTGTCTGTCTGTCTGTCTGTCTGTCTGTCTGTCTGTCTGTCTGTCTGTCTGTCTGTCTGTCTGTCTGTCTGTCTATCTATCTATCTATCTATCTATCTATCTATCTATCTATCTATCTATCTATCTATCTATCTATCTGTCTGTGTGTCTATCTATCTATCTATCTATCTATCTATCTATCTATCTATCTATCTATCTATCTATCTATCTATCTATCTATCTATCTATCTATCTATCTATCTATCTATCTATCTATCTATCTATCTATCTATCTATCTATCTATCTATCTATCTGTGTGTCTATCTGTCTGTTCAAGACAAATTTATCCAAAGTGACAAAAAAGGTACAAAAGCTGTCTGGTGTGACCACCATTTGCCTCACGCAGTGCAACACATCTCCTTCATAGAGTTGATCAGGTTGTTGATTGTGGTCTGTGTAATGTTGGTCCACTCCTCTTCAATGGCTGTGTGAAGTTGCTGGATATTGGCAGGAACTGGAACACGCTGTCGTATACGCCGATCCAGAGCATCCCAAACATGCTCAATTGGTGACATATCCGCTGAGTATGCTGGCCTTGCAAGAACTGGGATGTTTTCAGCTTCCAGGAATTGTGTACAGATGCTTGCATCATGGGGCCGTGCATTATCATGCTGAACATGAGGTGATGGTCGTGGATGAATGGCACAACAATGGGCCTCAGGATCTCATCACGGTATCTCATTTTGTGCATTCAAAAAAACATTAAAACTCTTACTGTTATATACAGTTATATTACTGTATATACAGAAAAATGCTTCTTAAAATAATATTGTAGTATGATATGACAAGATGAATTGTGCATATCACTTATATTCTGCTAAACACTGACACTGATTTAAGCGCACTGGGATTGCAATTAGATGATGGATGCAGTGTGGTGAAGCGCTGTGAGATTGTGAGCATAGCAGCCGCTCCTCTTGCGTCCGCTTGTGGGACACAGTGTGTGTGTGTGTGTGTGTGTGTGTGTGTGTGTGTGTGTGTGTGTGTGTGTGTGTGTGTGTGTGTGTGTGTGTGTGTGTGTGTGTGTGCAGACATTCCACAGCCACTGCCAACCGCATGCCAAAACTGCCCGACCCTGCTTTGAACCGGGCCAACATGTGACTCCAGTAATCCAGACAAACAGTTGTATTTGTGAGAGAGAGAGACAGAGAGAGCAAGCATTTGAGGGATTTTGTTCATAGACAGGAGTATATAATTATCCTAGATTGTCATTGTCAATGCAATTGTTGACAGATGTATATCATTTAAAAGTATGCTCCGTTGGTCAAGAATAAAATTATAATGCACGCCGACTGATTGGAGTATCTATACATAAAATACCTATACCAATGACTTTATGAAAACCTATATAGGCTACCTTGTATAAATTGCAAATATTTAACAGTGCCCAGTAATTTAGGTAGGTTTTGTGGGAAGAGTACCACAAACAGTTTATTGTATTGTCGGCTCAAACTGTGTCACAGGGTGAGATATAAACAGCAGCACTGTCCATTTTTTGTGTTTCGAGACAAAATGTCCTAACAAGACGTTCCATCCCACACCATTGCTCCATTTGTTCTGTTAGCATCTGACAACTAAACAAAGATGGGAGGAGAACATGTCCCCGTGAGTATAGAGTCTGTCGACTTTAACCCTCATCTTCTGTTTAGGATCATAAAAAATACTTGAACTGTTGGGTTGATGCTTCATGACTTTTACTAATCCTATGATAAATTATTCTAAATAAACTTTACATTTCATAACATGCAGCAAGTGTTTTAGAGACAAGTACACATGAATAAATTACTATGAATTTCTACTAAGATTATCTCATTTGTGTAAACAATGTAGTGGTCAAGTTTCAGTCATTTTATTTGACCAACTTGGCTCTGAAAACCTGCTATACTGGATACAAATGTATTATAGTTTGCTAATACTAAAACATTAGTATTTTTTTTTTATTCAGCTAGTAGCCAAAATGTCTATTTTTTATCTTCAACTTGATGTAGTAAACATAACTATAATAATAAAAACTATAAGACATATTCAAAATAAATAAATAAAGTCAAAATACAACAAACTTGCTAAAACGTTAGCTGAAATTAAATTAAAACTGTATATATATATATATATAATAATGATTCACATATAACTTCAAACTATAATGTTATCTCAGTGGTACTAAAATAATACTGAATGGATAACATTACTGTTACATTTCTAAAAAGTGCCTATTTTGCTGCACATCAGCACTTCAAAAAATATTAAACTATTCATAAAACGCTAGATATGTTAAGAAAAAATTTGAGGAGTGAGAAATAAATAAAAAAATATATATTTTTTAAAAGTGATTTGCTAGAGATAACAGATTGTTTAAGGAAAATAGAATTTGTAACAACGCAAATGATTGGCTGAAATTTAAACGTGAAGTGTTAGGAAGGATCTGATTGGATGTGGGCTCCCTCAGCTAGAGAAGGGTGGCGTTTCCAAGGATTCCGTGTGCGCTCGAGCCCCGATCCAACGAGTGCCGCGCGCGTGTGTGCGTCGAGTTGGACCGGGGAATAGGAAAACTTTCGTACTGTTTTTATTCATCAAAAACACTCGGATTGAGGACAAGACTCGGAGCTATCCTGTCGCTTAGACAGTTCTGACGAATTAATGAGTTTTTCGGTGCGCAATGGGCGTTTACGGCGTTACATCAGTGCTTTATTCCCAACAGGTAGGTGCTGGCTAGCCATTACAATACCAGTTAGCCTTTACTTTGTTTTGCTAGCTACTCGTGCTAACCAGAGCCCAAGGTTTTGTATATCCCTCAAAACACTCAAACTTCGCCCAACACGTGACGGGCTTCATGTGTTCGCTCGTTAAAATGAAGTTTGACACTTTTAAAGTGTATATAAAGAGAGTCGGTTGTGTTTGAGGACACGACATCAATTCACCGCAGAAAGTTTGCAGCGCTGTTAGCCGTTCACACACCAGTTGAGTCTGACCACACCACATCAAACCTCTCCGCTTACAATCCGATTAGACGCTTTGTCCAGGGTTATCATTATATTTTAAAAAGATTAAACTTGTTTTATTAGCTCGTGTGTTGTGATACATCTGAGTGAAAACAATGTGAGGCGCATGTGGCACACGGGAAAGACTCGCGCTTTGCTGGAATAAGCGATTTTTAGGGCGTTTATATTGGCCTTAGTCTATTGGTTAATGCGGTTAACGGGATTACTTTAATGCACCTGTCAAAAAAAACCAGAACAAATCGGAAACCGCGTCTTTAGATATCTGAAAGCGTGCAGATAACTTTGAATTGATTACATAGAAGTTATAACGTTAGTGTAATTTCGCTCTGAAGATTAAAAATAGATTTGTCACTTAAAAAAAAATTTAAAAGTTGTCAAAAATATAAACATTAACCTAAAGTGCTATATTATGATGTCAGATAATAATTTTGTAAATAAGTGTATCTGAATGTTTTTGCATGTTTAATTAAAATATCAAATATGTTTTTTGTTTTTTTTTATCCTCCAGGGTCTTTTACCCAAACATGTGGAAAACCAAATCCAGTTGGATATTGAATTGTGATCTTGGAGCTGATTTGAGGAGATTTCTCTAGATGTGGGCTGCAGCGGTGAAATGATGGCAACACATTGGAGGAATTCAGGCGATGAGGAAGAGCAGGGTCCACACTGCGAGGTGAGATCCGTGGTTTATCCTACTGGGTTGCTCATTGAAGGAAAATCCCCGGATCATGGATCATCGTAACCTTTTGGGATATATCAGCCTAGATCTGTGACTCTGACTAATAGGCTAATGCCAGTTGTGTCGATTGAGATGATCTACCGTCCATAAATGTTTCTAACCAGTCAGGAATGATTATTTTTATAGAAAATTATGTAAGTTTGAATTCAGCACACCATTTTAAATGAGCTAATCTCTTTTGCTGAACTTGTTACAAATACAGAAAGGTATAATTTTTTTTTTTGTACCAATATTTCACACTTAGGTTGGAACTTGTAGCACTGGTTTGGAGGAGAAAAACTCATAAGCATAAACGTTGTTAAGAGGACCCGTGTTTTGCAGCAGATGTTTTTATTTAGTAGACTGTTTGTCTTTGATTTGAACTGTGTGCATCTACATCAGCGAGTGTACGTTATCTGTAGTGAGTAAGACTTTACTTTAGTCATAAAGTGAGAAGAGGAGAAACACTATTAAAAGGTCATTAACACCAGTGAAACACACCCTGTCATTCATCACAAGTTTGTCATAAGTGAGATTTGGAATGAGATGATTTTCTAAACAGACAATGATTTATAACTTCTGTTTCCCTTTTGTGAGACTATTAGTGATGGACCTTGTTCTTTGTAGGGGAGTTCAGGAAAATGTTGTCGGTTTTAAAATGAAAGACGTCAATCTGATGCACACTGGGAGCAAAATTAAGAGATCCTCCAACAACCCCCCCCCCCCAAATTTTTTGTATTTTTACAGAATAAATATTTAATGACTTGTACCTTGACTTCAAAGTTGAATATCTTTTGAATTGTGATAGTGTGCCTGCCAACACACATCACATTCACATTGGTGTTTTTAGCAATTCAAACAATTTGAATGTAATAATAAAAGTAATAACAGTACTAATGATTTTTATATTATTATTATTACTATTTGAAATGATGTAATCATCTGAACTCAGTGCCTCGATTCAGTATGTATGCGCAACAGATATATGTATATACAGTAGGGCTGGGCGATAAAACGATAACGATATGTATCGCGATAGACACGTGATCGATATCAATAAAAAATGTGTTCGATAAAACGTTCGATATTTTGTATTCTTCGTCGGAAGAAAACAGAGGTTGCGAAGCAAGTTTGGTTGCATTAACAAAGGCACTCGCTCTCTGGTAACCTAGCAACGTAGGGAGTGACACGCTAACAGCCAATCATGTAACAGTATCAGTTTGGTTGCGCCATATCGTTGTCTCGTGCTGGTCTGCTGGATTCCTTTTTATAAGCAGAAAATGAGTGCCGCAGCGAACGAGGAAATTGTAAATAAAAGAGGAAAAGTCAGCTCGCCAGTATGGCAGTTTTTTGGATATTATAAGTCTGACCGTAGTCAGACCAGTGTCGTCTGCAAATTATGCAAGACCGTCGTCCCCGCCTTACGACTGGAAATACCACGAACTTGATGTACCACCTTAGCCGCGCTCACCCTTTGGAGCACAGCCGTATTCAACCAACAACAAATGTTAAGAGATAATTGTTAAATGTTCATTGTGACTTTAGGCTTATGTTTACATTTTAATTATTTGAGTTTTCCGTGGTTGTTGACATTTCTGTCTTAATAACTGAGGGGATTATGATCAGAGGAAGGTTAAGTTTAAAATAAAAATGTTTAAATGTAATATATTTTTCTCCTGGTCCTTATTTTAAATGGGTCATAAAAAATATCAATAATTATCGATATCGACCGATATGAAACACTGATATCGTGATACAGTTTTCAGCCATATCGCCCAGCCCTAATATACAGGTGCATCTCATTTATTTCAGTAATTCAGCTCAAATTGTGAAATTCGTATTAAATAAATTAAATGCACACAGACTGCTGATGTTGGTGTGCTTGACTGGCCAGCAAACTCACCAGACCTGAACATAGAGAATCTATGGAGTATTGTCGAGGAAAATGAGAAACAAGAGACCAAAATATACAGATGAGCTGAAGGCCACTGTCAAAGAAACCTGGGCTTCCACACCACCTCAGCAGTGCCACAAACTGATCACCTCCATGCCACGCCGAACTGAGGCAGTAATTAAAGCAAAAGGAGCCCTAACCAAGTATTGAGTACATATACAGTAAATTAACATATATATGTGACCCTCTCTGGGAAATCCAGGCTAAAGTCTCAAAACCTAATTATGAGAAAACGAGCATCAAAGTTTGATTTCTACCGTTCATTTCACTATAATTTCAATCTTTGACATGACCTTACTCCGTCAATATTAAAGATATAAAGGTTACATTTTCACAGAATGTTCTTTACCATATGAAGGATGATGTTTTGTAGAAAACAGCAAATTACAAAAAAATGACTTAAGTTGGTGGTTCACAGAGAGGGTCACATACACACACACACACACATATATATATAATGTGTATAATATACCTAGTTAAATGTTGTCTTTTTAATTTGACAAATGTAATAAAAGGTATCTTCATTTTGAATTTAGTTCATAGCCAAAGCAACTGCACAAAACATAGGTCTTTTATGTTATTATGAGAAGTGTAAATATATTTTCGGGTTCATTATGAAACTGTCTGCCAAAGTAGAATTAATGCGAAACACTGTTCTGACTAGAGTGGGATATCGTTTGGTTTTTTTCGATACTGTTGCCAAATCAATACTTTTAAAACGGTACTTATACTTATATAAAAAAAAAAATCCCTATTAATAATTGGATCGGCCATTAGCACTAAACACATGGGCACGGTTTCACAGACGGGGCTTAGACTAAACCAGGATTAGATCATAGTTCAATTAGGACATTAAAGTATTTTTTATAAACATGCTTAGAAAAAAAAACATTACTGGGGTGCATCTTGAGACAAAACAAAGGCACTGATATATTTTAGGATCAGTCAGTGCAAGTTTATTTCAGTTAAAACAGCTACGAGTTACATTTTAGTCTAGGACTAGGTTCAAGCCTGGTCTGTGAAACCGGGGGGTGATGTCTTTATCATTCATACTGGACACTAGAGGGCGCCCTCGCACAGAAAATCCACAGATCCTGTCATAGAAGTAGCGACTAGTGAACTCTTGATGCTCCAGGGATATGGATAAGTAAACAGAAGATATAAACGTTTTGAATGATAAAATAAATACAATAAACACTCGACTACGACTATGTACAGTTTATCTGTGTTATTCAAGCCATCTTAAGTATATTTACAGTCCATTGCTAATCGATGTTTCAGAAGCCTAGTAGTAGCTTAGCTAGTTAATGGAAGGTCGTCAGAGCAAGTGTAATTACAGCATTCACGTGCTCCTCAGATGCTCTCATTCCCCGAGTTGTGCTTTTAAGTCTGAATGGGGAAACAGCACACTCGCGTTACTACAAAGATTTGTTGGACTTGTATTATTAGAGCTTTCCGAGTTGAGTTCACGTGCATTTTCTCAGTCGGGAATTAATTGTTCACGTGTGGTGCCGATGAGGATGCTTCTTACGTCCGTTTCGGAGAAACAAAGGACAAATATTTCAACCGATCGCTCAGGCATGGCACCGAAATCTACGTTCTGATTCGGTTCTAGTACACACCGGTTACATAGGTACCGGTGCCATATTGGTACCGGGTTTCGGTACCCAACCCTAGTTCTGACTAACAGAGTTCAGTTGGAAGAATCTCAGCAGTAACATGTTGTTGAGGTCATAAGATTGAATTAAGTTGTGCTGTTGTGTGGCCTGTTGTTGTTGTCACTGACTTTGTGGAATTCACAAGCTGTGCTGCTTCCTCGTCCAGATCTGCTCATTATTCCTGAATGGAAGGAATGTTGAAGGAATGTTACCTCTGCTCTCATATTGAAGAAATTCTCTTTTTTTCAGAGTTCTGTAATGTGGTATTATCCATGCATTGCCGTAGCTACTTCGGTTGATGGTTATATCACTGAGGTTTTGTTTATAGCCAAGTGTGCTGAACCTGTTTTCTGATGTGCTGAGTTTGCATATCAGAAGTGTTTTGGAAGTCCAGACTGTTGTTTGTCTAGAAGGTTTTTAGCTTGGGTTAATGTTTTGATTCTTGATGAACTCGGTTGTTGTCCTTTCCGTTCAAAACCAGTTTTTCCACACTTCCGTTCAAAACCAGTTTTTCCACACTTCTTCACAGCCTGGAGTTTATTTGCTGTCTGAAGTTCCTTTGAAGCTCAAGAGAAACATGAAGTGCTGTAATTTGGAATCATAAGTGTGTGCTGCAGAAGAAATGAAATTCTTTGGATACTCATGAAGGACATTCCCTGGCAGGCGAGGAGCATCCGTTTATCTGTGGGGGAAGCTTCTCTAAACAGTCTGAGCCACACAGTCACAATGCAGTGCAGCTACAATGCAAACAGCTGGTGTGAAACCTCTTCCTTTAAACACATGGTCAATGTGGGGACCATCTGAATGCTGACTCTGTCAAATAATCTGTGCAGAATTGTTTTTGCGTAGTTGGGTATTAACTTGTGGCTTTCAGCGTGGGTTGTACCAACTTGGCCTTGATTAGTAAGGTTTGTTTAGTTTTTTTTGTAAGTTAAGTAGTGACACTGACCATCTTTTCTCTTGCTCTCGGTTTGAGCTGTCAGACATAGTCTGGATATTTTCCTGCAGGTGTGAATGTGGTCAGTGATTTGGTTTAATTTTTCATTTCGGTTTGTTTTTCTCAAATAAGCAGGGGTTTCCCATTTAAAAAGAAAGCGAAGTGGGTTAAAGGGAGAAAAGGTAAGCGAGTGCTAGTGATTTCTGTTGGGTATCGGTGTCCTGCTGTGATATTAGTTCACTCCCATGAATAAACATTTTTGTGCTCAGCCTGCTGAATCTTTCCACTGGCCTTCTGAATGAAGACCTTTGTATAAACCCCTGTCCACATTCACGGCGGGTTGAAGGTCATATATTTATATCATCTGCCGATTTGTGCTCCCATCAGCCCTCCCCTTTAATCTAATATTCAGCTCTGCCTCTGTTTTTCTGCTGAAATAGTCAAGGGACAGGATGTCTCTCTTCTGCCAGTGGTAGGTCTGTCTTCATTAAAAGTTTCGTACTGAGTGATGAGAAAGGGAAACCTGTTGCCTGCATGCTGATTAGATGAGCCAGAGTTTTAATGTGTGAATGGGAAGATTTAAATCAGTTTTTTAGCTTAGTGCTTGTTTCGCATGGCTCAGCTGAACTTTTGTTGATAGAAGACTAAAATGTGGAACTCTGTGGTAACACTGGTTTTTGACTAGTAACTTTTTTCCTGTTTCGTTTGTTACACAAGTGACTCATTTTATATTAACAGTCCTCGTTGTAAATAATATTAGCTCATTGTGCTTGGCCTGCAAGTGCTCCATTACTCATTTTAAAGTTTTAAAGCTTATGCATTGAGCTGCACAAGCTTTGGGATATCACTGGATTGTGACTCTTGCACTGTGCTGGTTAGGGTTAGTATAAAACTATAAAAAAGCACCATAAAAGTACTTTGGTATGTTGTCTTTAAGTTGGAAAATAGGCATATGTGAATGAGGTTTAAGTTGTTTGCAGTGAATCTCAGCCTTTTTCACGTACAAATGTGGCAAGGCTGAAGTAAATTTGACTTTTTTTGTTTTGTAGCCTGAGTCAGTGGTCATGATATGGTTTTTATTGTATGTAAAACAATCTTTAGCTTGGAGGCTCATTAAAACATCTCTTGTTGTGTTCCATGGAACAATGAAAGTCATGCAGGTTTGGAACAACAAAAGGTGAGTAAATGTTGACACAATGTTTGTTTTTGGAACTCTGGAAATCCCCATCTCTTCCCAACTCAGAATGCTCATGACATGGGGAATACATTTTTGTGAGAAAGTAACGTTGAGTCTCTCTGCATTTCTAGAGTTCTCTTGTTATTTTGAGTAGACGGTTCATTATTTATCATCATCATCCTGTTGTTGGCGAATGTTGACATAATTTACTTGTGAAATGCATTTTGAGTAGATTGAGCAGAACTGGTCTCAAACTCAATTTTTTTATGTTTATAAATTCTGTTTTGATGCAAGGTTCAAGGTTTCTTTATTCGTCACATAATAAACTATACAGGGTATAATCAGAAGTGAAATGTAATAGATGCTTTAAATGCTTCAGGCATTTCTTGATTTTCTGGTTGACCACCGTTTACTCATTGAATAAAACGACACTGGAGGACTTGACTAATGCTTCCTCCTACTACTTCACTGAATAAATAACTAATTTGAATAAGTTTTAATAGTGTAAACATTTCATAGATTAAAATTGATTTAAGCATAAGAGTTAGCTAAAACAAATTAAAATAGTGTCCTTATTTATTCACCCTCTTGTTGTTCCAAACCTGTCATTTCGTCATTTTTGTTTGCAGGACTTGAAGATATTTTGAAGAAAGTTATTAGTCAAACAGTTTGTGACCTCTGACTTCCATATTATGAAAAAAAAAACATTGAAGTACATAACTGGTTATATAGGGGTTTCGGTACCCAACCCTAGAATTAATACAAATGATATTCTGAATAAAGAACTTGTAGCTCAAATTTAATTGGACAGCCCGTTTTGTCGTGGAGCGGGGAAAAATTTGACACACTGGACGCAAAAAATCCTTGCTTTTTCATGCTGCCAGTGATCGCGCCTTGTGTATCTACTATTTCAATACAAAAGCGTCATTGCTCCGAATTTTCGCATTCAGTGTGGAAAGGCCTTTAGGGTGGGTAACGATGATGACATAATTTTTATTTTTGGGTGGACTATCCTTTAATTTAACTGGATGACTTACTCATTTACAAGAAACAATGAATGAGTGTTCCAGCAATAAACACTTCATACTGAGCCTGTTCTGGATGATATATTTCTAGACATTACCTGAATGTCTTCATAAGGTGTCACAGTATTTTTTAAAGACACCTTAAAGCAGTGGTTCTCAAACTTTTTTGGTCATTCCCCACTTTAGACAAAGGGGAATTTTAAAGCCCCACCTGCCCCCATCGCCCCAACACAATGCTAATGAAATGCGCAACAAGCTTAACATGTTCCAATTTATTGAACTAACAAGTAGTATCAGAGTAACAAGTTGTATCTAAAATACAAACTATATACATAAAATAACAGAAAGTTCAAAAAAAAGAAAACAAAAGTGCAGCTGTGTCATAATAACTTGCATGAAATAAAAAGAAATAGAGAAAATAAAAGTGCAGCTGTGTCAAATTTTTTACTAATTTCAAAAATAGAAAAGATATAAAAGTGCCACTTTGCAATCTGTAAAAAGAAAAGAAGAGAAATCCATTCGGAAATTGTGTCTCTCTGCTGGCGCTGGCTTGACAACTTTTGAGGTCCGAGTCACAAATTTATCCATGTTTTGTTATTGTTTTTTTCAAGGCGACTGTTATTTTATAACATTCCCGCTTAATGTTTCCATGGTGACGCGTCATATTTGTCACGTGACACACCGCAGCCACAATAACACTGTATGACAGATCGGCTTAATTTCCTTTTTTCCTTTTTTATTTCAAAATATTCACAAACTTGCTTACCATGTCATCAACTATCTGATATTCCGATTCTCAAAAATGTGTAAGTGAGTGTGTTTGGTCGTTTAAAAACCTTTATAAATAATCTTGATCTATAACGTGAGATGCGCGCCACCATGTTTCTTTGCGACTCAGTTCAGAGAGTCCTGTCTGTCATCAGTTTCTCCCGAAATACATGCAAGAAAGTGGCCGGTGAACTCCGAGAAGAATAGAGTACTTTATAGTTACTTCCACTATGTTTGTCTGATGTGAATAACACACGTCGTCAAATTATATTTGAATAGATTGTTATTGCTGCTTCCACAGACATCAGTGTGTATTTTACAAACTCCAAATGTATTGTTTTACTAGTGCTTATGTGTATTTAAATGGCTGAAACCTAAAATAAACATTATTAGTTGAAAATAATGCACAGTTGTGATATATGACAGAGCTGAGCGCGTCCCTCTCTGGCTCAGCGCCAACCAACGCGCAAAGCACAATTTGAATCTGGCAGTTATGTCACGTCACTGAACATTCTAAATCCCATATCTGGGACCGTACTCTCAGGAGCGCAGAAATAAAATCCCAAATATGGACCAAACCGGATACCGCTCAAAAGGTTAAACATTTCATTTGTAACATGAATACAAAAATGAACCGAGATGACGTGTTGAACACACACACACGCGCAGTCACTCTCTAGTCTAGTGCGTGGTCTTGCTCCAGATTCCGGAAGATTTGATCTCACGTTACATATAAATACCATATAAAGAAAAATGTCCTCCCGTTTGGCGCGCCCCACCTGTCACGTCTCTATTCCCCACCAGTGGGGCGCGCCCACAGTTTTGAAAACGACTGCCTTAAAGGATGAAAAATATAATAATATGCAGCCGAAAGATGCATATGTTAGTAGGTCATATGTGTTTGTTTTTAGCATTCCTAGCTTTCGGCTTTTTCCCATTTCTCAGTCCTGTTACTGATCGTCATATGATTAACTCCTCGGCCAGAAGGCAAAATAGATTCTCAATTCAATAGAGAAAGACAAATTGTTTCCAGCTACTGCTTCATGCCTTAAAAGAACAGCATGCCAGACATGCTTAGTTCATTTAGAGTTTATTCATTTAGGAAGAATAATCACTGACTCATGTTATTACAGAAAATACATTATAGGAAAAGTATACTGTGTAAAAAGTATACTTTTACTATATTTTACTACAATAAACCGTTTGGTGAGAGCATGTCAGACATTCTGGTTTAAGTTTTCTGAGTGGTTGTCATTGTTGATGTCTCCCAGTCTCTTATTTCAAGCCCATACATAGGTGCAGTTTGTAGTCATGCTTGTCCTCTGGATGCACCTCGTGTGTGACGTGTCCAGCAGAAGACACTGGTATCATGACATGACTATATTGCTAAATTCCTGGAAGGACAGGAGCCTGGAGAATAAACCTGGACAATTTATAGCTTATCTAGCTGTTGCTTTCTAATAAAGGAACACTTCAGCTTTCTGATGCAAGCCCAACCACACTCCACACACCTCCAGGCGTGCAACACATGGTCCAGGTGCATCTGCACTCATCGTGAATTATTTACAGGCTTATTGCATACCCTTAAAGAACTGCTGATCCTCACTCATCCAGAACAAAAGGGTGGTGTGTACGGAGAGTATCACAGATATGAGCAGTATTGGTGCTTAGTTTTGTCACAAGGTGTGTCTGTAGAATGTGGTTTGACATAACTGGCATTTTATACTACTGCTGTACATCAGTGTATGTATATATCCAAGATACACCAATTGATGTAATCGTTTTGATGTATGACAAATAATGTAATCGATTCAAAATTGATTTGCATGAAATTTGTTAATGCGTTGCTCTGTTTATGTTCATCACTAGCAGTAGCCACTTATGTACAACACTAATGTAAGGCCCTATGAAGTCCGTTTGATTTTTTACCAAATGCCGTTCTTTCAGTTTTTTTTTTCCCTTTTACATTTTTCTGAACTCCTTTTTAATGGTCAAATAAAATAGTATGAATCAAAAAGCATGTTAAATTAATTAAAATCATGAAACTTATACAATTTAACATCATTATATTAAAAGCAGGGCTCTGGAGTGCAACCAATTTGGTGCGACAAAAAAAATCTGAGGTCGCACCACGAGCGGTTCTCAAAAAAAAAAAGTCTCTGAGACTCTGAAAATCTCCCTGTGGTTCAACAACAGACACACATTAGGCCCATATTGTGGTCTAAACCAGGGTTCCCAAACACGTTCCTGGAGCCTCCCCAACACTGCACATTTTGCATCTCTCTTTGTCAGACTCACCCATTTCAGGTCTAGGAATCTGTACTAATGAGCTGATGATCTGAATCAGGTGTGATTGATAAAGGAGACATGCAAAATGTGCAGTGTTGGGGAGGCTCCAGGAACGAGTTTGGGAACCCCTGGTCTAAACCAATCAGAGATAGTAAAGTGTGGACCCCCCCTCTGATTGGCCGTGGTCCAGATATTCCTGTACGTGTGTGTGCGTTTGGAAATGCGTGTGCTGCTGCAGTCAGACAGAGAGAGAGGTGAGTAGTAGAGATGCGCACAGTGTTGCCAATTTAGTGACTTTGTCGCTAGATTTAGCGACTTTTCAGCCCCCCAGCGACTTTTTTTCCAAAAAAGCGACTAGTGACAAATCTAGCGACTTCTTGGACAAACTTTAGTGAGTCTCCGTGATCGTTGGTACTGCCGCAACGGCGCGAGATCAGAGAGCAGATATGTTTCCTCGGCGCTGTGAGATTCAGTGAGAAGCGCTTGAATTCAGAGAAGAACACAAATGACTGTGATAGTTTAAAGCCAAACAGGAGAAACACTGTGTGCAACAAGACAGTCAGAAGGGTTTTCAATCTACACATCTCCATTATTTACCATGGATTTACTGTAGTAACACTCACTGCACCATGGTATTGTGGCAGATATGTGGGATATTCACTGCAGCTGAATTTTATTACACTGAGTAAAGGTATATAATTATAGTAAGTATGTGTGGTTAAGCTATAGCATGTGTGCATTTATATTGCATGTTTTAGACTGTTTTTCATACAAATAGGCTACCTAAAAACCATATAATTCTATGTTTACCATGGTATTGAGGTGCTATATGTGTGGTTTCAACTGTTTATCATGATTTAAATTATGCTATTATGGGAGACATAATATCAATAATATGTTTAGGAGGAACATGTCTGTTATGCGTAAGTGGCACGACTACTTAAACTCAGTCCAATACGATGAAAAAGGAAGCGGGCCAGGCAAACAAACGCACACCGTCTACTGTGTCTTGAACGTTTTTAACATTAAATTATGTAAAAAGAACAGCAGAAAGATTGTACTCCGTACAATCACCTCATAATTGATCTTACACCAAAATAACCATATATATCAAGCATGGAATGAAAATAAAAAGAAATTTCAAGCATGTTAAAAAAAAGTTTACCTAAAAATTACATTTTTTACTCAACTCGTGTTGTTGTAAACCTATATATATATATATATATAAAAAAAAAAGTCAGTTTTATTTGTAATCAAAAGTGATATAACGATGCGTCCCTTCGTGTTTTGTGCTGTTGATGCTGTCACATGAGCCATCGCGATGCTCCTGTTCGAACATATGGAATGTAGAATATTCTACAGCTGCCAGAAAAGATTATAAGCAAATAAAAACTTCAGTTTCGCATCAAGCTTTCATCTGGCCTCAGAACATTTGGAATAAAGTGGAAAGCCCGGTTCATGTTGGGGTATTTATCAATGAACCTTTTAATGAAAAGGTTAGTGTAACATGTATTTTTATACTATCAACTCACTTGATATGGTCACAATTAAATACACTCTGGGATTCCCCTAACAGGATATGAGCCCTGTTACCATTGGAGAGGAAAACACAGGCCTGCCAAGCGTTGTGGTTTGCGGGCAGTAGTGCCGCTTTTAGTTACCCTGTATTCATCTGTTAGCAGTTCCTGTGAGCTGGACGGATGGTTTGGGTGGTCTTCTGGAGTTCTAACCACATTAGGGCTGCAGCTAACGATTCTTTTTATTATTTTATAATTTTTTAATTCATCTGTTTATTATTTTCTTATCAGTTGATGAATTATTTTAAATAAATTATAAAAAACATTTTTTTTTATTCTTTTAAGTTAAATTATCAATAAATAATAACAGTAACTTCTTCTTTTAATATTTTATTCATTCATTTTATCATAATTAATACTTTACAAAACATAATAACAACAAGAAAGAAAGAAAGAAAGAGAAGTGATACGGTCAATAGAAATGCACATTATGGCTGCATACACAGTTCTGTTTGGGACTGACAGCAGTTGCTTACAGGTGAGAGACTTGATATGTTTTATTTATTCAGCAGATTAAAATCTTCTTGAATACATATCTGCATGAATGAACAGCTGAAGTCACAACAGCATTCAGGACACGAGAGCGACAGAATCAAAAATGATGTCATAACACCGGGAAGTTTCATCACAGTTGAAAGCCGTTTTTAAATAAATGAGCCCAGTCGAGGCTTGTCCTGTCCATCACTCAGTTAAACAACTAACAAAGACTTTAAATGCTTTGTTAGCGAGTGCAGAGAGCGTTTAGTGCACGCGTCTCAGAGCTCGCCCGATCTCGCCCACAGCAATGACGGCAGCTCCGGTGGATCTTAAGATGAACACAAATAATTTCTCTGTCTCTGTGGGTGAATTAAACCCGTCATGCTTATATAGGCAACTCAATGTCCCGTGCTGTTCCGTTCATTCAGCGCAGCTTTGAATGCGAGAATGCTGTTGTGCATCCTGAAAAGTTTGGCTGTATATATGCTGTTCTGACAGTCATATAATAAAATGCTCTATGAAAGCAACTCTATGAAGTGATGCTAGCCTTCACCTTCTGCTTTAGAGTCTTGTTTTGTGTTAAACATGGCAGAAAAACAGTCTTAAGTAGGGATAACTGCAGGCTCGCGCAATGGGTGTGGCTAAAGGTGTGACGCGTCAACGCACTCCATGCTAATCGACATATTTTCATAATCAACGTAATCGATGATGTCGACGAATCGCTGCAGCCCTAAACCACATTATACATTTAGAAGATTCACATTGAATTAAGGACAGTCAACATTGTCCTCTCGAAGTGTTACAGGTGCTATCAGTGCCAGAATCATGCTGCCCACCTTCTGAGCCTCTTTTTTGTGGGTGCTATACCTTCATGCGTTGCAGTGCGTTAGTTGACAGTTGGTGTAAATATTACACTTTCAAAATTAGGGGTGTCAATATTTCGATGCATCGCGATGCAGGTGTGAACGATTCTGCATCGATGCAGTAATGGACCATAATCGATTATAGCCTATGACATCATTCGCACATGCGCTTGTCACGTGAGTATTAAAAATGCACTCTATTTTAAAATCTGAGCTTGGCTTTTTCCCCGCAAATGGCACGTGTGTGCGCTAGAGACAATCGCAGGCTTCATTGCACAGAAAATGTCATCACTTGTAATCGTCTTTTCCCCCTTTATTACTTTATTTGCTTGTATGTCTTGAAGCGTATTTACTTTTAATTCTTAACAATAATTAATTATATTAATTAATATCTTGATTAATTAATTAATTAACATAATTATTTTAAAAGTAGCCTGCTTATATAATAAAAAAAATGCACAAAATAAATTTGATGTAATTGTGATGCATCGTAATTGAATTGTGAAACCAGTGCTGATTCACACCCCTATTCAAATACTGTTCAACGAAAGGTACTGACAAGGAGAAAATGTAACCACATATTTTGACAAATGACGTCTTGTTCAGTTTAAACAACTTAATACATCTGCAACACCACATGACGACAAATGTCCATTTTAAATTGTTCCTCACATTCACAAACTCTTCCACTTCCCTTCTGGGCTGGCTGAGATGTGGCCATTTATAAGTATGGGGGTTTTGGCACATAGAGGTGTTAGTGGAGTATTTATTAGTTTGGTCTGTCACATACCGTAAAGTGCATGACTATCTGTGCTGGAGCTGCTCCCTGTCCATCTGTTTGGAGTAGCTAAGCCTTGCCCCTACGTCCCAAAGCAACACCGTCGCATCCATTCTGCATGACTGAGCACTTTTCCTGATTTGCATCCGGTTGGGATTGTGATCTCACATGAAAGGCACACAAGCAATTTTGCCTGAATCTGCATACACTGGTTCTGAACATTAATTTCCATGACCAGGGAAAGTTTTAGTTTGCTCTGAGGGCATGATCCAAAATAGACTCAATGTGGGTGTGAAATATTCAATAATTAATGCTATCTTGTATTGTCATCATCCTGTAGTTTTTCTTGCTTTACACTGTGAAAGGATTCTGTTCAGCTGTACGGCACAGCATGACTGCTGTGTTGTCAAAATAATGCTTTTAGCATTCATCAGAAATTTTCGCTTAGTCTTTATTCAGGCCATGCATATATAATGTGAAAAGATTATACTTAAGTTAATGGTGTATCTGGTACCAGTGCAAATACAGCTGCTTTGTTGTTTCACTTCAGTTAGAAATAATACTATTTCAAATTTGGGCTAGGTAAGATTAAAATATATATTTGTTTTTTTGAAAATATCTTATTTATTGATAATATCTTATTACTTATAAGGCTTGATCAAAATACAGCAAAACATTAATGTGAAATATCATTACAATTTAAAATAACTGCTTTCTATTTGATTATATTTTAACTGTAACTTCTGTAATTCCTTTGATGCAAAGCTACTTTTTCAGCATTTTTTACTCCAGTCTTCAGGGTCACATTTTCCTTCAGAAATGATTCTAAAATTCTGATTTGCTGCTAAATTTGTTTTTCTATTTAAAAGAAATCATCTGAAATATAAATGTTTGTAACATTATAAAAGTATTTTCAGTAACTTTCAATCAATTAAATATGTTCTTGCAGAATAAAAGTATTCGTGTCTTGATCCCAGACTTCTGAATACTAGTATGTTTATGTATGGCATTATGGATTAATGTATGTTCTTGTGGATGTTTTAAACCATTTTTAGTCAAAGGATGCAACAGAAAAAAGGTCCTAAAGATCTGTCAGAAAAGACTGTGAGCTGCTTCAGTACTCCATAACTGCTGACATCATGACTGGTTAGCTTATCACATCAGCTTAAGTTTGTCATCTGTGGGGTCTCATTACCTTTCTGCCAGAAATCAGTCCAGTATACAGCACTCCCTGCTTTACTGCACACACTGCTTCTCTAAAACATCCTGCATTTATCTTCACTACTGCTCCGCAGTTCAAATATGAGTTCAGGATTCTGGAAATTGTCACTGCTCTTGACCGAAACCGGCTCCACAAGTTCACACAGGCTCTCAGATTTCATGTGCACTCGCTGTGTTTCACACTTATTAACTCATTCCTCAAAGACTCGGCTCCACGTATCAGAATTTGGCACAATGCGAACATATTCCAGCCGCTCAAGGAACCTTAAACCTACTTGTGTAATAAACCAAAGCCCCATGTGCCGCTACACATCACTGTTGTGCCAATGTTCTCTAGCACACACCTGATGAAAGCTTAGGATGTTTCTTCCATTTCTTTCCAGCAGTGAGCTCATAAACCAGTCATGAGAGCGATAATAAATTCATAGCCCTCCTTCCAATTGCAAACATCAGCAGATGTTTTTGCTCAGTGTTGCACATGGGACTGCAGATGAACTTTAAACTAGCTAAAGTTCACTTCATTGTGGAAAGTAGGTGTACAATGATACACAAAAAATGATTTGTACCTTGGTTTTAAAGCTGCAGTTCAGTATGTTTTCGGTGCACGAGGACCCTTTCTTTTTTTTCTTTTTAATTAAACTGCTTTTTGAAAGAATCTGTGATTCTGGCTTTAAATTAAAAAAAGAAAAATCTGTCAATACCTCTGCAACCAGCTGCAAAACACTCTTCATTCTCCACTTTGTGATTTGGTATTGTAAATTAATTGCAATTTTATATGCAAAATGAATTTATATTTTAGCCCGAATTATTGTGCTCGTATTAAATTGTGCTCTCTCTGTTTGATGCACATTTGCATAGCAGCTCTCCTTCAGCGAATTATCTGAAGTTTAACACTGACTTGCTTGCTGTCAAGATGAGAGACTTTTTGTGAAATGGAAATACTTGTGTGAATTTCAGAAATGTACAGATAAGGATACAAATGTAAGATCGAAGTTATATGTTGAGGAAAACATCTCAAATTAATTAAACAGTATATTCATCTGACATGAAGGAAAGCCGTTTATGTTTGTGATTTCATTTGAAGTGCTTAATAAAAAGCATGTCTCATGTTTAGGACAACTTAGATCATGCATTTTTCGACAGCAGCTCAGTCAGTGTCCTCCGTTATTTTTCAGATGCTTTTACCACATCAAAATACACTATATTACCAAAAGTATTGGGTCACCCCCTTCTAATGAAAGAAGACACCAAACATCAATGAGGTACATATGTGTACAGTCATTTCATACACTTCAAAACTGTTGCAACAGAGGTGGAAATACAATGTTTAAGTACATGAATTATGTTTCCATCTTTGTTGCCCTGTTTGGAAGTGCCTTTTTCTCTTCTAAAGAAGGGTGTGTCCCAATACTTTTGTCCATATAATGAATGTACAAATCATTGGCTCAAGGTCTGCATTTAAAGTCACACCAGAGGTGTTCAGCTGGGATTAGACCAGTCAAGTTCTTCCACACTGACTGAATCATCATTTCTCTCTTGATCCTTGTCTTATACACAGAGACACTGTCATGTTAGAATAGAAAAGGGTTCTGTCCAAACTGATGCTATAAAATTAGAAGCACACAATTCCCTAGAATATCATTATATGCTTAAACATTAATATTTGTACTCATGGAAATGACTAAAGTAGTCAAACCTTTCATTAAAAGGGGGTGATCCCCAAACAAAGTTAAACAAACTGACAAATATACCATTTATTGTGTGTGTATTTGATCGTTTGGACGCGCCCGAAGCTTGGAGCGCGCCGCGCACGCACACACACACACACACACACGCGCGCAAACACACACACACACGCACACTCACACACACGCACTCACACACACACACACACACACGCGCGCAAACACACACACACACACACACACAGGGGCGCGGGAACAGGGGGTGCTGAGTTTTTTTCTGTGGGCAACTGTAAACTGTTGTGAATAAAAAAAATATATAGGCTAAATTTGTTATAATAAAGATTAATTTAAAAATGTATATGGTTGCTCCGATGTTTATAACATTTAGTTTACATTGGCTATTTTGCTATCTATTTCTATGTGATCTTCGACATATTTACCATTTGCCCATTAATTTAACAGTTGTAAGAATTAAAGTTATCAAAGTTATTAAACTGATGCAGGGCTATTTGATGCGCAGGTTGCGCACATCCTGTCAAATCACGCACGCAGCACTGCCAATGCTTGCTTTTATGTTTGTGAATTCTATGATTGTGTTGAAGAATTTGTAGGTTGTGGCTTAAAAGCGGAACATGGAAATATCATGGATGTACTTTTTTTTTTTTGTTCTCAGCGATATGAGTCTTTCCCTTCTCCCAAAACAGCTTATAGCTAAAATAGTTCAGTTTTGTATGTAATGGAAAAGTGATTAGACGATGTTTCGTTTTTTTTTTCTTCATAAAGTTAATTTAGAAAAACCTTGGGAGCATTTTTTGTTCGTTAAATGTTTTTTTCTTTTAAGCAACGACCAAGCGGCCAGCATCAGAGTTGATCGCCTATATGTTTGATTAATTTAGCCTTATCAAATCATCACGACTTGACTAAAATAAAATCGACAGATAGGCCTATAAACAGTTCAAGCATATCACAGTGTTAGTTTAAATGTTTAACCTATATAAATGTGCAATATCCAACAGTTTGTGTGGAGAGTGGAAGCTGAAGCGAGCTTTACAGGACATGGAGGATTTTTTTCTTACAGTAAAAACAACTTAAAATACGCCGTGTGATTTTTTTTTTTTTCCTCATAAAGGTAAGAGTAATATATCATTTTGAACTGTAAAGGGTCTACTTTTATTTGTGTGCATTCACAATATCAACATTGTGCTTTTATAAAATAGGAAAACAGAGAATGCACTTTCTGCCGGTTTTGAACAAGAGCGCTTCAATGATGAACCGAAACTCGGCAACTCGAAACTGGCTCAGAGATATGATAAATATATCTATAGAAAGCTTTAAAATACTACTTTAAAACGAAATAATTCAAAGCAAAGCAAAAACTCTTCATCAGCCTATGTAATCCGTTAAGATGCATATATTTTTCTCTGCGTGTCCAATGAGGAAATGGCGAGTCATTTTTCCCGTCACCTCACCATCTAAAATATAAAAATAAGGGAAAGCCTAAAACAGGCCCGATTATAATTTGCGTTTTATTTTATAATTGTATTCAATAAAAAAAAAAGTATGTAAATCTTTGTCCTTGAAATTTAAAGGATTTGTTGCAATGCAATTTTGTCTGACTGATGTGAATTATTTATTGGCCTATCGTTTTAATCCATGCAGCAAATGCTTTAAAAACAGCTTTAAAATTACTTTATTGCATTCCAGATGCTTTTAAAAAAAACTTTTCACTATACATTGATTCTGACGTTCAGGTTTGGTCAGGGAGGAACGAATGCGCGCCGCTGTGAAGAGAAGGAAGTTGTGTTAGAAGAAACACGGCTATAATCTTTAGAAGCTAAAAAAAACATTAAATAAACTCAGTTTAATATAACAGCCACAGGCCTAAAGTGTAAGCATGTTTTAATGATTAGTTCTCTCTTCTAGCATAAACAGGGCTTTCATGTTCCGCGTGCTGAACTCATCCGCGTGAGCGATCGCGCTTCTGAATTAGGAATAGCAAAAATGCATCATAGACAAGAGTTTGAATATTATTGGATATAAAAACAGCTGGTGACTCTGGCGGGATATAATTTCCAAGATAATGTGTATATATATAGCAATAATAAATGTATGTGTGTTTTCTTAATTTCTCCAGTACCGATAGCAGAACCGTTAACGTCAGAGCTTATCGATACTCCGGTCTTTTATAATTTAGCCCCGAGACCGATTAAATACCGAGTTTCGGTACCCATCCCTATAAATAACTCAACATGCATGAAACGGCATTGGATCCCCCTTTAATTATTAATATTAGGTACTGTTATGATTGTTTTTATTTTTATATTCTAATAAAGTTATTGTGGCAAAATGAAAAAAAAAGTCTCTGCATATTGTTTGTAAAACACACAAAAATAAATAAGTTGGTCGCTACTTCATACAACAGGGTCACAGATTCGTGACCAGTTCGCATCACCAGTTGTGGCAATTCAGATGCCAGATTGTGTTTATGGTGAAGGATTATTTGATGTCTCACACCTCTGCTGGAGGAGGTTTGGCAGTAAAGGGTAGGGTGTGAATATCAGGTAGGTGTGAGGCTATAAATACTCCATAAACAGAGCAGTGCTCTGGAACAGTAAGGCAGGAAGAGCCAGAGGAAGCTCAAGGCCCCAGACATCATCATGAGCTGGTTACACAACTTGGCCTTAAAGTAAATAAAATAATACATTCATTTTCAGAAAAACAGGTTTCCATATAGAAAAAGAGTTGAGATATACATAATTAATGCCAGCAGAACTGTGGGGAACTGGCGTGTGGGTGTCTGTTATCCTTAAAGAAATGCTCCACAAGGAAATTAACTTCAGAGGAGGCATAACACATCACCCACACCCTGCAGACATGACATCAGGCCAGTCCTGAGTGACTCAACCTTCAGTATGAAGAGGAAAATGTCAAGGATGATGTCATAGCATATCTGATTCATCTTTGTGGTGATCCTGCTTTAGTTTGTTGACTATTAACATAACTTGAGCCTTGTTAAAGTTGATAAAATAATTGGATTAAAACAGGTTTCCACAAAAATATAAGATTGACATAATTCCTGCAAAACATGGTGGGTGTAGTTTTTCAGCTGAATGAAAAATGAGTTGCGGTGCATCACTGAATTTTATGGATTTTAGTCGTTCCTGTGTCATACAAGGTCCTATTTCCTTAGGACCTCAAATCAATTTTATTTTTATAGAACTCTTCATAACTACGCCTTCCTGTATTTTATTAAGAATGTTTCAAAGTTGCTTTGAGTATATAAATGTAGTAATGAAATCTGAATTTGTCTATCTATTGTACTCGGTGGCCCTTCTTTTTCCTCATGATTTCATCTGTTTGTCTGTAGGATGTGGTGGATCAGGATGATGCTTCAGGAGTGCTCTTTCAGCTGGAGGATGAGCCATTTTCCTGGCCAGGGCCTAAGACTCTTCGTCTACGCCGCACTTCACAAGGCTTCGGCTTCACTCTGCGTCACTTCATTGTGTACCCACCGGAGTCTGCGGTGAACTCCAGCTTTAAGGTTTGATAGCATCTGCTTTCAGTCACTAATATATTTTTCATTCTGTACGTTTTGTGTATTTTGTAACACAAATTCAATTTTTTTTATTTTAAGGATGAAGACCATGGTCACAGGGGTAAGTTTTCACTTTTCGTAACAAACTAACTTAAACTGTAGTGTTCCAAATCGCCTACTATACGCTATGCACTCTCACACTATGAATCTATGCGTCTAGTGTATACATTTTACAAGGTTATTTTGCCAGTATTGGAGTGTGATATACCCCCTCCATCTGCTACATAAGCCAAGCTGTGACAATGAAGTACATGAATTGCATGAAATACGGTTGATGTGCTGAATTAAAATTCACTTTTTGTCATTAGGTGGCTTTTATGGAACTGCATAAATATAGCATTTCCTGGGTTTCCATGTAGACACTAATAGGCATTAAATGGAGGTAGATGAAAAGAAAATGTCATCAACTAGGGATGCTCCGATCAGGTTTTTTGCAGCCGATACGGAGTACCGATTTCTTGTCATGGTGATCGATCAGATACTGATGCTGATTCCGATGCTTTAAGCTTTATATAACATATGTAGTAATGTTATATAAATAATCACAAAATAGTTTCTTAAACGGTGAACATTTTAATATTCCTTTAAAATTTGTGTTTATGCATAGTAATATGTATATCAGGATACTTAATATAAGACAAAAAGCAATGCAAACAAAATATGTCTGATGCACCACAAGGCAGAGAAGGGCACTCGTGTTAGTGACTCGGACTTCAGTCGCATTTTTATAGTCTTCAGACTCGACCTGAAATGACTCGAGGAAAGGACTTGTGAATATTTTAAAAGCAACTAAAGGTTTTTATCCTTAAATACGTCAGTAAGTGCATCGGCACCCCGGCATCCATCCGGACCGCGAGCCGTAACAGCAGCACCGTTTTAAGTGAGCAGAGCATCAAAACAGCGGAGCGGATCACATAACAAGCGATCAGGGTCGTTTATGGTAAATATCTTTCAGTGCTACATCCTTGTATTTTTATCTAAAGCTATCATCATGCAAAACATACACGACATATAGCAATATTTCTTTGTTTCTCAAAACGTCATAGCATTTCCATACCGGCAATGACTAGCATCATATACGTTGGCATGCATTGACGTCACCAAATTGATCGTTTCGTGAGATCGGCCAAATGTATGAGTATCGATCGAGTCTTAAAATGTGATTATCGGCCGATACCGATCTCCGGCCAATTGATCGGAGCATCCCTAATCACAATTTCTGAAGACAATCAGTTCCCTTCAGAGATACATTCGTATCAATGCCCAATTCTATATGGCCCAATAATTGCCTTCTATAATGCCCAATTCTATAGTATTTTTATCCAGTATTTTGTGCATGGCTAACAGTGAGTTTGATCTGCTGGGTCTCAGCTTGTCCCATCTCTTGCCTCTGTTAATGTCCTGTTTACAGACGTTGTAGTATTTCCACACAAATTTCATTTTGGGAAATCATTGCAATGTAGTTTGTGTGGAAGTCAGAACAGAAATTGGCCAAAGTAAAACAAAAACGGTGCAGTTCCGATTGATGACTGGTTGGCCCGTGCATCTCGGTACCCTAAAAGCTTGAATGAGTGCAATTGTTCCCTCAAGGATTGCCTTTTATTCACCTTGCATTACATGATAACTCTCATGACACGGTTTAGCACAACTGCCCATTATTGCTTTGTATCGCCAGTAAAGTCACAATATGATACGTATCACGATACAGAGGCCACGATAACGATACATATCACGATACGGGACTGCACTGAATTTCACCTCAGAATAATTTAGTAAAACAGCTGTTTATTAAACACTGCATACTATAGGGCCATTGCTAACTATAGGCAGAGCTGCAGTTGACCTCTGCATTATGAAGGGCCTCCATAACACAATACAATACAGGTAATGGCATATGTTTAATGTTTACATTGGGCACTCTGCATCTTGCATCATTGTCTGCTGCATCTTTTTAAGCCCATAAATAATAATGTACTCCTAATACATTTATATTGTAATGTACTCATATTAATATATAAAAAAATCATCTTAACATTGCTGGTAGGTTATCATTGCACAAATTAAAGCACTCTCTTTGTTTAAAAAATAGAAATATAAATTAGAATTGTTCTAACCTAATGCGCTGTCTTCACTGAATCTCACACTCACGCTCAGTCACTCACACAGATCACGGTGCGGCCGCACACAGACATTCAGGTATAAACTTTTTAGCGCTGCCCCACAATTTTATCAATAAAATAGCTTAATCACTCAAGAGCTACATATATTATATTTCTCAACAAGAAGCTGGTAACATCATTGTTTCTAAAGGAATTAAAGCCAGTTTCATTGTTAGGGTGGTAATTCATACATACACAGCATCTCTCTCTCTCTCCTCTCTCCCCCCTCTCTCTCTCTCCTCCCCCCCTCTCTCTCTCCTCTCTCTCTCTCTCTCTCTCTCTCCCCTCTCTCTCTCTCTCTCTCTCTCTCTCTTCTCCCCTCTCTCCTCTCTCTCTCTCTCTCCCCCCCCTCTCTCTCTCTCTCTCTCTCTCTCTCTCTCTCTCTCTCTCTCCTCTCTCTCTCTCTCTCTCTCTCTCTCTCTCTCTCTCTCTCCCCTCTCTCTTCCTCTCTCCTCTCCTCTCTCTCTCTCCCTCTCTCTCTCTCTCTCTCTCTCTCTCTCTCTCTCTCTCTCTCTCTCTCTCTCTCTCTCTTTTCCCTCTCTCCTCTCTCTCTCTCTCTCTCTCTCTCTCTCTCTCTCTCTCTCTCCCTCTCTCTCTCTCTTCTCCCTCTCTCTCTCTCTCGTAAATGAACAGTTGATGAATTACACTTTTCAAAGAATATAATATTTGAAGTCGAGATCGCTAAACTTCAAGCTAGCCGGTGTTTTCAGAAAGCAAGCGTGTTTATTCAGAGTGGAGAGAGAGCGCGTGCACATGGTTGCCAGTTTTACAAAAGATAAGTAACACACTTAGCAGATATTTCTGTATTGCGCAAGTGGGAAGCTCAGTTTCGGGCATTACGTCTCTTTATATCAGGCAACCCAGTAGTGTTCCTCTGCGGCCAGATTAAACATTGGTGTTTGTTAAACATTTTAAACTGTGTTCTTGTATTCAAATTAAGTGCGGTCCACTGCTGCACACGTGCCACAATATTGATACAGGGCCAGCTGTATCGAAACTCGTATTGTCAAATCTCTGTGACGATACATCGTCGTATTGATGTATCAAACAGCACTACTGCCCATAGCTGCCAGAAATAACTCATCCAGATTCTTTCCCTTGCTCAACCTCTCCCCTCTACGGTTTGAACTTTTGTCCTTAGGTGTGTCTTTAAAAATTGCATCTTGTTGCAGAAGAGCCTGTAAAAACAGTTTTTCTCCTTTAGTCTCCTGCCATTAATTAGGGATATGCAGTTCTTTTCAAAATTATCTTAAAATTGTCTGATTGACTACTCACTATCTAGCTAATGACTACTAATATCATATAGGCAATAGGACATGTTCTTGAATTACGAAAGAGCTTGACAACAATATGCACAATGCCAAGGAGTTGAGTAAACATTGGAGACTTGAGACATGAATTTTTTTTCTTCTACTTTTAAATAAATGCTTCTGTCACTTTGGAGGGCTAAAACCTGCTCATGCATCTGAATCATGCTGCATTCATCTCCCTTTATAAAGCATCCTCGCTACAGCAACGCCTACTTCCACAGCAATACAGATCCCCAACTTTGTGCCACATTGTCTGTTTGACTTCATTACAGTGCAGATAACACACTGTGACCTACATAGATTTGTTTGTTTTAAATTATAGTGAGGTTGTTATGCTCACAGCATTTCAGCAAATCACACAGAATGGAACTTTCAAAGACAAACCGCATTCTTTGTAAAGAATGAAGAATATGAGGAAAGCACATCTGTTTGGATATTTTAGTTTTATTGATAGTGGAAGAATGTTCAGGACATAATAGTTAAGGAATGATTGTCTCCCAAAAGATCCCTGCTGTGTTCCATTGCTGGGCCCTCAAATCATGCCCCACTTTCCTCAGAGGAGATTCATACTGAGCTTTAGGTCTATAAATGCTTTGTCATTATCTTTGGCCTGTTGTGGTGCACAAACCTCGTTAAATGCTCTTCTGCATGTTCGAGTCGGTGCGTCATACAAGTATCTGACCTACATATTTCAGGGTTTCTTTAACATAGGCTAATCCGGCATAGTGCTAAAGTGTACAAGAGAAGTACCGTAATATCACACCTCTTCTCACGCCTATAGCATAAACTGTATCCAGTACATCAATGTTTTTTGTAGCTGCCAAGGGTTAAGGATTTGAACCCATGCATGCTTTTACTTCGGTCATTGAAAAGCGTGGAATTGAAACGGGAACTGCTACCGTTGATCATTATGTTCTCTGCAGCACAACTGAAATATAAAAAGGCATTATTCCAACTTTTTTTAACACAATCATATCTAGTGATTGTGTCTAAATACAGTATATTGCAGATATGCTCACTGAATATAAACCTAACAGACCACTCAGATCAGTAGGATCAAGTCAGTTAGACATACCAAGGGTTCACACAAAACAAGGGGAGTCCGCTTTTAGCAATTTTGCCCGCAGTTGGAATCCGCTTTCAGAAGAGATCAGATGTGTAAAACATTAGCCACATTTAAATCCAGACTCAAAACTCATCTGTTTAGCCGTGCATTTGTTGAATGAGCGCTGTGCTACGTCCGAACTGATTGCACTATGTATAATCATTTTCTATATTTAACTGTTTTAAATTAATTTCAAATCAATTTTTATATAATTTGGTTTTAATTTATTAATTCCTTGTTTTAGTCACTCACACAGATCACGGTGCGGCCGCACACAGACATTCAGGTATAAACTTTTTAGCGCTGCCCCACAATTTTATCAATAAAATTGCTTAATCACTCAAGAGCTACATATATTATATTTCTCAACAAGAAGCTGGTGACATCATTGTTTCTAAAGGAATTAAAGCCACAGTTTCATTGTTAGGGTGGTAATTCATACATACACAGCATCTCCCTCTCCCCCCCCCCCCCCCCTCTCTCTCTCCCCCCCCCCCTCTTCTCTCTCTCTCTCTCTCTCTCTCTCTCTCTCCCTCCTCTCTCTCTCTCTCTTCTCCCCCCCTCTCTCTCTCTTCTCCCTCTCTCTCCCCCCCTCTCTCTCTCTCTTTCCCTCTCTATCTCTCTCTCTCTTTTCCCTCTCTCCCTCTCTCTCTCTCTCTCTCTCTCTTCTCCCCCCTCTCTCTCTCTCTTCTCCCCTCTTCTCTCCTCTCTTCCTCTCTCTCTCTCTCTCTCCTCTCTCTCTCTCTCTCTCTTTTCCTCTCTCCTCTCTCTCTCTCTCTCTCTCTCTCTCTCTCTTCTCCCTCTCTCTCTCTCTCTCCTCTCTCTCTCTCTCGTAAATGAACAGTTATGAATTACACTTTCAAAGAATATAATATTTGAAGTCGAGATCGCTAAACTTCAAGCTAGCGTTTTTCAGAAAGCAAGCGTGTTTATTAGAGTGGAGAGAGCGCTGTGCACATGGTTGCCAGTTTTACAAAAGATAAGTAACACACTTAGCAGATATTTCTGTATTGCGCAAGTGGGAAGCTCAGTTTCGGGCATTACGTCTCTTTATATCAGGCAACCCAGTAGTGTTCCTCTGCGGCCAGATTAAACATTGGTGTATGTTAAACATTTGAAACGGTGTTCTTGTATTCAAATTAAGTGCGGTCCGTTGCTGCACACGTGCCACAATATTGATACAGGGCCAGCTGTATCGAAACTCGTATTGTCAAATCTCTGTGACGATACATCGTCGTATTGATGTATCTAACAGCACTACTGCCCATAGCTGCCAGAAATAACTCATCTAGATTCTTTCCCTTGCTCAACCTCTACCCCTCTACGGTTTGAACTTTTGTCCTTAGGTGTGCTTTTAAAAATTGCATCTTGTTGCAGAAGATCCTGTAAAAACTGTTTTTCTCCTTTAGTCTCCTGCCATTAATTAGGGATATGCAGTTCTTTTCAAAATTATCTTAAAATTGTCTGATTGACTACTCACTATCTAGCTAATGACTACTAATATCATATAGATAATAGGACATGTTCTTGAATTACGAAAGAGCTTGACAACAATATGCACAATGCCAAGGAGTTGAGTAAACATTGGAGACTTGAGACATGAATTTTTTTTCTTCTACTTTTAAATAAATGCTTCTGTCACTTTGGAGGGCTAAAACCTGCTCATGCATCTGAATCATGCTGCATTCATCTCCCTTTATAAAGCATCCTCGCTACAGCAACGCCTACTTCCACAGCAATACAGATCCCCAACTTTGTGCCACATTGTCTGTTTGACTTCATTACAGTGCAGATAACACACTGTGACCTACATAGATTTGTTTGTTTTAAATTATAGTGAGGTTGTTATGCTCACAGCATTTCAGCAAATCACACAGAATGGAACTTTCAAAGACAAACCGCATTCTTTGTAAAGAATGAAGAATATGAGGAGGAAAGCACATCTGTTTGGATATTTTAGTTTTATTGATAGTGGAAGAATGTTCAGGACATAATAGTTAAGGAATGATTGTCTCCCAAAAGATCCCTGCTGTGTTCCATTGCTGGGCCCTCAAATCATGCCCCACTTTCCTCAGAGGAGATTCATACTGAGCTTTAGGTCTATAAATGCTTTGTCATTATCTTTGGCCTGTTGTGGTGCACAAACCTCGTTAAATGCTCTTCTGCATGTTCGAGTCGGTGCGTCATACAAGTATCTGACCTACATATTTCAGGGTTTCTTTAACATAGGCTAATCCGGCATAGTGCTAAAGTGTACAAGAGAAGTACCGTAATATCACACCTCTTCTCACGCCTATAGCATAAACTGTATCCAGTACATCAATGTACATCAGTACATCAATGTTTTTTGTAGCTGCCAAGGATTTGAACCCATGCATGCTTTTACTTCGGTCATTGAAAAGCGTGGAATTGAAACGGGAACTGCTACCGTTGATCATTATGTTCTCTGCAGCACAACTGAAATATAAAAAGGCATTATTCCAACTTTTTTTAACACAATCATATCTAGTGATTGTATCTTAATACATTGCAGATATGCTCACTGAATATAAACCTAACAGACCACTCAGATCAGTAGGATCAAGTCAGTTAGACATACCAAGGGTTCACACAAAACAAGGGGAGTCCGCTTTTAGCAATTTTGCCCGCAGTTGGAATCAGCTTCCAGAAGAGATCAGATAAACATTAGCCACATTTAAATCCAGACTCAAAACTCATCTGTTTAGCCGTGCATTTGTTGAATGAGCGCTGTGCTACGTCCGAACTGATTGCACTATGTATAATCATTTTCTATATTTAACTGTTTTAAATTAATTTCAAATCAATTTTTATATAATTTGGTTTTAATTTATTAATTCCTTGTTTTTATTATTATTTTAATGTCTATTTCACTTCCTTTTATATAAAGCACTTTGAATTACGACTGTGTATGAAATGTGCTATATAAATAAACTTGCCTTGCCTTGTCTAGTGCGAGCACATAGCACTGTGAAACTTGATTTACATTAAGAGTCTTAAGCTCACGAGTCTTGCATAAAATCACTAAAAGTGCCTTTGGTTTGTATGCAAAACATAGTAAGGCAAACAACTTACATCAGCGTACATAATAGTAAAATATTCAATTTGCATGCCGTGCGAGAGCTAGACATGTTCAAGTTTCAGGCCTGTTTTACTTGTCTCAAAATGTGGTTACAGGTTTGTAGTTGTGAATTTCTGTGCTTGTTTTAGTTGCTTTTTATTTGCATGCAGAATCGTTTGTCTGTAATTTCCCATGTTGCCATCCATCTGCTTTGGAGAGTATAACAATGAGTCATTGTTTCATGTTCTCAGCAAAATAAAAAAACTTGAACTCCTGTGCACATATTGCATAACCGACATGCATCTATGTCAAATTTCACTTCTCATGTGGTTGTGCATAGCAATCATTGGGATTAGTTTATGGGTGTTTTTCTCTTGCTTACATTTACTATCATTGGTGCATTACTGGTGTTTTGTTATTTCTGATACCTGTACAATGTTTTTTATGTTAATTTGATGTTATGAGTTTGAATATTAATTATGTGACAAATGCAAAAATGGGGCAGTAATGGGAACGTTTGTTCATATTCCAGAGATAAATGTGTTTTTTTGTTTGACTACTGCAGTTTATGACAGTGAACACAAGAGGGCGCATTAATCTTTACAAAAGATTCACATTACTGGAGAAGCAAGGCTGTCAGCATAGTACTATACTACTCATTATTACCGTAGTATGTACTTACAATATGTACTGTGCATAGTATGCAAATTGCCTAAATAAATAGAATTCCCAGATGACTTGATAACTTGATCTCAAACTACCATTAAACTACATAATATTTGCTGCTGTCTGTTTTATGCAAACTCAGTGTTGATATAATTTACATTTCACATTTGCAGACGCTATCGCAAGTACATCATTAAGTTACAGTTTCTACATTTATGGCTTTGCAATTCCTGAATTGAACCAGATCTTGCTAACTAGCGCAATACCTACCAGTTAAGCTACAAAAGCTACAGAGAAACTGATATATGTTCTTTCACACTTGCGATGTATGAATATCATGCCTCAGGCTTTGACGAATTGCAGCAGTCTGCACAGGCAATACCTCAAGCAAAAATAAAGAGAAACACAACCAATCCTGTCTGGTGACTGCTGGGAGCTTTTACAGAAATGATGATGATCTCTTCTGTGTTGCCCTTTTTCAAATGTCGGAGCAGTCTTTAGAATGAAGAGTTTCTGGTCTCTAAAGGCTTATCTACATATGCACCTGCAGCTCAACTATACACTCTTAAATGATCTCAGATCTCAGTTTTCCATTCTTAAGTTCCAGAAAAGACTGAAAGCGGTTAAAGCAGCCATATGCCAAGTGGGTTTGTTTGTGTTGGTGCCATGCTGAATTCTGGGCACATCTGAGTGGTTCTAAGACGTTGTTCAAACAGGTAGCAAAATCTGTTTTTGTTTGATTAATTATTCTACAGTGTGGGGTCGGTGGGGTATTTTCTTTAATGTTTTCAAAAGAAATCTTCTTTGCTCACTAAGGCTGCTTTTATTTGATGAAATATCACATTGAAAACAATTGTTTTCTATTTAAATATATTTTTAAATTAAATTAGTTATTGTGATGCAAAGCTGAATTATCAGCAGCAGTACTCCGTCATCAGCATCACATGATCCTCCAGGAATAATTTTATTATGCTGATTTGCTGTTCAAGAAACATTTATTATCAATGTTAAAACAGTTGTGCTGCTTAATATTTTATATTATATGGTTAAACTTTATTTGAAGGTGTCCTTGTTAGTGTAATTCTATGTTTAAGTACTGAGTAATATTAATTAGCTACATGTAAGGGCTGGGCGTTATGGCATAAGAACAAAATCCCAGATTTTTTTCACAAAAAAAATCAGATTTACGATTTAAATTATTTTTTTTTCCTACATGAAATCAATCTGTAGATGACAAATAAATTGTTAAAAATTAAAGGTACAATATGTACGTTTTTGCAACTAAAGGTCGCATTTTCCAAACCACAACAAAGGCGAAGCTTGATTACGCAATGGAGGATTATCTCGGATGAGGTAATGGATTAATAATTTTTATTATCTGTACCTTCCACAGTTATTTTTAAACATTGAATACAGAGAATGTGAGCACAGAATTTACATTCATACAGCAATATCACCCTGCAGCCCAAGACTGGTTGCCCACTGAAGCTAAGCAGGGTTGAACTGGTCAGTACCTGGATGGGAGACCTCCTGGGAAAACTAGGTTGCTGCTGGAAGAGGTGTTAGTGAAACCAGCAGGGGGTGCTCACCCTGTGGTCTGTGTGGGTCCTAATGCCCCAGTGTAGTGACGGGGACACTATACTGTCAAAAAGCACCGTCTTTCTGATGAGACCTTAAACCGAGGTCCTGACTCTCTGTGGTCATTAAAAATCCCATGGCACTTCTCGTAAAGAGTAGGGGTGTAACCCCGGTGTCCTGGCCAAATTCCCACCACTGGCCCTTGTCAATCATGACCTCCTAATAATCCCCATCCCCTTGATTGTCTCTATGACTCTCTCTCCTCTCCACCTGTAGCTGGTGTGTGGTGAGCGCATACACTTGATTGGCTCTATGACTCTCTCTCCTCTCCACCTATAGCTGGTGTGTGGTGAGCGCATACACCTGATTGTCTCTATGACTCTCTCTCCTCTCCACCTGTCGCTGGTGTGTGGTGAGAGCATCCACTTGATTGTCTCTATGACTCTCTCTCCTCTCCACCTGTAGCTGGTGTGTGGTGAGCGCATACACCTGATTGTCTCTATTGGCGCTTTTCCACTGCATGGTACGGCACGGTGCGGTACGGTACGGTTCACTTTTGGGGGGTTTTCCACTGGGTACTGTACCTGGTACCTGATACTTTTTTAGTACCACTTCGGTCGAGGTTCCATCGAGCCGGTACCGTTACCAAAACGTGACGTGTAAACTCTGCTGATCACTGATTGGCCGGAGAAAATCGTCATTACTGCGTCACTGAACTTGCGACACGAGACCCTCCTCTATAGCTCGACCCGCTAGATTTAAATCAGCACAGCCAGCGAAGGATCGGACGCAACTTCTGTTTAAACAAACGCACATTTTTGCATCAACCACAAAATAGCAGTGTCATTGTCTGTTGAGGAAGAACAGACGTTCCTCTCGTTGATAGCCGAGGAGCGGATCCAGCGAGAGCTTGATGGCACGACGCCGAAGGAAAAAGCCTTATGTATAACGTTACTTTTGAACTTGCTATATTTTCAGAGTATGTTTTCTGTTTATATTTTTACCTCTGTATCTGTGTTTTGCTTCAATTAAAAACAATCTGATCGAATAAGTGTACCTCCAGACTATATTAAATATGTATCATTGTATGAGCACGTAATGAACCTCTTGAAAAAGACAAATGATTAATGCCGCGATTATAAAAACCATCACATAAATAAATAAAAACAAGGGATACATTGTACATTTTGAAATATTCAAAAGTTTATTGATAATTTACTTTACAGAACACGCTGCATGAATAGTTAACTAATCAAGTAACGTTAACGCAGCACACCTGCACGAACATCCCTGCACTCCTCATCTACAGCCCGTGTCACTGCCACCACAGTCTCTGCTGCTGGGGGTAAATCACAAGCGTTCTCATAGACCTCTCCATTGCTGTTAAAAACATCCACATGCCGAGAGTGAAGAACACTATTCCGTCTCCTTTCTTTGTTGTGAGTTTGTTTGTGGCGCGTTTACGATGATGTCATGGCAGTAGAGGCGGCGCAATTATAACGACGCGTGAATAATCCCGCCCACTCTATAGCGGTACTAAACTGCAGTGGAAATGCAAACCGACCCGAACTGAGCCGTACCGTACCGTACCGAGCCGTGCCGAACCGTACCGTACCATGCAGTGGAAAAGCGCCATATGACTCTCTCTCCTCTCCACCTGTCGCTGGTGTGTGGTGAGAGCATACACTTGATTGGCTCTATGAGTCTCTCTCCTCTCCACCTGTAGCTGGTGTGTGGTGAACGCATACACTTGATTGGCTCTATGACTCTCTCTCCTCTCCACCTGTAGCTGGTGTGTGGTGAACGCATACACTTGATTGTCTCTATGACTCTCTCTCTTCTCTCCACCTGTAGCTGGTGTGTGGTGAGCGCATTCACTTGATTGTCTCTATGACTCTCTCTCCTCTCCAACTGTAGCTGGTGTGTTGTTAGCGCACTGGCGCCGTTGTCCTGTGGCAGCCGTTGCATCATTCAAGTGGATGCTGCACACTGGTGGTGGTTGAGGAGAGACCCCCACACATGATTGTAAAGCGCTTTGGGTGTACAGCAATACACAAAGCGCTATATAAATGCATCATTCATTCATTCATTGTCAAAGAACATTATGACTGACTTAAGTCTAGCGCGAGTTTAAGCACTCTCAAAAAACATGTAATTTTCTTTTCCGAACACAGTATTGGGATGCACCGGCTTGCAGGGGTATGGGGGGAGGATCACAATGCTGGCTCAACATCGTGATGTCTATCAGCCATCGGTGATGGACGATGGCATCAGATGTGTTCGACTTGAAGCGGTGCTGCGCAGAATGATCACTGTGTGACATCAAAGTACTGCGAGAGCGATTCTAAAGCATAAGGATCCATCTGCTCTTTTATAGCTCTTGCGGTACTTTGATGTCAAGTTTTGCTGTTCAAGCACTGCTTCAAGTCAAACACGTCTATCGGCCCAACACTATATGGCAAATAGGGTTGTGACGGTGAGGAACTTTTCCCACCGGTTAATCGACATGTGACAACACCGGTTATACCGGTCTCACCGTGGTGGGGGGTCGTTTGAGTTGTCCCTCTTTTCCTCGCTTTCCTTTGGTTTTAAATAGCCTGTAAGCGCCGGTGCGCATTTTACTTTGAATTTCATATCAGCGCCAATTCGCCGTCAAGCAGTTATTTGTTTTTAGTTCGTGTGAGTTTTACCTCTTTCCCTAACTTTCCTTTGCTTAAATAGCTTATAAAAGCCGCGTGGGCATTTTACTTTCACTTTGAAGAAATTAAATTCAAGCAACAACAAAATACAACGTAGAACATAGTTCTATTTTATTAACAAAACGAATAAAATACACCATGCTATATGCCTAGTATAAAATTACAAATAAATTACAGTTTAAATTTAGGCTATACAAAACAAAAATCTGCAAAGAATGAGGAACAAGCAATTATGAAACGTAGAACGTTTATTAGCAAAATGAATAAGAAAGTTTGAAGGTTTATATGGTTAGGTTTTGGTTTGGATTAGGGTTTGGCTTACGGTTACTAATCTATCTATAGATTGATTGATTGATTGTTAGATATATTCACACATATCAAGAGTTTTCCCTGAATAAACGCATAATTTGTGTATTGACTGTAAGTAGGTAGTTCTTGTATACTGTAAAACCAAACAGTGAAATTAATAAAAAATTCAACAAGTTAATTTCACTCATATAATAATGAAAGTTCATTGGACTTAAACTCAAAATGTCATTGTAGTAAGCTGAACTAAAAAAAATGAGTTTTCTAGTTCCCAGCATGCTTTGCATCAGACAACAAGGAAAATAAATGTTGAAATTAAGTGTTATTTTGTGTGTTTTGCACAAGATTCACATAGGGAGACATAAGTTAGTACTTAAATGTTGTGTCATGTAAGGATTTACAGGTTTTGGTTATGTTGGTTTTATAGTGTTACCATTGTGGTGAAGAATAGAGCTTGTGCTTAGGACAGCAAAACTTTTGGGAAGTCGTGGCCTAATGGTTAGAGAGTTGGACTTGTAACCCAAAGGTTGCGAGTTCGTGTCTCAGACGGGCAGGAATTGTAGGTGGGGTGAGTGAATGTACATCTCTCTCCACCCTCAATACAACGACGAGGTGCCTTGAGCAAGGCACCGAACCCCCAACTGCCCCCGGGCGTCACAGCATAAATGACATCTCACTTCTCCGGGTGTGTGTTCACGGTGTGTGTGTGCACCTTGGATGGGTTAAATGCAGAGCACAAATTCCAAGTATGGGTCACCATACTTAGCCGTATGTCTAGTGTGATTTTGCTAACTAGCACTTAACTATAAAGATCAAAATGAATGAGCTGTTCATGGAAGCAAGTTTTTTGTAAATATCATTGTGAAGAGTGGGGTGGGATCATGGAAGAGAGGCTTGGCTTGGCTCCCATGGCTCTCAAGCCCCGCCCCACTTGTCATAACAATTTTAAGCTCTACTATCTTAAAAAATAAGTTTGCTTACTCAAATTTTTGAGGCAATAAGTTTCCTCAAATGTTTTGAGTATTCTTAACTTATCAGATTTTACAGTGTAGTAGTTATGTTTAGGAATGCGATCATGCCGAATAAGGCATTAATATGTGCTTTATGAGTTCTAAAAAACAAGCCAATATGCTAGCAATGCATGTTAATAAGCAACTAGTTAATGGCGAATAGCGTTCCCTAATCTATAGTGTTTGTAATGTCATGCGCATTGTGCTGTTGTGTGTGAAGCTGTCTATTTTAACACATGTTCAGCATTGTGCTGATGTTATTAGTACAGTAACCAATGTGGGTATAGCCTGATATTAACTGTCTGAACAAATGGATTGGATGTAAAACACAAATTGTAATTAGGATGGATCCAGATCAAAACCAGAGTAGTCATTTAATGAGGTTGACTGGTCTGTTTAATATTTTTAGCATGCTGACAGTGGATTTCAAGACAATCGATGTCCAAATTAGGATGGTCAATGTATTATGCAGAATCTACAGGTTTATATCCCTTTCAGTAGGCTAACCGAGAGAGATTGAACAAGATAATGGGCCGTTGTGGAGAGATCCTCACACCTTTCAGACGCCTACGCGTCTCATCGCTGTCATCCTCAGGGAATCTGTAGTGTTAGTTGTTCACTAGTTAGATCTGTGATCTGTGTTCTGGCATATTATGTCAGGATGAAGCCAAGTATAGCGCTCCCTCAGGGATGTCACATTGAATGCTGGGTCACTTCCAGATGAAGTCCCAGCATTTCTGCACTCTTAATGGGTTAAACGTTTCATTTGGAAAAGCTAGTGCCCATGTTTATTGTGGCTCAATCTTGTGACCGCTCACTTCTTCCTGGAGCTGGTTTGTTGTGATTCGGGCCACTCGTGACTCTGCTGCTTTTGTTGTTGCCAGGGAGACCGCGGAACAGACTGGAGCCCATGGACACGATCTTTGTGAAGCAGGTCAAAGAGGGAGGGCCCGCTCACAGCGCCGGACTCTGCACTGGTAATTACACCATCATTACAAATATACAGCACATCCTTTCCTTTTGCCTATCAACGTCTGATAATCTAAACCCTGATAATGGAACTTTGTGAACAGGGGACAGGTTAGTGAAAGTGAACGCCGAGAGCATTATTGGGAAGACATACTCTCAGGTCATAGGGCTCATCCAGAACAGGTGAGTGTGTGTGTGTTACAGTTAATTTAGATGTGTCCTGATAAAAGTCTGATTTTGGCCCTAAATATTTCTTCCCACTTCCAGCCATACGTTTCTGGAGTTGTGTGTTATGCCAAAAGATGAAGACATACTACAATTGGTAAGATTTTACTGTTTTTGCATTTTGTTCATTTGTTTTAAGGCAGGCCCAGGCAAATTTTTTTTGTACTGATTTTAAGAGAAGTCCTGCAGAATAAATTTGACTGTGGTACAATGTGTGTCCTAGCCATGCGCCACACAGTAAAGCAACTGTTGATAAAATGAACAATTGCCCAAAACATTTAGTTAGTTGTTTGTTTTTAATGTATTGCGCTTAGAAGCCCCACCCACAGCAAAATCTCATTGGTCCAAAATCCACATAGATGCATATTATTACCATGTTTTCCAGAAAATGAAAATGAAGTCACACCGGGTCAGAATTGCTCTGTTGAGAGAAAAATCAATACATTGGTGTATAATTTACTCTTAACTATTAAATTGAGTAATAATTTTAAATACAGTACACAAAACATTTATGAACATTATAAACACAATAGTTCCCTCACTCCACAACAAATGTTAAATGTAATTTAGGAATGAGAAATATAAGAATAATAAAAACAAATTAAAGTTGCATTCATTGTAAACAGTGCTTAATCAGATTTATGTAAAGTAAAACTGAAAATTCTGACATTTGGAAAGATTTTATACAAATAAACTTGGGCTCGAGTACCTCTCATTCGGCACAAATCAAAATGTGTGCACTTTGCATGTTTTTGTTTTGTTTTGCGTTTTTTACTTTAATGGCTTTATATAGACATTATGTTGCTCTGCCCCTTTTAAGCGCCGTGCTCTGTCTTTTGTATTTCCACAGCGTGAAGGTACGGTTGTGTGGATTTATGAATGAACCACTTATTTTAAAATCTTCCCGGTCTACCGACATTTATGACATCCACCTCAAACATTACAATGCACATCATAACTTTGGTTAATTCTACAATAAGTAAGTTCACTTCACCAGCTGATTACTTTTCGACAGGAATGCTATAGAGGTACCGTGAAAGATGGCTGCACACTTGTTTCTCTGGTGCATAAGGGCCATATGTTGCCTTGGAATATATTGGCTTTAGTTTTCAGATGATTAATAAAAACTTGAATTATTCTGGAAAATACGCTACATACTAAATCATGCTGCTTATCATTTTAACATTCAATGTAGACAGACAAATTGCACATTGTTGCAAACTTGTTTCATCTTGTTAGGACACAGTGTTACTTAGTGCTTCTTCTCATAAAACTGGTCAGAAGCTTCTGAATACATCGTTCTAATGAGGTCTTGGTATGCACTGTTTTGAGTTTGCAGTAGCACTTTTTCTATTTGCACCCATGGAAATGAAGGTTCTGACCCATTTCAGAGGAAGGAGGCGGGTTCCTCATGCTCCTCTGAGTGCTGCTTTATCTGGGACTGCTAACCAGGACACAGCAGCCTGTCCTTCTCCAGCGAGCCTCAAACTGCTGCACCATCACAGCTGTCCTCAATTACACATAACTGTAGAGCAGTCAACACTTCATCTGCCCTGCATTCTCTATGACACTTTCAATTACAGACTGATTTCCATGGTGTGTTGCGTTCCTGGGTCTTCTGACTCTTGAATGGTGCCGTTGTTTTATCTTGATATACACCAGATCGACTGTCGACAGCACTTTTGAGCATGCTGTACTTTGATAGAAAATGATAAACTTGTGTGCTGTACGTTTAGTTGATGCTCTAATATAATGAAGCTTTAGAGTTTGTAGAGGTGAAGAGCAGGATGTTTTCTGAGTCAGGATGGAAGCGCTCTCTTCATGAAAGGCTGTTTGTGTTGAAGCAGCCTCTCAGCTGGGAGAGAGATGCCAGCTGGGGCCTGGCACATGAGCTCGCTCTCTCACAGAGCTCTGATATAGAACCGCTGTGCAGTATATATAAATCTATACAGGGCTCTACAGTAGGGCTGTGCAATTAATCAAAATACACTTTCGATTTCGACTTCTGCATCCAACGATTTTGTAAACTTAATCTTAAAGTGTTGAGATTGAAAATACGTGTGTAGAAGTAAATTGGAACCATGTGGCTCTATAATGGCGCTTTTCCACTGCGTGGTACGATTAGGTTCAGCACGGCTCGTTACGGCACTTTTTTGAATAATATTTCAAAATGTTCAATGTATCCCTTGTTTTTTTTATTTATGTGTTAGTTTGTATCATCGTGGCATTAATCATTTGTCTTTTTCAAGAGGTTCATTACGTGCTCATACAATAATACATTTATAATATAGTCTGGAGGTACACTTATTTGATCAGATTGATTTAATTGAAGCAAAACACACATATAAAGGTAAAAATATAAACCGAAAACATACTCTAAAAATATACAAAGTGCAAAAGGTATACATAAGGTTTTTCATTCAGCTCTCGCTGGATCCGCTCTTCTGCTATCAACAAGAGGAACGTCTGTACTTCCTCAACAGACAACGAAACCGTTATTTTTTTGGTTGATACAAAAAGTTGCGTCCGATCCTTCGCTGGCTGTGCTGATTTAAATCTAGCGGGTCGGGCTGTAGAGGAGGGTCTCGTGTTGCAAGTTCAGTGACGCAGTAAAAACGTTTTTCTCCGGCCAATCAGTGATCAGCAGAGTTTACACGTCACGTTTTGGTAACGGTACGGATCGCTTGGAACCTCGGCCGAGGTGGTACTAAAAAAGAGCCAGGTACCAGGTACTGTACCCAGTGGATAACCCCTTAAAAGTGAACCGTACTGAACCGTACCGTGCCGTACCATGCAGTGGAAAAGCGCCATTAGTGACAGCAGGCTATATTCCTGCTGCGATTGTGCTTAATATTAATCAAATAACAAAAGACAAATACAAAAATCTCACACTGCTCTTGACTGAAGGACTTCTTGTAGCATTAAAAAGTAACAAATTAAGTTTAATTCTTAAGGTGCGTTCACACCAGACGCGAATGAAGCATTACGCGCAAATTATTTACATGTTAAGTCAATGCAAAGACGCGATAGACAATCCTGCGGCGCTATTCGCGTGAATGAGGCGGTGCAAATTATGCGACGCGAATTGAGCATTTTGGGTGTTTGACGCGCGAGTTGAAAAATCTGAACTTTGGAGGATATTCGCACCACGTTAACCAATCAGGAGCTTGCTCTAGCAGTGACGTCATTACGAACGGAGGCAGAAAATCCGAAACAACAATGGAGGACAAATTAATCATTCGCGTCTGGTGTGAACGCACCTTTACAATTAAGACTGTTATTTTATTCTAGATTAGATTCATATATATCGATCACTATCTTTAAATCTTTATTAATTTGGGATTTGGGAAAAAGTGTGAACTGTGAAAGTGATGGAATACATTTCAAAGACTATGCTGTTTTGTGTATGTGTTTACAGGTGGTATTGTTCTTTTCAGCTTGTCAAAATACTTTTATGTATTTATTTATTATCAGAAACGGGGTCAAAATTAAACATGGCTTGGGGAAAAAGGGCATCAAAATTATGCTCCCAAAATTCAAGATGGAGGCAAAAAATTCACCTGTACGAGTTCTTGTTTTTAATTTTTCTAACACATGATATAGTTAAGCATATCTCACGAGCATGAGTGTTGTTCTCCCCAAATATCAGCACAATTGGAAATGTGATACTGCATGTATGCAACGGCTTGATAAACAAGTGACTTAAATTTTACATAATACGGTCAGTTTTTGCTGTTTCACCAACAATAGTGTTTTGTTGATTAACGAATATGCATTTTCAAGCAAGTCTGATGAGTCAATAATTCAATATCACTTACTTCATTCCTGAATGAATGAGCCTTTATGACAAAGACAGAGGCTTGCCGCCACCTACTGGCAGTTTTTAATCATTTTATATTTTAAATTGTTGATATATTCAAGTCATTATTTTAGTTAGGAGCACAAAGGCTTCTAAAACTGTAAGAGTAGAACCCTGATATATATTTTAATATAATAATGACCACCTCAAAAGACTTTCTATGAGTTTGTAAATAATAGAATTTGTATAAATAAAACATATGGAAACTTTTAACACCCCTATTTTTGTGGTTAAAATGCATTTTTGTTCCGGCTGTGTTCAGTGGAATAGAATGGAAACAGGACTCATCCACATTCCTTCACTGACACTTATTTCAACAATTTTGAGTGAATAATCACCCAACATTGTGCTTCTCTGTTTTATTTGAAGTCTGTTCAGTGCTTTCTAATTCTGTCCACAGTTTCTCTCAGCTCAGTGCGCACATGGACTCCTGCACTCGTTTGCTTGCCCTTTAGATTAACTTTTAATGTGTGCCATTTACTGTTGTAAGCATCGTTTGAACTCTCTGGCAGCAGGCAAAGGCTTTTCTCAAAGCACCTGTGCTGTTTCATGTGCACACTGTAGTGGAATAACAGTGTTGATCTAGATTACTGAAGAAAAAAAACACCCATTTCTGAAAATATGTTCTCATTATAACATTCAACGTTTGTTAATAGCTCAAGTATGAAATATACATATACATATTAGTGCATTAATAACGCGTTAACGCGAATTCATTTTAACGGCACTAATTTTATTAGCGCGTGATAACGCAGAGCGTTTTTTCAGTTTGACCCGTGGCCCAGCCTGTAGTTGGAGAAATGGAGATGCACAGTGTTGCCAACTTAGCAACATTGCAGATGCCTTTAGCGACTTTTTTCCCTTCAAAAGAGCGCCCAAACCTTATTTAGTTTCTGACTGCCGCACGAGCGCGAGGTCTTGCTGTCTCAGGCTCCCAGCGCGCGCACACACCTAGGCTCGGGGTATCGGCCGATACAGAGTACTGATCCGATACCTGAGTGTGTATCTGGGTATACAGCTTTGTGTACAACTAGCCCTGTATGCATTGATATAATAATTTTTGGTGTGTTTCACACACACACACACACACACACACACACACACACACACACACACACACATATATATATATATATATATATATATATATATATATATATATATATGAAGAGCTCTTTTCCAAAACGCGATAAACGCCAAATTAAAAAAAAAATGAGTTCGTCATGCCATTTTGCTGTGTACTGAACGTATTCACTGCTCCATCAATGTTTCATGCCAAATCGCTATATTTCCTTGTTTAAAATGTACCTCACTCTCCTGACCTCACAAAGAGGCGCTCTAGCGACTGACGCTAAAAGCTGTAGCCTTTGGCGTTCCTTGTTAGAGCGCCCGCCTCCCGCGCCGGAAACCCGGGTTCGAGACCCGCTCGGTGTGATGGTGCGGACCCGGGGGGGTTTAACAATCATTGTTTAACATGTTCAGACTGAGCCAACAGACCATTTTAACATGATAAATTGAATATTAACAAAATGTATGGGTCTAGGTAAAAAAATGTCATTTTCATGAAAACTATTAAAATGGATTTATAGCATTTTGGAAAAGAGCTCTTCATATATATATAGATAGATAGAGCGAGAGAGAGTCTGGCGAGTAACCCAAAAAATATAGAATGTTTGGAAAATTGGTCATTCAGTGTTTATGTAAAAACGGGGGGGGCGGCTATCAATACTACTGATAAAATAATAATCATACTATGAATTATACTAAGAACAATATAAAACACACTAAGGATTAACGAGCTGCTGGATTCATAAATATTAATCATGGCCCGAACTGATTTGCTGAAATCAAAACATGGACGATAATAGGCGAGCGCCAGCCAATGAGATTTCCATTTGTGGATTAGCTCCGCCTACTACCAGAGAACCCGGCAGTTCTTAAAAGCTGAGGAATTTCAAACGAACTCCATTATTTTGGCAGGAAAATGCTATAAAGAATATCGTTTACATACCATACAGAACTGACGCGCAACATGTCAGACTCTCTTGCTATCTCTCTCTTTCTCTCTCTCTCTCTTTCTCTCTCTCGACGGCGAGTCGTGTGCCTCAAACTAGAGCTTACTGTACGTCAAATACAGGTGCGTTGCGCATCCATTCAGATTAACTGAAAAATAGCACCGATCGCTTGATGGAGTGAAACTCTGATGCGGTCAGAGTTGATAAATATATTTGTGCTAATATTAGACCTCATTTAGTCACCTAGGGTGAAGATTTAGTCGCATATGCGTTTGTATTTTGTATTTCTTCTTTGCTGCTCTAAATAGTGGTTTCTTGTGGCATCACAGCACAACTTCCTGTGTTTGCATTCTGAGCAGCGAAGAAGAGTTGATTTCCGATTTGTAGCATTAAGCAAAGCTAGCGGGCATAACTATAGTTCTCGTGTAAGAACATGGTGTCGGATCGGAACGTGGGTTCAAGTACTCACCGATGCCAGAATTTATTGTGGTATCGGAGGAATCGGAAAAACCCTACTGTTTACACATCAGTGACAAATTGCTAAAATGTGATGTCTGTCATCGAATATGACATTTAAATAATGCATTGTTTTCTTCATCCACCTAGATGAGGAGCACTTTAGTTTACTATCTATCCAATTTGAGCATATTTTTTGACTTTGTCAGTGATAGGCATAAGGAACCCCCCACACGTTTACTGTACTGCATCCGGTGTAGACGTCATAACAGTTTATAATGGAAAATACGTCAAATAATTTGATGGGGGGGTGTAAGTGTCATTTATTTAGACAAAAGGAAATACAAATAAGGATTCTACTGCATATATTTATTAACACTGTTTATTAGTATTTTCCATAACTTAAGCCTATTTAGTAAGCCAATTAAGATTTTTTTGAAAGACAAAACTGATTTTGTCCCCCAAAAAAATTCTCCCTGAATTTTATTGCTGTAATTCAACCTGACAATTCACTACTTGTTTTGTAATTCCCAAAGGATGAGAAATGGGGTGATTGTTGTAAAAATAAATATGCTAATCTTATTTGTCCTAAAAATAGGCTGTTTTCTTTAAGCAAAATGCTATTTCTTTCTTTTGATTTTGCTGTAAATCATGACCCGAACATGTATTTGACATTTCCAATAATTTTCCTCATCTCTCCCCATCACCACCCCTATTACATTTCCATGCACCGCTTGTCTGCTGCACAGCTGTTGCCGTGATGTTGTTTTACAGCAGTGTAGCAAGGCAGTGCTGTGGCCTGTCTAAACCGGGTTTTCAGCTGGTTGGAGAATTAATCCATCCGAGGTCTCTAGTGACATTAGTCACAGTAGCAGAGTTGATCTGAAGAGGCGTGAAAGGATGCTACCGTGGGCAGTGGTGTAAGGATTTCTGTGAGAGAAGAGAGACAGGAAGAGGCAGGAAAGACGAGATTAGATCAGCTGGAGTCAGCTGACTGCTCTATGTTGTGGACCGTCTCTCTGGCAGAGGAGAGAGGAAGGGAGGAAGGGAGGGGGAAGCTGTACCATCTGAGCTGAATGTATAATCAAGCGTCTGCCTCTGACATGTGAATGGTTACAGCTTTCCAGTGAGAGGGAGGCAGGGAGTGAACGAGTGGATGCGTTAGCTGGGAGGGAGAGCCAGAGTTGTGTGTGTGTGATCACGGAGTAATCTGCCTGCGGATGGATGGAGAGGGGAGAGATGGAGGGCTGATCGCTACTACGCGAGGCAGGCACCAGGCACCTCAGCCCCCTTCTCGATTGGGAGCGACGAGGACAAGCAGGTGGCATCGCTAACATGACAGTCTTCCCACCGCTCCTCTCCACCTTCCCACGGTTCCTCCTCACTGGCAGCACTGCAGCTCCTGTGCATTTTTTGCGCTCTTTGCATAGATATTTACTGTGATAGTGGTTGTCAGTACATGGACTTGATTCTTTTGGTTTTGATCGCCTTTAACGTGTACCGCCTTTTACTTTCCCTCCCTTTCTCTGCTTTTACTCCATGGGTTTGTGATGTAATGCCTGCAGTTTTCACAGGAAATCACTAGTCTGGTAAGCAGATGAACAATGCATACTTCGATTGTTTTTTTTCTTCCATTTTTTATTAATAAATGCCATGCATGCCATTGTACTCTATTTGGTTGTTGATTTCCTGTCCCTTGTCATTTTCAGATGACTGTCATGACGTTTCTGGTTATGTGTAGCGTAGTATCACGCAGCTTGTTGAATGTCTCGATCGCAGTAGCAGAGATATTGTGTGCCTTGTTTGATTTAGCTGTGTGGGTAGTTCTCAGCAATATCCAGCAGTCATATTAGCTGTGCCTCGCCCCTTTTTTCTTATTTCTTTCTTTTCCTATGATGAACTTTGGCCTGTGTAAAAAGCTGTCTGTGGCATTTCATGAAAGGAGGGGCGAAGTTCCCTACTACTGATATCAAATTCGTTTTTTATAGTTATGCAAAAGGAATGTAACTCTGTATGATGGGTTGAAAGTCCACTTTACATGACTTGCTGTCGTTTTTTGAAAGACACCAAATTGGAGTACGACAAACAATATGGAGTCTGGTGTTTGTTTTAAATCTGACATTCTTCAGCTGAAGGCCTGCCATAGTTTACCTTAAAATGTGGATTTAGAAATGATTACGGAGGTCAGATTTAGTGCCGTTTCTAATCAGGGCCATCGTTCACCTCTGGCTTCAGTGTCGCTTCGGTCATGTGTGGTGACCCGAACGGTGGGTGATATTACTTTCTTGTTACTCTGAATCGCTGTTTATTTTGGGCTGCCTAGTGCTTCCTTTGGAGAAACGTGTCTTGTGTGAAATGGAGGCAGGTCTTGTTTTCCAGCACTATAATAAAATTTAAAAGGAAGGAATTACCTGTTTGCTTCCAGCTGAGATTAGATCACAGCTGTTTTTTTACAGTCAGACGCAGCAGAAACGTATTTAGGAGTTTGCAGCCCTGTAGTTTGGAAGTAAAGTTAATTACTGTAGGTGTATTTGTGTTCTAAACTGTCAGCTTTGGATATTATTATGAATATTATAGAGTTCTCCTGCACTTGGCGTACACTTGGAGTACAGCTCACACTCCCACACGCAAATGTAGTGCCGTCCTCCCACACAAGGGGAACTATATGTCGGAAATCATCATGCATTTCAAGTTTTCTCTGATATTGTGAGTACTATTTCACTTTATCTGATTCTTTCTTCCACAGGCCTATTCCCAAGATGCCTACCTTAAGGGTCATGATTCATACAGTGGAAATGCCCACCATATCCCAGAGCCACCCGCTGTATGTTACCCTCGAGTAGACTGTAAGCCCCCGGGGATGGCCCAGGCCACTGAGACATCAGCCCCGGGGGTTGTACCATCTGATCTAGGATACCGTGTGGAGATACCAGTTCCTCCCTCCCCTCCACCACCCATTCCAAAGACACAGACTGCAGTGTGTGTGTGCAATGAAAGTGTTCGGACAGTGGTGGTACCCCCTCATGTTCACATGGGCCGTATGGTTCCAGGTCATCGGGGCGACTATGATCTAGTAGGCCCAGATCCAATGCTGATCAGAGCCAGGCCTGGTATGGTGCCTGGTGGTCGTCCGCCACACCTCCACCCTCGCAAAGTTGACATGTTCCCTTCAGGTTACCATGGTGATCCTTATGCCTTTCCACCTACACACTATGCGCCTGCTTCCTCCATTACCTCCCCTGCTACCCACCAGAACATTGACTGGCGGACTTACCAGACATACCGGGAATATATCGATAATAAAGGTCTTCACACTTACAGTCGGACTATTCAAGAGCGTTTAGACAGCCTGCGAGCTGCATCCCAAAGTGTCCACGGTGGCCCCCACTGTGGACCCCAACCTGGCTGGGGGAATAAGTTACGCCGCAGAAGCACATCTCATGACCGGGCTTACCAGGGTCCTTCTGTGCTTCCTCCACGCAGCGCTTCGCAGGATAGGATGAGTGGGGCGGAGAGAGCGACCCATATCAGAGACTGGCCTCCTCATAGCGTATCCTCTGATGGGCTCATGCGGAAGCCCCGCATTCATTCGTCAGACTATGTGGAACATAGTGAACTAGTTTCTCCTGCACCATGGGCCGCTGTGGACAGGCTTTATGGCAGAGTAGACCAGAGGAGTCGTTTTAGTAGACAGTCTCTCCCACCTCGGGCGGTTCTTTACCGTCCCCCGACAGGGTATGGTATGAGCGTCAGGGGTGTTGCTGGCTCCCATACGCACAGCTCCAGAACGGACATCCCACCCACCGCTGGTTTTCAAGAGCGATCTCGTAATGGACTAAACCAGGCCAAAGAGCCTCCTTCCAAAGACCAAAGCGGAGCTATTGTCGGAAATCGTATTTCTAATTCGTCATTGAAGCAATCGAGAACTAGGTCTGAAACCATGCAGAACCCAGAAACTGGGAAGGAAAATCCAGTTGGATATAGGTCGGCATCTTACTCCGCTCAAGCTCTTCAGAGGCCACAGTGTGGGGCATCAGCTCAGAGGACACACCCACGAGATGTCAAGGGCCTAACGGTAAACGGTTCCAGTCCTGTGGAGGGTGTAGTCCTCAGGGAAAAGCCCCAAACAGGGAAGGGGACCCCACAACCTCTCCGCCATCCCTCATACATCCTTGCGGTGAATGACACGGATGGTCCAGAGCCGGCAGGGGGCAGTGTCTGCTGGTTGCCCAATGATGCCCGCCGGGAGATGCACATGCGAAGACTGGGGGAGCGGCTTGACTCCTCCTTCTGCTCCAGTAATCTGGATGAGTCACTTGACTCCATTCCCTTCATCGGTAAGTGCAATCTTTGTAACCATAGCAACGCTAACCTGGCAACAAGCTTGAGCCAGCTGTAGGGATTGTTTAGAGTTGCCGCAGATATTTTTGAACAATAACTGCTTATGTTTAGACAATGATGGTGATGTATTGTGCAATTAATTTATGTGCAATTTGGGCCGTCAGTGATTTCCTGTATTAATAATGCTCCAGTACCTTATGCAATTTCAAACTGTGATCACAATTCCAAATCCCGCCTGCATGTGTCCAGACAGAGGATTATCATTGCCAAATGTTACTTAGTGTCGTCTGTTCTGTCAAACTCTCAAAGTTTGAAAAGTTGATGCATGCAGAAGGTGCACATCTAGGTCTGTGAGTGTGGCTGTTTGGGAGTGACGGAAGGAGAGTGAGAGTGACTGTGTGTGAGTCATGTGTGTTGTTCAGGGAGGAGGTGGCCTTCTCTCATACTCTTAATGCCTAGCTGTGCTCTGTCACATTTAGTCTTTGATGCTTTTGTGTTTTGTAGGGGTATAAATCGGCAATGGTTTCACGATTCAATATGATTACGATTATCATGTTAACGATTCGATTCAATTCGATATCACGATTATTTCACATTTATTTTGTGCATTTCTATTAAATTATATAAGCAGGCTACTTTTTTAATAATTGTTACCTAATTAATTACTTATGGTTAAGAATTCAAAATAAATATAGCTTCAAAACATACAAGCAAATATAAAGTAATAAAGGGGAAAAGACAATTACAAGTGATAAATAAAACGCACTTTCAGTATCTTGGAGGGCTTTAAGTATTGAAAGTTTAAAGATAATCATAGTTATGGGTTTTCCTTTTTTAATCAGCCTTATTGCAATTTGATTATTACTGATGAGATCATAGACACTGGCAGCTGTAATAGATAACACTAATACACAGATCTATTCCCACATATCAGATGTTTTGTCCTGTCAATTTCGTATCATAAGTAGATGCAAGTGTGCATCTACAAAGACATTCAAATATGTGTCAGAATACATGGGATACACTTAAACATATAGTCTATATATGTTTAGATTATACTTTAGCTAAGTGCCTTTATTTTTTTTAAAGCCATATAATTAAAATTTAAAGTATAATATAAATGATATAAATATATATATATATATATATAAGTATGATTAAACATTCAGGGCTCTATTATAGAGCCTCTATATACTTATTTTTTAGCACTTGTAAATGCATTTAGACTGCACATACCCTATTGCATAACTAGTGTTATGAGATTTATGTTTTAAATATAAAAAGTGGAATATAGAAACATTAAATGATAGAAAAATACAAGTTTTTTTTTGTGTTGCGGAGGTGATAAACGGTCCGCGCTGCGCATCTCAAGCGAGTAATGGGATTTTGTTACGCTTTTGTTTCGTTTGCTTTTTGATGCTCCTCATATGCAGACAACAGACAAACAAAATGTACTTGAACCGGCAGAAAAATTGGTGTCTGGAGCCCTGGGCTTTGTTTGTAAACATTTTTGTTATTGAAATAGAGCAAAAGACAATATTAAAATTTAAGCCACTTAAAATTAACTTATTTTTTATTGAATCGTTGCCCTGACATGAAGAAAAGTCCGCCACAGACCATGCTAACAAACATATAGTCCCTCTAAATGCGTGTGTCTCCTAGAAAGACCGTGTATGTATATAATAAAATACTATAATTAAATGGCCTATATATAGGCTGTTTGTTGCTTCAAAGTGACAAGGCTCAGTAACCAACAACCTAATTTGACAGATGGCAATATCTGCTATAACTTCTTATCGATGGTTGGCCAGTTTACATGTCAGTCAGAAGTACGAGCTTCAGTGGTTCCTGACAGGAGTAAACTGCGGTTCGTGATTTTAATGCGCATGAAAACTCAGTGATGATAATGCGTACAGGGCATGGTAATAAAAACAAGTGGCCTTGTTTATCTAAAAGTGCTCTTTTCCTTTAAACCTAGTCAAAAAGCTCCATGTGATGACCCTGAAACACAGTAGACTTTAATTATATGCATTTATAATGTAATTACTACATTTTCGAGTCAATCCATGTTCATATCTACCGCAAACAATGCACTGTCCCTTTAACTCAGTACGTGTAGTACATCAAAGATAGACTCGGTGCGGAAACGATCTGCACTAATGCAGTCGCACCACGCACTGCCGGACCACGAACGCGTATCAGCAAGCTCTGATCCGTTAACATGAGCGTGGAAAAGTATGCACCATACGCACTGCAAACGGAGAAATGTGAACCTGGCGTTGTGTGTGTGTCTGTGCGTGCACAAGAATTAACAAGAAAAGCTATTTATAAACTTTAGTAACGATGTGACACTACCTTTATTGTGCAAGTGACAATTAATGTCAACTATGCAGCTTGCAGCTCGCTTATAATGCAGACGCGATGTGATTTGAAGCCATTTGCGCATTTTGACAGATAAAGCTGGCGCGGTGATTCACACAGGCCGTTTATGAAATAATGTCTCACAGAAAGTTTCAAATTACTTTATATGTTATTTAATTAATAGATATTAATTGTACTTCACCTTCAGCATTATAATTATTTCACCCACACCAGACAGAGACTGAGACGGTGCCTCTGCATTAGGGCTGCAACAACTAATCGATAAAATCGATTATTATCGATAATGAAAATCATTGACAACGATTCTCATTATTGATTAGTCGGGTCTGCTTACAGTGCACATCCAACTTCAGCTGGTTGCTCAAATTACAGCACTGAATAATGCATTTCTATCGACAAAATGCATCTAAAAATAGTGGAGGAAACAGAATGAGATGCTGCAGGAGACATACGTGATCCAAGCTAGGGGTCGACCGATTATCGGCCTGGCCGATTATCGGCGCCGATATTAAGCATTTTACCGATTATCGATATCGGCCATTTTAAAAACAGATTTGCCGATAAATTTTTTTTTTTTTTTTTATGCAAACAAACATATTATTTAAAGGTGACATTATTTATTGGTGAATAAATAATACAGGTGAAACTATTTAACGTTTAAATGCACTATTTGCCTCGATGCAGCCTGTCTGAGCTCAACACTCTGTGAGAGTGAGGCGATCTCTCAATCTCTGAGAGCAATCTCCGCCCACCGCTCATCTGATATGTAGAGAGTCACGAGTCCGACCAATCAACGCGGAAAACTGAAGGCAGTCTCACACCGAGAGCACTTGCTAACGCTGCGTCAGTGATCACGCATCAGTTGTCTCTCAAAGGTAAAGCAGCAGCAGACGTTGCTGAAGTTGCAAAACACTTCAATATAACCCATGATGTCCGCGATGCGGAAAATGCGGGCGGAATCGCGGAATGCAGTCATATAATGGAATTTACCGTATAACGCGGAATGTCGCAGAATGTGTCGAAGTTTGGATGAATTAATCAAAAGTAGGTCAGTACACTTAAATCGACTCGCGCTATGGACTAGTATCTATAAATATTAAGCCGCAAAAACACTTTAAATATGAATCCTGCATGTTCTGCATCTTTGTTAATGAATGACACAGACGTGCGGTTTCATTTACTGCACACACACATACTGAAGCACGTGACGCTCGCAGTGACTTCAGCGTCTGCCGTCTCACTAAATGAGGACATAAATACATGAACAACATCCCCAGAACTGCTCGGGGAGTCACTTGATGAGCATTTGACCGTTTCATTTGAGTAAAACGATCGTCATATCATAGGCTACAGAAACTTAAAAGGTCCTCATGGCAACCTGTCAAAATATAAGTTCGGTTTAGCCGAATATATTACTGTATACGTAATACAACTACAACAATTATTACAACTTTTGTTGAGAATAATCACACAATACGCTAAATACGTTTACTTTAAGTTTTACAAAATGTTTACAGAATGCTTCTGGGTGATCTCTGCACTTATGTTATTATTAATATTATTAATATTACTGTTTATTTAATGTTGTTATTAACAGTTTTCAGAATTAAAGACATGTTTAAAAGCATTTAAAGAACGTTTTTTTGTCAGAGCTCTTGTTATTATTAATTTTGGCATTCATTTTCATTTTTACACCAGACACGTATATCGGTTCAAAATATCGGTTATCGGTCTACTTGATCTGTAATAATCGGTATCGGTATCGGCCCTGAAAAACACATATCGGTCGACCCCTAATCCAAGCTGCCCAAAACATGATCATTCTTTATTTTAATGCATTAGTGTAAAGGCTTGCCCTGTCAGGCTCTTTGACAGATGCGTGTGCGTCCTCAATGCAAAAACATTCAGTTTACAGTCATATCCTTATATATAAATGTCACAGATTAACGCAAGCATTTCCATTTTTGCATAAAGGTCCGTCCTGACAGCCTGTGCTAAGTTTAAAATACCGAATGAGCGCCGGACGGGCGCGAGCACGCGCGTCAAACAGACGAAACACAGAGACAATTAAAAGGCTATTCAGCGCAAAAAAATCCATTGTGCAAATATATGTTGTTGAAAGTAAAATTAAGGCTTAAAAGTCAACATGCCGTGCGAGTATTTTATGAGAGTAGTAACTGTTAAGGGATAAAAGCGTGTAATTCTGAATATAAATATCAGACGCTTCATAGCCGCCTTATTTCAGGATAAATAAATGACACGTGACTGTGATCAAAGTCAACGCTGTTCCTGCAGAACATTACTCTTACCTGTTGGTTAACACTGAGTTAGTAACAGTAGTAGGCTATTTCTAATGCTATAATATAATTATTGCTGTTATCTATGAAAGAAAGGCAGAGCACTTCATGTTTTTTTTCAGATACCAATTACAGTCAAAAAGTACATAATGACAGCAAGAATGCAAGGCATAGGAGGCCATTTTTGTTATAGTGGGAAATAATACTATTTGGTTGTTTCAGTTTGTTATTTGCCCAATAAATGACAATACAATTTTTTAGATTTAAACAATATTTCGACAGATTCCTAAAATATTTGTGTTTTCTCTTTATTATGATATGTGGTCTAATAAATTAAGTACTGTGTGTATATCATTCAGTTGGCACGTTTGTTTGAAAGACATTAGACGAATGTGGAGAAGAGTGTTTTTTGTCAGTAAAATAAAAAATATATTTTTTGTTTTAATCCGATTAATCAAAATAATAACCGGCCAACTAATCGATTATCAAAATAATCGTTAGTTGCAGCCCTACTCTGCATGTCGTGCCAAATCTCTCACAGCAGATGCGTCATCAGCTAGAGATCGTTTTTTAGATCTGCCTTTTTAGAGACTGTCGATCAAACATCCCCAAGCGATTATCGGCCGATAATGATCGGTACCCGATCAATCGGAGCACCCCTAGTATATTTAAGCTATCCTGGGATTTGTATATGATTGCAGTAGTATGCTATTTTATTTTCACATGACCTTGAGTGACATCCAGTTAACATTGGGAATCAATAGGGTTGTTTTTAATTCATTTGCATTCCAAAACAATAATTAACATTGCTTAGTTTGTTTTAGAAGTCCAGCTTGTTAACTTCTTTTCCCAAGCCTCAGATTGTATAAAGTTGCTTTGGAGGAAAGTATCTTCTGAAATTAATTGATTAGAGGACGGTTTCCACCTATGCCTTGTAGCACAACCCAGGCTATTATCCTGTAAAATCAAGCTAGGTTAGCGCTGATGGCATAGCGATCTGTAGGCTACGCTAGTGCTCTTTAGCTAGGCCCAAAGAGGGGTTTGCACACCTTCCCCTTGGCCCTCTTTGAGACGCTGGAGGATGCAGGAACTAGGGCAGTTGCTTTAATTTTAGCTGCTCCAGCCCTCTGGCAGCACAGAACAGCTTTGTACTCCAACCTTTTTTGGCTGAGACCTGCAGAGGAGCTCAAAAGTTTTCAGCGCTCTCGAAAACAGGACATGTCAAATTGTAAGATAAATAAAACTGTCCTCATTCCTAGAAAAGTTTAAGCAGACTTCTTGCTTGCAAGGAAATCAAGATGTGCACTTGTAAGCTGGCTTGACTTTTTTAAGGCAGAATAAAAGCTGTTGTCTGTGGTACGGTATAGTTTATAAAGAAAGTAAAATACTCTGTTTTATTCTTTTTTCTGTTAGTATCAAGAGCAAGTTCAAATGGGAAATTCGGCTTGGGAAGTGAATGTCCTCAACACATTTGGGTCATTCCACCCTTTTAGTGTACAAGACAAAAATGAGTCAGTCTTAACACACACCGGGACGAATATCGGCGCGCGTTATTCGCCAGCGTTTTTCAACGCGTTTTTTTGTGTTCACACCCAAGCGATTTTTGCTGACGATGAGCCGAGTGAACATGCAAATTCATTCCCTGACATTAGATGGCGCTTAATGTAAAACAGAAATACCCCGGTACACAAGGTGGCGCTGCGCAACTTTACGCTTCTGACACTCACTTGTCACTCAGAAGAAGAGAGCAAGTATTTACGCGCTTGTCAAAATCATACAAAGAAAACATGGATATTTCAAGCACCAGAAGCTCCAGCAGCTCCAGCGATGAAGAAATGATTGTTCTGTTGAATGAGGAAAGACGCCGGAAAAGACGCCGACGTCGGCAGTGTAGACGCTACTTGGCGTATATCTTCTTCGTCGTTACGTATGTGTGCTAGGCAAGACTGTTTTGTGTTTGAGCGCCCCCAAGTTGTGTTTTACTTCAGCTTGTTTCTCTGTGAGCATCTGTGTGTACATGTATGAACACACATGCCAAAGAGAGTTGCATTATTCACGTTTACCGCTCTGTTACCGTGTTTACAGATGAGCCGGCTAGCCCTAGTGTAGACCATGATGGCAGCCATATTCCTGCATCGGCTGTGATCTCTGGAGCTCAGGCTGTAATCTCTGACAGCTCCAGCCCCACCACCCCCAGCCCCCTCATGCGCCGGCAACTGTCTCATGACCAAGGTAAGCATGTCTGTACAGATTTCAGTGTTTTTGAACAATTATTGCCATCTGAGAGCACCATGTGAATGGATCAGTGAGCATTTTGTTGAGCTTGTTGCTGATGGTGTATTGTTGTCTACATGCATGCAGAGTCTCTCAGAAATGCCATTCTAGAATCTGGAACCAAAACGGAGCGCTCTAAATCATACGATGAGGGTCTGGACAACTATCGGGAGGAAGGCCGTGGGTAAGCATCTTTTAAAAGTGATGGATTACTTAATACTATCAATGTGCATGGTTGTTTGGCCTAACATAATCATTCATTTCCACAGACGATCCAGCAAACCGAGTCTAAGGGTTTTCAAGAAGGTGAGAGATGCACATAAAAATCTCCCTCATAAAGAGCAGCTTTCTTTAAACCAGAATGCTCATTCACTAATAATGGCAACTGTTCCAAATCCTCCTGAGATGCCTGTTTGGAGCATTTTAAGACTTTCTTATAGACAAATTCAAAGGCAATCCTATTGAAGTGTTTAGACAAAAATGCAAAGTTAGTCACTATAATATTGGTGCAACAGTTTCCGCAAACAATTGTGGGCAGTCCATAAGCACGTGCAATAAAATGTAGAGATCTCTTCATCGGTCATTTGTGAGATTCCTTATCCAAGGCTTGATACCAAAATGTCATGTTTGTTCTGCTCTTATAGGCATTGGATGGCCATAAGTCTGACGACTCCAGCTCCAGAAGAGACTCCTCCACTGATATCTTCAGCGACTCCACCAAGGAGGGTTGGCTGTATTTCCGACAGCTCAACACTGAGAAGGGCAAGGTGGGAAAATGTCTCTTCCACTACTCATTTCCCATTTCATTCAAGAGCATATTGAATTGAGTGTTGATAGTTTTACTGTAATTGTTGTAGATTACTGATCATGACCTGCACTTTACATGTGTTCTTCTCTTTATAGCGAGCAGGAGGCGGCATGCGTCCGTGGAAACAGATGTATGCAGTGCTGCGGGGACACTCCCTCTACCTATATAAAGACAAAAAGGAGGGGCTTTCTCACATCAACTCACAACTGGAGGACGAGCCTCTTTCAATCAGCATCAAGGCCTGCTTGATTGACATCTCTTACAGCGACACAAAGCGCAAGAATGTCCTGCGGCTAACGACTTCAGACTGCGAGTATCTGTTTCAGGCGGAGGGCCGAGAAGACATGCTGTCCTGGATAAGAGTCATTCAAGAAAACAGCAACCTGGACGAGGAGGTTTGTTGAGCATGATGGCATTTTAACATGACAGCTAAGGTATTGATACAGTTGTGTGATGTAAATTCAGCATAGTATGCGTGTAAAGCTAGATCTAACTGTACTCCGTATGCTCAGCTTGTACTTTTTTTTGTATGAATTGATTTTTCCATAAGGTGCAAACACGGTCTGATGTTTTACAGTCAAAAGAAACAGATTAGGCGGAAAAAACAATCACTTGAGGCAGCAACAATAATAGACTCCTGCTTTGGCGAGTGCTCCCGTGAGGGGGGTTAAGAGCTACCCGCAACTCTAAGTTAAATGAGTACAAAGACATTTTGTCAGTCATAACTTCTGGAGAGAAATGGTGGAGACATTAAACAAGGATTATACTTTCTAGTGCGCATGTTTGCACACGCTGTCAAATGGAGAGTTCCCTGTGTTTGGCTGTACACATGCATTTGTATCAAAATGCAAGTATACTTGGGAATTTAGACTTCATTAATGTTGAAGTCATCAATGAAGTGACACCTCAAGACTTAAGTGTAAAGAGGTCAACAGATGGGAATCAAAACTGGCCATGGCTTGCGTGTTCGTTTACTTGGATGAATTGGATGCATAAATGGTTAAAGAGTATTGCTCTCTTGATAATGGGCGCACCAATTTTAAAGCCAATCATTGGAGACACAACTGCCATGTGACTAATTACTGTAACTGCATGGAAATGACAACCGGACAAAGCTGGATTGGCTGTTGGCCAGTTGGCTTTCACTATCGGCTATCCCGCTGTGACGTAAAAGGCAGCAGACGTGGAAAAATCTATTTTATGCTTTTATGGGTGTTTCAAAAATCAGGCTCTGATAAAGCATCTGCTGTGTACAGTAAAATATATGTTAGAAGCTTTCCTGTAGCTCAACTAGTAGAGCATGGCGCTAGCAACGCCAAGATCATGGGTTCGATTCCCAGGGAAAGCAAGAGCTGATAAAATGTAGAAACTGTAACTTGAATGCAATGTAAGTCGCTTTGGATAAAAGCGTCTGCTAAATGCATAAATGTAAATGTAAATATGTGATCTATATTTTGCTTGCAGTTTTTACTGTTTGAATACTCTGCTAACATGGAATCACCATAAATAAAATCGCCTTTTGCAACATAATGGTGTAGTTCCAGCATCTACCAACAGAGGCTAACAGGATAACCACTCAATCCTTGACTCCTTTCTAAAACTGTGTCTGATTACACATTTAAAATGACATGTGAACAGCTTCACAAAAAACTAATATGAGCAGGAAATCATAGTAGATTAATATCATCATATGAGGCCCATATCTGCCCCTCAGAGTAGAAGTGCTAACACAACAGCGCGTTGTCATCTGCTGAAATCAGTGTCGAGGTGACATTGTTTACTGAAGGTGTGAGGATTATGGGTAGGCTTTTTGTTAATATTTGTCTCCTGTGTTTGCCAGATGAGCTAGTTTCCCTTAACACTCACAATCAGATTAATGTTGCTGTACTCTCAGGTTTGCATGTTACCACAATGTTAATGATTCTTTGCCTTGTGTTTTCAGAACGCGGCTGTAACCAGCACTGATTTGATCAACAGAAAGCTCAAGGAGTATATATCTATGAGGTAAAGAACATGTCCTAGAGACCAGCGAGTTTGTCTTCATAAAGGTCCTGTTCCAAATCCTAGTGAGCTGCCTCACTGAAATGAAACTGTTGAATGTGAAAGTGACTGTTTAAAAAGAAAACATCTTTTTGGGATTTTTCTCCATCTGCTGTACCATAAATATACCAAACAGTGACTTAAAAACTAAAGTATGTAGAGAACTGACATTTTGTGTACCCCTATTGGAGATTCAACATGTGCCAACCATCTTCCCTAAGTTGTAATGAAAAGCACTTAAAAATGTCTGTTGTCAACAAAAAAGAGGCATCGAGCTTTATGATAGCCTTGTGGTAATTTAAGTTTAACTGCAAAATAGAATTTTGATTTATATAATTTTTTTGAAAGTACTCTACTCTATTTTTACAATTGACAGTGAAATTACAATAGTAATATTGGTTTCATTTGTATTTAGTAGTAGTGATAATAAATAGTATTAGTATTAACAGTATTAGTATTATAGTTATATCAATGTTTTAAACCATTTTTGGTAAATCTGGAGCTTTTTAAATTAATTAAAAATGTATTTTAATTGGGACTGCCCCCCCCCCCCCCCCCACACACTTAGGCAGTCCCAGCTGATAATGCAGTAAGCGCAGGTTTTGTGTTGAAAGCCTGCCTGTGATGACTAAAAATATTGCCTGGGTGGACAGCTCACTAGTTTTTGATGTCTTTTGTACATTCTTTTTTTTTCTTTCCTTTCATATATTCTTGAGCTGCATAGGATTGCCTTGTGTTCAGTGTCCAGTAACGTGTGTTCTTACAGTGCACCCAGCAGTAAGACGGAGCCGTCACCCAAAACCTCACGGCAGTCTCTCAGCATTAGACACACTCTGCTGGGCAGCAGCAGTAAGAGTCAGAGCCTCTACTCGCCCAGGAACGAACAGGAGAGGAGTAAAGGTAGCACACGGCATTATGAAATAACACTGAAACCCACCGTGTTCTCGGTGAAATGTTAATATCAGCGATATGTGTCTCAGATGACTCCAGTCCTCCGAGAGATAAAGCCGCTTGGAGGAGAGGAATTCCAGGACTGAAGAAGAAGTCTCAAGATAAGAGGCCCACTGCTGGTGTCATGTTTGGAGTACGACTGGATAATTGCCCTCCTGCGCAAACCAACAGAGTAAGAAATGCCAGAGATTACAAATGCACTACTGCATAATGCAAATAAGATCATTATGGGTGAAACTCACGTAAACATGTCAAGGTTACATTTCACTCCAAGAGCAAAAGGGAAAGTAAGAAATCAAATTTTGAATGAAGAAACTTGAGCCTTTTATAAATTTAGCATTGTGACATTATTAGTATATTTCCCCCTGTGTGTGTCTCAATGTTTTGCATTTAAATCTTATGTTTTTGAATGTTTTTTATATATATATTACACTACTGAGAAGTAAATACAATAATGAAATTCATGTGAATAAATAATTAAAATGCATGTAGTAAAACTCATTTCATGATGTGAAAATATGAGTGTTTATAAAAATAGATTCCATTTTCTTAATTCAGATTTGACTTTGGGGTGAAATATGACCTACTTTTTGAGTTTTGTGAGATGATATGGTATTAAAAATAACACTAATTACTATCTGTTACAGTTTGTGCCTTTGATCGTGGAGGTGTGTTGTAAGCTGGTGGAGGAGAGAGGGTTGGAGTACACAGGTATTTATAGAGTCCCCGGAAACAACACTGCCATCTCGAGCATGCAGGAGGAACTAGACACTAAAGGCATGACAGACATTGATATCCAGGATGACGTGAGTAAACACTTTGTGTTGTGTGGTATTATGCATGAGAGCTTGTACCATAAAGACCATGAAAAATCTTAGTGCTAAGAGTTGCTCCTAGTAACAAAATTCTAAGAAAACTCGTAGAAATGTGGGCGTTTCCTCTTTAAAAAAAGGTCCTAGTTAGGGCTGGGCGATAATTCGATAACGATAATTATCGCGATATAATTTTCCTCTAAAACGATATGAAAAGTTCGAAAAAATGTCGATATAGTTTATGCGCCAAAAGCGGAACGAAACCACGCGACTCCTTTGAATCGCGACACAAGGAGCGTTTATCCGCTCGGATCACAGTTCAAACTGCCGCGCGGCACGAGCTCACGAGAGCAGATGTGTTTACTCGCTCACGTGAACATTAAGCAGTGCTGTGAGATCCAGTCAGTAGGCGTGTTCGACTTAAAGCAGCGCTGCACAGAATGGTCAGTGTAAGACATCAAAGTACCGCGAGAGCCGTTTGAAAGCATAGGTTTCATCTGCTCTCTTATCGCTCTCGCGGTACTTTGATGTCTTACACTGACCATTCTGTGCAGCGCCGCTTTAAGTCGAACACACCTCATGTGAGAACACAAGCCGAACAGTCTCAGTCAGAAGGCTTTTCAATCTGCACATCGCCATTATTTACCATGGATTTACTGTAGTAACACTCACTGCAGCATGGTATTGTGGCAGAAACGTGGGATATTCACATTGAATTTTATTACAGGAGTAATGGTATATAATTATTAGTAAGTATGTGTGGTTAAGGCAGCTATAGCATGTGTGCATTTATACTGAATGGTTTTAGACTACTGTTTTTCATACAAATAGACTACTTAAAAACAATTTAGTTATATTTTTACCATGTTATGTGCTATATGTGTGGTTTTAACTGTTTATCATTATTTAAATGTATGCTACTATAGGGGACCAATTCTTAATAAAAATAAAAACTTGGTCAGAATACATTATACCATATAAAACTGAGTTTGCTACAGATGTTACTGATTTTGATAATGAACAAAAATGTACCTCTGCATCCTAACTCAAGAGACAAAAAAGTGATATTATTATCATTAATATTATGAGGCAACCCAAACCGGTTTCTTGATTTTGAAACAATATCACTCTTTAGAACATGCAGAAACTAAGACATTTTTTTTTCTATTTAGATAATTATTGTGTTAAGGAAAATTAATGGTCTGGTTTCTACTTTCACTTGAGCAAAAATCTGGCTTTAAACATGAAAGAAATAAAGATTTGACATTTATTGTGATAATTATCGATATCGACTGATATGAAAATAATTATCGTGATAATTTTTTGGGCCATATCGCCCAGCCCTAGTCCTAGTAAAGAAAAAAGTAATTCAGACAGCATCTTAACCCTTAAAAAAGGTCTTAAGGTCCAAAGTTGTTAGGGGTACGAATGAGGACTTTTAATAGGCTTAAGAGTTTCTTTAGCAGTGGAGAAAATGGACGAAACATGAAGAAGGAGAAATACTGTGTTGCACACAATGCATGACAGTGAGTTAATAAGACGCCACACATTAGATCGTGCAGGGATCATGTTTGTGACCGATCTTATTAGAGACACGCTAACATCTCCGACACCGCGCAGAAATTCCATCGTGCCAGAAATGGACGTAATCTCTACATTAACATATTTGGCAACCGGAAAAATGCAACTATGCAGCAGTGATGATTTGGGTCTGTCACAACCTTCTATAAGCAAAGTGATCACACTTATAGCACATTTATAGCACTTTCAGAACTGTATTATGTCGCTGTTCATTTCCTAAAAAACTAAGTATGACAGAATGGAAAATAAAGAATATATATACATATATAATGTGTGTGTCTGTGTGTGAGAGAGAGTACGCTAAAACAGGAAAAATGACGCATGTAATTTCAAAGTGAAGGCTAATAATAGACCCTAAAATAACTCTTTTATTTCCTTCTTGGACAACCAACCAATCACAATCTTCAAAAGACGGTGTTATATGTAGCAACGGGGTCAGCCCCGCCTCCTCACTAAGATAAAAGTTTTTGTCTTTTCCTTGCTTAGAGTTGCTCTCAGATTGGTCCTGAATCACTCTTAAGCTAAGTCTCCTACGTAGAAATGTTTGTTAAATTAGCTCTCTGAGAGTATTCTTAGAATCTTTAAGAATACGGGCCCTGATCTTTATGCTTTCATTTTGTTCAGCAGAAGTGGCGAGACCTCAATGTGATCAGCAGTTTGCTAAAGTCCTTTTTTAGGAAACTTCCTGAGCCTCTATTTACCAACGGTAAGACACATGATCGCATAGGATAAGATGATTCCTCTGACTTTATACAAAATGCATGGAAAATACTGTGTGCTGTCTCTCACAGAGAGCAAAATCTTGTATCCAAGCTCTATTTTCTCCACTTGTGGAGGAAGGACTCCTCCTAGAGGACAACGTAGATCATAACTCACATGGTCATAGAAAAGCAAGCCTGAAAAAAATTCAGATTTCTTTATTTAAATAATAAAATGTAAAGTCATAAAGTTATATATTAAATCTTAGATTTTATGTGTGTGTAGCTGTAATATTTTATAGCACATTTTTTGGCATGGGGACCCTGAGTAATACACTTCCGGAATGTTCTTATAATGCTTCTTTGATCTGATCATAGAAAAATATTCCAACTTTATTGATGCCAATCGAATGGAGGACCCTGTTGAGCGGTTAAAAACACTGAAGAGACTGGTACGGTTTATCTGAAGACCGCTGTTGATTTGCTAAATACTGATATTACTAGATTGGAAAAGAAAAATCCTTTACATCAGCAATAAAATCCTCTACAGATATCAGGTTTAAACTATATTTACTGTTTATTCTGCTCAGATTCATGAGTTACCAGACCATCATTATGAAACGCTCAAGTTCCTCTCTGGACATCTCAAAACTGTCTCTGAAAGCTGTGAGAAAAACAAGGTATGAGCTTTGTAAATGTATGGTTCATTTACCCTGTCTTGGTGTGTTCAACAACATATTACACGAAATGATGAATGGACATACTTTAAACTGCTTTTGTAGGTAGTATTACTTCACTGTAAATCATCACTTTCATAAAAGTTAAAAATGAAATAATATAATCAGATTATTAAAACTGCAGTGTTGCTCGGTTTTATCTGTCATAGCTTGTCTGAAGAACCTGGAAGCACGAATGCTTGTTGTGTGATTTCAATCATTTATTTTACAGATTGAAAAGAAAAGAGATGAAAGCCATTAATGGAAGCTTTCTTTGTATTTAATTAGATGGAGCCACGTAACCTGGCCATTGTGTTTGGCCCAACTCTTGTCAGAACCTCTGAAGACAACATGACACATATGGTCACGCACATGCCTGATCAGTACAAGATCGTTGAGACTCTCATTCAGCAAGTAAGAGCTTTTTCCTTTCATCTCTGTGTACATTTACGCCTGAATCATGCTGAACCTTTTGCTTTGCTCTTCTACAGTGTGATTGGTTCTTCACAGAAGATGGAGATGAAGAGCCAACGGTGAGTCTGTAGCTTTCTGCCATTCTTCTCTGAGTGGATTTCTGAGCCCTAAACAAACATCACCACGCTGTCACTCTCCAAGAACTGGAGACTCGAGTCTCCAGGGTAACACGGATATGAAACATCATCATCATCTTTTCCTCAGTTTCACTTTTGTCCTATTTCCACCTGGTCCACCTCGCTTGTCCAGAACTATTTAGTTGCAGATAACATCGAGGAACATCCTATGCCCTTACTGGGGCAGATTGATCAATTTTGGGACCCCAAGGAGAGTTCAGACCTGATGCATTATTTCATTTTTACAGAACAAATGCTGCATTACAGGTATCTCTGAAACTAGGGTGTGAGGCAAGTTAGAAGCTTACTTTAATATAGCTTCATGCAGCTTTGCATCTTTTATACAGAGTTGATGAGAGTCGCTTTAACTCATAGTGTACAGTGCACAGGTCATACACTCATAGCATACTGTGCTCACCATGCTCTGTCTTTAAATGGCTGTGGATACTGATCCATGTGTTAAATCCACTGCTGCTAAATGCAGACTTGCTTTGTCTTTCCAAAATACAAAATCAACTAAGAACTAATAAACTAACCAATTCCACTGTATTTTCTGCTCTTCACTTTCATGCAGTAGCAGACTGTAAACCTGCAAGAAATTGACTATCGATTTTAAGTCCTGATTTGCTGGTAAATAAGAGCACATGGATTTTTTTCCAGTCACTTCATTGATATTATAGACCCACCAAGGCCCCAAGCATTTGCAGTTTGCATGGTGGTCGAAGCTGCCACTGCTCACAAATAATCGTTGCAAACTGTTTTAAAAAGAATGTCATAATTCGTTTGTTTGGAAAAGCTCATATATACAGGTGCATCTCAATAAATTAGAATGTCGTGGGAAAATTTCATTTATTTCAGTAATTCAACTTAAATTGTTAAACTCGTGTATTAAATAAATTCAATGCACACAGACTGAAGTAGTTTAAGTCTTGTTTTAATTGTGATGATTTTGGCTCACATTCAACAAAAACCCACCAATTCTCTATCTCAACAAATTAGAATATGGTGATATGCTAATCAACTCAAAACACCTGCAAAGGTTTCCTGAGCTTTCAAAATGGTCTCTCAGTTTGGTTCACTAGGCTACACAATCATGGGGAAGACTGCTGATCTGACAGTTGTCCAGAAGACAATCATTGACACCCTTCACAAGGAGGGTAAGCCACAAACATTCATTACCAAAGAAGCTGTTCACAGAGTGCTGTATCCAAGCATGTTAACAGAAAGTTGAGTGGAAGGAAAAAGTGTGGAAGAAAAAGATGCACAACCAACCGAGAGAACCGCAGCCTTATGAGGATTGTCAAGCAAAATCGATTCAAGAATTTGGGTGAACTTCACAAGAAATGGACTGAGGCTGGGGTTGGTCCATTGTGTTTTTTAAATCAATGTCACTGCACCCGTTTACAAAGACATTTTGGAGCACTTCATGCTTCCTTCTGCTGACCAGCTTTTTAAAGAAGCTGATTTCATTTTCCAGCAGGATTTGGCACCTGCCCACACTGCCAAAAGCACCAAAAGTTGGTTAAATGACCATGGTGTTGGTGTGCTTGACTGGCCAGCAAACTCACCAGACCTGAACATAGAGAATCTATGACGTATTGTCGAGGAAAATGAGAAACAAGACCAAACAATGCAGATGAGCTGAAGGTCACTGTCAAAGAAACCTGGGCTTCCACACCACCTCAGCAGTGCCACAAACTGATCACCTCCATGCCACGCCGAACTGAGGCAGTAATTAAAGCAAAAGGAGCCCCTACCAAGTATTGAGTACATATACAGTAAATGAACATACTTTCCAGAAGGCCAACAATTCACTAAAAATGTTTTTTTATTGGTCTTATGAAGTATTCGAATTAGTTGAGATGTTGGTGGGTTTTTGTTAAATGTGAGCCAAAATCATCACAATTAAAAGAACCAAAGACTTAAACTACTTCAGTCTGTGTGCATACAATTGATTTAATACACGAGTTTCACAATTTGAGTTCAATTACTGAAATAAATGACTTTTCCACGACATTCTAATTTATTTGAAATGCACATGGACACTGCTTAAAACAGCACTGAAAGCTCGCTTTGCCTCATGTAAACGACTTATGAATTGAATCTCTCTCGTTGTTTATGTCAGACCACCGTGGAGCAAGAGAGCACAGTTCAGTCTCAACCTGTGCCCAACATTGACCATCTGCTGACCAACATTGGCCGCACTGCTGCGTCACCGGGAGACGTCTCAGGTAATCTTGCATTCATAGTCCAACTGTTCTTTTCTTGGGATATGAGTTTAGGAGAATGGATATTACTTAAAACCAAAGTGAGACGCTCATTGTGTTCAGATGTTACTGTGTGTGTATGTTTAGACTTAACATATTTCAGATGATTAGCAGATGCTCATGCTTTCTATTAGATCTGTCTATGTTTAGAGCGAACAAAAGCAAGCTTGCCAGAAATGTCTTGGTGCATATGTAAAGGTGAACTATTTTATCAATTTTGCATTGGTCAAATGTATTTGATGAGCTATCTGAAAATTTGATAAAATAGTTCCTATGTATGTAAAGCTTATGAATCAACCTTTTTCCATTGAATTGTTTCTTTACCTTTCGACATTGTTTTCGACTTGTTGCCTTTATTTCAATGCTATGATTTCTCCAGAATTCTCCTTTTGCTTTGGTTTGTATTGGTTTGAACCTCACTCATTGTCATCCCTCCCCTAATGCTTTAGTCTCCGTTATGACTCCACTCCTCCTTTTCTTTCAGTTCTTTTCCCTTCTTAACCCTCTCTTGTGTTAACCCGGCGTGTTCTTTCCCAAAAGAAATGGAAAAACCAATGATAAACCACCAAAGGTTTACCCGTCTGACCCATCTTGTCTCTAGTGTTTTCTTCTCCCTTGTCCCTGTCCAGCACTGCTCACACATTACCCAATCTTGACACAGGCCAAGTGGGCGGCGTCTATCACTCGGTGATGTCACTGATGGACTCTGTAATGTCTGTGATGGACAGCTGGGACTGTAGGAAGAAGGAGGAGTGTTGTCCCCAGTGTAGCTGCCTAGTCTGCAGAAATCCCCGATTCTTATAAATTGAAAGCGAATCCGGGACAAACCCACCAGAAAACAAAAGAAACAAAAAAAGTGTCAGAGAAGTTGATATTTGTCATCGTCGTGTTGCACGTTTCATATCTTATAAGACTATTATTAACAGAGAGGATACAGAGCTGTGATGGTGTAATGTGTCTGAAAGGCCTCTTTGCTGTCTCTCGTTGTCTCTGAAGCTGACCGCAAGGAGTTCTAGCATGGTATGGTCTTCAGGATTTCCCCCAGTCTTGTGGCATACTGTTACTGTCATTGATGTCTGAAGGGGTGTGGTGAGGGGCTGAGCCGGCTCAAATCATAAAGCTCCCGATGAATATCGTGCCATTCAAAAGCATTAGTAGCTTTTGATGGAGAGTGAGCAAAGGGGCCTTTGAGTGGTGAAGTAGACCATCGTAAGGACTCTCTTCCTCCTCGTAGCTTTGGCCCCTTTAGCCCCTTTCTGCCCTCCTGTCATATCTGACCCTTGTTGTCCTTTGCCATAGTCTCTCAGTGCTTTAATTCATTCTGCATCTCCATGTTCTGCACCAACAAGCTGATTCCGTTCAACACAAATATGGTTCCTCCAGTGAATGCTTTGACCTATAAAAGGACATTCAGACTCGCAACATAGTTCAGTCATTTTTTAGCTGGTAATTTCAGGTGCTGAGTGACTGAAGGCCTGGCATACTTTTTCCACTTTCCGCTCCGTCTCACGCACAGCCGTGTCCATGCAGCTTTCAAAGTATTGTCAACTGCGGATGAACGAGTTTGACACATGCGTTTGACACATTGTCATCGCACCTGCACTGTTTTATGCAGACACAAAATTGACCTGCACACGGACGGTGCGCGGAGCGTTGCGGAAAGCAGACGGCCGAAGTATACTTGACTTGAACACTAGCTTTGGTTAGAACTGATCCATTTAGCAAAGCACAGTACAGCTACATAGCGACCTCTAGTGTTAACATCATTTAAAATTGTTCTGTATTCACAACAACTTGACATCATCTCTATGCCTGTTTTATATAAACACACCTTATTATGCTTTATTTGAAATCTCCCATATCTAAACTTGTCACAGTTAATATAGTTGAATGATAATTGTTATTTGAGCTAATAGTTACTGCGCACATTAAATTCTCTAGCCACTTATAGCCTTGAAAATACCAGACATGGCATGAAATATATTACATAGTGGTAGGCGACAAAATTATGAATTAGGTGGAAAAAACACTAAATTTAACTTTCTAAAAACGTTTTTTTGTGACTTAATATGCATGCGCATTAAGCACATGAATCCCATGATGTAATATAACCAACTCATGTAGGTTTACAAAAGTAAAGAATCAAGCATACTCAGCCATTTGAAAATAGCAGCAGCTTTCAGTTTCCGACCAGATTTGCGTCAACTCTCACCCCCAATACATAGCTGTAAGGTTGTCCATCCCTGCCTTGGTGATGTCTCTGAGTTGGGAAAGAATGCCTGTAGACATGTTCTGCTGGCTCTGTGTGTGTATGTTTGTCAGTGATTGGCGGTTTAACTGTGAACAGACTGTCTGTCTGTGTGAATGTGTGCATGAGCTGCCTCCTGTCTTACAGCAATCTGCCGGGTTCTTGTCATCACTCATTTCTCTTTCCTCCATTTCTCTCTGTGCGGTGGCTTATGTGTGTTGCCTTCATCTCTCAGATATCTACATGACTCCACTGTTTGTGCTGTTCCACTGCTGTTGTGGTGAAGGATATTTATATTTCAATCTCCCCTTGTCTCTGGCTCTTTGTCCCTGCTGTATTACACTTTAAATAGCTTGCTTACCTTTTTCTCTCCTTGTTCCACTAGATTCAACCACCAGTGACTCTGCTAAATCAAAGGTGAGTGTTTTATTTAATTGAGAACAGTACAAAATCACTATATACAAAAGGAGACGGCTCCTGCTTCAGAAGCTAATTCCCTGAGATTGATCACATTTCGTTATAAACTTACACTTGTCTTTATGTGCTTGGTTCTGTAGCAGGGTTCCTGGGGATCTGGTAAGGACCAATATAGTAGAGAGCTGCTGCGTACTTCCATCTTTGCTAGCCGCAAACGCAAAAAGCCTAAGGACAAGCCTCAGCCGAGCAGCTCTGATGACGACCTGGACGCTAGTTTCTCTAAGAAGGATCTTCCAGTGCAAAATGATCCAAATTGGCCTGCTGATGACCAAACTGAGGGTGCTGAGAGTGAAGTTGGACTTGATGACCAAATAGAAAGGACAGAGGATGATGAGCAAAGCCCAGGAGACAGCCTTGACCTAACCTCTGAAAACAAGCAGCTTATTTCCGAACACCTGCCCCAGGAGACTTGTCCTTCACCTAAGATCATCACATCGCCTAAATCTAGTTATCACATGACTCGCCAAAGTTCCCTGTCCGATCCTCCCTCCAACTACGATGACGGATGCGTCTCGGATCTGGGCACGCTTAACAGCACCAGCTCCCAGGCCTCAGTACCCAGAATGAGGCACGGGAGGACACCAGGTCACTGGATAGATAGCACAGGTATGGGCCCAGGAGCCGAGGTCTGCTCCATCACATCAGATTACTCCACCACCTCCTCCATGACCTTCCACACGGGGGTGGAGTCCATCGCCCTGAGTCCGGAGGTGCAATCTGTGGCCGAAAGCCGCGGGGATGATGCTGACGATGAAAGAAGCGAGCTCATCAGTGAGGGACGACCCATGGAGACTGACAGTGAGAGCGATTTATCAGTCTTTGCTGGTGGCCGAGATAGCGGGCCGACCGAAGATAGCAACCAAGCCGAGGGCTATGTCACACCTTTGCAAGATGTACCCAACCCAATCCCCTCCCATCGAATCATCGCGTGCGACACCCTGGCACGCAAGAGAGGGAGTCGGCAGAAGACTGACAGTGAGTCTTCAGCAGATGGGAACCGCAGCGACAAGGAGTCCAGTCAACTCTCGCGAGTACTAGAGGCAGTCAAAGGCCGGTCCACCGGCAGTCTGAGCTCTTCCTCTCGTAGCGAATCGGAGCGAGCCGAACCCATGTGGCAAATCAAAATCACAGACCGGTTAAAGTGTCGACTGAGGACGTCAGCAGATGACATGTTCGGGGTGGGTTCCCAGTGCACCAAGTCACCCGAGACTCGAAGTAAACGGAAAAGCAACATCCGCCGCAGGCACACCATGGGTGGTCAGCGGGACTTTGCTGAGCTGTCGGTAATTGGGGACTGGCAAAGAGTCGAGGGCAATGAGCTCTCGGCTATGGATCGCTTAAAGCCCAAATGCAGTTCGCAGGACTTCTCTATCAGAGACTGGATCGCTCGAGAGCGACACCGCACCAGCAACCCCGAAGTTAGTCTGGACGTACTAGACCTGCACCCTTCCCGATCACGGGACCTGTTCTCCGCTGGGTCCTCGCACTCCCACTTGGGTCAGCTCCTTAATGGAGATGTAGCGGCCGCTCAGAGCAAGAGCCTAAGCCTGGCTGAAGATGCCCACCCTCACAAACTCTCTAGTGCTCAAGTGGTCCGTTCCCGTTTCTATCAGTACCTGTGAAAGCGTGTGTGAGTGTGCGCTCATATATTTTATATACGAGCACACGGTTTGAGTGTCTGAGTATTGGCATGTTTTAAGGTACTTGAGCGATGCTTGTAAGCCATGTTGGCATCGAGTCGATATCATGAGCGAGAGTGCGTGTGTGATGTGAGATCGGGAGAAAGCATGTATGAAATTGCTATTGAAAGTTCTCTGAGAGTTGAGAGGAATGATTTTGAAACATCATGTGATATTTCCTTCTGTGAATGAAATTATGTACCGATCTAATGTTGTACAGTGAACAGAGGCCCTCTCACTGTTGGCTGAAGTGCAGAATTGCTGGAAAACTGGGAGAGTATAGATTTTAGAGATACCACATCATGGAGCAGTTTTAGTCCAAAATGGCTTGGATGTTAAAGAAAAGTAACAAAGAAATAGGCTGAGCAGGTAGGTCATAAAATATTTATTTTACTAGAAGTGTAAGGAGGCCCCAGTTGTTGCGATAGATCCTTCAGTAACCAACACAAGAATGTATCTGCTTGTAATACTAAACAAACTGCCATTATCATTTATGAAGTGTATATAGTTCCCCTTTCTGTGCTTTTTTTGTTTATTCTGCCTGTTTGGACTGCTTCGCGTGCTGTGCTTTGGAACGGTGTCTGTTTCGTTTTTCTTTTTTTAAGTGCAGTGCATGGCAGACACTCGGCACAGTAAACATTTTTAAATAACGGAAGACAAAAAGGAGTTCAGTTTTGCTGATGCAATTTGCATGTTGCTGTTTGCTGTACTACGACTACTGAGACACGATTACTGTCTCTGGCATAAAGCTGGAAAAAACGATGGGACAAGAATGGATTGTTAAAGAACAAATCAGGTGTCTTTGGATCATGAAAGTGCCTCTCATTGAATACTGGTCTTGGGTTGTTGAAGGAGCCACATCTCAGATACATTAAGGTGTAAAAAAAAAGTTTAAAAGATGATTTTTTTTTTTTACTCAGCCAGATTTAATTCATGGAAAAATGAGACGCTTCCATTCCTACAGCATTCCTCCTGGATCTTAACACTATTTTAATGTATTATTGTTTTGCATTTGGTATTTTAACCAGACTTGAATTTTAAATATTCCTGTAAAGTAGGTAACTTAAATGTACATATCTATTACATGTTTTAGCTGCTCCTCTTCCTCCGGTCATCTTCATTGCATCAGTTTCTTTTTGTAAGCGTTGTACGATAGAGGTGAGGTTAAGGGACCTGAAGGTGAACATGCTAATCATCTCTGGGGGTCTTCAGTCTCCCCGTGTGTGAACAATGCTTCCCTAACTGTTTGTATCGTGCTGGGTCTGCTCACGTGGTGGATGCACATTGTAAAACACTGGAAAATAAACCCTTTTTGTCTGATAAATGACTAGTCCTGTTGAATTATTTCCTCATTCATTTCAGATTGGCACCACAAGGGGGCAGGCTGCTGTCGCAGGAACTTGCGATGGCTAAAACAAAGCGCTGTTCAATACATGTGAATGACATAAATGCAGCCATTTGGAAACTTGCAGTATATGAAGAAACAAACAAAATAGCTTTCAAAATGCTTTATGTACAAGGTACACACAAGTAGGGACCAAAACTGTTGTAATTTACACATCAGTGCATCTGCTTACAAGACAGGATTTCACTTACAACAATAAATTCAGTGGAACCACAGGAACATTCAAGCTGTCAAAAGTAACGACACGTAAATAGATACATTAAAACAAAAGAAACCATCTTGCCACCATGCCAAATTATAGAGCAAGAAAATATATTCTATGAAAAACGTTCTTCAAAGACCTTTACGTAACCACGTATGACATGAAACCCCAAACAAAACCCAGACCTGCCCAAAGACTAGTCCCATGAATTCTGTATTCACAGTTAATCTACTGGACTACTTTACAACTCTAGTACACAGGACTGGAAAGAAAATGGTATTGGCAGGATTGTGGCATGGTTCTCTTTGATAACATAACACTTTCTTTTTTTCCATAAATGATTCATCCTACCTCATGGACTGCCTGTCTTTAGCAGGTATACTCCAATAAGGCACAGTGACTAAATTAATATCCATAGACATTTGCAGCTGCACTCAAAAATAATAAAATAAAAATTAAGACTGTCCTTTTCAGAATGGGCGCGATTCACAAATGAACAATATGCCATTGTGCCGACATGCGGACGCAGATATGGATACAACAATTGATTGATTTTAAAGCAACCGGTTTACAGTAGCACATTTGATGAACAAATAGAGAATGAAACAAATAGAAAATACCTCATGAAATGCACAGAACTAATTCCTGTATACATTTTTATGTATATGATTTATGCACATTTGCTCAGCTCCAATATTTTTTTTAATGTAAATTTCCACAATCATCTTACACGTGAAATGGTTTCATAAATATTTTGCGCAAATTCATTCAGCATGGCCTGATGACATTGACAAAAGAAACAAATGGGTTCACAGGGACATTTATACCCAAATAAAGGACCTAAACTGGTTTGAACTCATCAGAACGTTACGCAGCAGAGAAAATAATGCTATTGAGTCAATCTGCAGCATTTAATTCTGGCCAATCGTTCCTCTGTATATTGTGCTGTCGTCTCTTAAAGCTTTCTGTCAGCAATGCATGATTTACAGAACACAAGCAAAAGTTTTGACCGAATCACGCACGTCCAGCTGGTTTACTCGCACTGCTCGTGGTGCCATGAGAATGAAATGGTTCATGTACCTCCACTGGTTCTTGTATCACCAAGTAATTCAGATTCTTTCCTGGAGCCAATGAGCCAATCAGAGTCGAGGGGCGTGGTCCATGCAGAGGCTCAGGAGAAGCCATCAGAACTACTATGGGGAGGGTGGAGGGGAGGAGTTTGCATATTGGGCTGTAAGCTGGCTTGTGCTGGATTGGAGCAAAACGCTAACCATCATTCTCATTGTCCTGCTCCAGTTGGTCTTCAATCGGTATCTCTGGGGGTCTGAAACACTCCACAAAATAGTTGACCAGCGACTGACTCAGATGTAGCTGTGACTCTCTCGAGTGGAGGAAGTGGCCTTCATCTGGATAGATCTGACAGACAAGCAAAGCACTCACTCACAAATCATTTTACCTCATTCATTTGTCTGATTCTGAATATGTGTGTGTGTGTATATATAGAGAGAGAGAGAATATCCTGCTTTTATTCAGAAATCTGTCATACACGTCAACATAGTCCACAATTCATTACTTATTTCTGAGTGGGATTTAGCACTTGTCTATGTGGTTGCTAAGGTGTCCCGAGTGTTTTCTTTTACATGTTGCTAGGGTGTTTTAGCATGTTACTATGCGATTGTTAAGGGTGTCCGAGCAATTTTTAACATGTTGCTAGGGTTACAAATGTTTTTTGCCTGTTGCTAAGGGTGTATGAGTTTTTTTACATGTTGCTAAGTGTGTATGTTTTTTTTTTTACATGTTGCTAAGGGTGTATGAGTGTTTTTTACATGTTGCTAAGGGTGTATGAGTGTTTTTTACACGTTTCTAAGGGTGTATAAGTGTTTTTTACATGTTTCTAAGGGTGTATGAGTGTTTTTTACACGTTTCTAAGGGTGTATGAGTGTTTTTTACACGTTTCTAAGGGTGTATGAGTGTTTTTTACACGTTTCTAAGGGTGTATGAGTGTTTTTTACACGTTTCTAAGGGTGTATGAGTGTTTTTACATATTGCTAAGGGTGTATGAGTGTTTTACACGTTTCTAAGGGTGTATGAGTGTTTTTTACACGTTTCTAAGGGTGTATGAGTGTTTTTTACATGTTTCTAAGGGTGTATGAGTGTTTTTACATATTGCTAAGGGTGTATGAGTGTTTTGTACATGTTTCTAAGGGTGTATGAGTGTTATTTACACGTTTCTAAGGGTGTATGAGTGTTTTTTACACGTTTCTAAGGGTGTATGAGTGTTTTTTACACGTTTCTAAGGGTGTATGAGTGTTTTTTACACGTTTCAAGGGTGTATGAGTGTTTTTTTTACATATTGCTAAGGGTGTCTGAGTGTTTTTTACATGGTGCTAAGGGTGTATGAGTGTTTTTACACGTTTCTAAGGGTGTATGAGTGTTTTACACGTTTCTAAGGGTGTATGAGTGTTTTTTACATGTTTCTAAGGGTGTATGAGTGTTTTTTACACGTTTCTAAGGGTGTATGAGTGTTTTTTACACGTTTCTAAGGGTGTATGAGTGTTTTTTTTTTACATATTGCTAAGGGTGTATGAGTGTTTTTTACATGTTTCTAAGGGTGTATGAGTGTTTTTTACACGTTTCTAAGGGTGTATGAGTGTTTTTTACACGTTTCTAAGGGTGTATGAGTGTTTTTTACACGTTTCTAAGGGTGTATAAGTGTTTTTTACACGTTTCTAAGGGTGTATGAGTGTTTTTTACACGTTTCTAAGGGTGTATGAGTGTTTTTTACACGTTTCTAAGGGTGTATGAGTGTTTTTTACACGTTTCTAAGGGTGTATGAGTGTTTTTTTTACATATTGCTAAGGGTGTATGAGTGTTTTTTACATGGTGCTAAGGGGTGTATGAGTGTTTTTACACGTTTCTAAGGGTGTATGAGTGTTTTACACGTTTCTAAGGGTGTATGAGTGTTTTTTACATGTTTCTAAGGGTGTATGAGTGTTTTTTACACGTTTCTAAGGGTGTATGAGTGTTTTTTTTACATATTGCTAAGGATGTATGAGTGTTTTTTACACGTTTCTAAGGGTGTATGAGTGTTTTTTACACGTTTCTAAGGGTGTATAAGTGTTTTTTACATGTTTCTAAGGGTGTATGAGTGTTTTTTACACGTTTCTAAGGGTGTATAAGTGTTTTTTACACGTTTCTAAGGGTGTATGAGTGTTTTTTACACGTTTCTAAGGGTGTATGAGTTTTTAACACGTTGCTAAGGGTGTATGAGTGTTTTACACGTTTCTAAGGGTGTATAGGTGTTTTTTACACGTTTCTAAGGGTGTATGAGTGTTTTTTACACGTTTCTAAGGGTGTATGAGTGTTTTTTTACACGTTTCTAAGGGTGTATGAGTGTTTTTTACACGTTTCTAAGGGTGTATGAGTGTTTTTTACATGTTTCTAAGGGTGTATGAGTGTTTTTTTTTTACATATTGCTAAGGGTGTATGAGTGTTTTTTACATGTTTCTAAGGGTGTATGAGTGTTTTTTACATGTTTCTAAGGGTGTATGAGTGTTTTTTTTACATATTGCTAAGGGTGTATGAGTGTTTTTTACATGTTTCTAAGGGTGTATGAGTGTTTTTTTACATGTTTCTAAGGGTGTATGAGTGTTTATTTTTACATGTTTCTAAGGGCGTATGAGTGTTTTTTACATGTTGCTAAGGGTGTATAAGTGTTTTTATCATGTTATTATCTGGTTGTTAAGGGTGTCCGAGTGTTTTTTTAACATGTTGCTGGGGTTACAAGTGTTGCCGGGGTATCTGAGTGGTTTTAAGTGTGTTGTTATGTAGGTGCTAGGGTGTCTAAGTGGTCTGTAAGGTGTAATGTGTAATGCGAGTAAAAATATCACGTCTCCTCAGAGAGACACATGATTGGAGTCATTCATGTCTACAGCACAACTGGAACAGGATGAGTTCTTGATATGTAATAATAGTGTTAGTGTTTTGTTCAGATCAGTAAATCAGTAACAGTAATAGTGATTCTTGATGCAGCAAACAACACTAAAAAGATGTTAAATAATTCAGAAATGTAAGAGTCAATAGCTCAGAGCTTTAATTAGCGGCTGATCAGCTCTCACCTGTAATGTATAATTAGCTCTCTCATTTATCAGGTGGGTGATTAATTTGGCCGTGTGCTGAAAATGGACTTTCTCTGTGTGAACAGAAAGAAATGTTACACACAATCCAGTGGCAGTGAAACAAATGAAAGTTAAGCACAAGAAGCTTTGTTTAAATCAAGGGTTACCGTCAGCCGTGGGGTGAATTATCAAAAGTGTTTTGTCCCTCAGTTGCTCCATGTGGTCTGTTAAACGCGCCATCTGAAAACACACAAGCCAACACCATATGTAAGAGAGAGTCTCGGCGAGATTACTTAAAAATCATAGTCCGTTACTGATTACAGATTATATATTGTACTCGGTAATGTAATCAAGGTTACTCATTTTAGGTAATGTCTTATGATTAATTTTGGACATAACTTGTTTATAGATTTGAATGGGATTATTGTTTTGAAAAAAGATAAATAAAATATATGACCATTAATCAACATCAGCGAACTTGCAAATGTGTTGAAATGATTGAAATATTAACTTTAAATCAAGCAGATATTTTAGGTCAAAGTGGTTTGACTGACACAAAGTTTGGGAATCCTTGCATCACACAGAAAGAATGAGGGATAGTCAATTCATAAATAATTTAATGCCATTGTGTGAATATTTTGTAATCATATAATCAGTGTTGGGGGTAACGCATTACAAGTAACGCGAGTTACGTAATAATATTACTTTTTTCAAGTAACTAGTAAAGTAATGCATTACTTTTTAATTTACAGGAAAATTTCTGAGTTACTTTTTCTCCATTTATTGATGACAGTGCGCCGTGTGAACATGATCTTACTGTAGATATAATCTAGACTAAATGTGAATGTGTATTAATTCATCCCACTCGCAAAAAACAGATTCACTATTCATCAAAATTAATTAAAACTCAGAATATGACGCAAACCTGCAATAATTAAATATGTTAAACAACACAAATGTATCTAATCTGTTTGCTGCTGACCTTTGATGATCCAGTTCAACATAAGAAAAAATGACTTTACATTAACAATTGTGCTTGATTGCTTTTTAATTGCTGAAGTTCCTGCTTTTACATAGAACTTACAATAGAAAATATAACTTATTGTATCAAATATAACTTATTGTATTAAAAACAAACAATCAAGCCCTGCTCATATTTAAAAAGTAACGTGAAAGTAACGTAACGCATTACTTTCCATAAAAAGTAACTAAGTAACGTAATTAGATACTATTTTAGGGAGTAACGCAATATTGTAATGCATTACTTTTAAAAGTAACTTCCCCCAACACTGCATGTAATCCATAATACATAACTGTAATCTAATTTAATGTTTTAAAAGAATATGATTAAGTACACGATCTGATTTCATAATCCAGATTACATGTAATCAGTTACTATCCTGCTTGATAACAGGTTTGTCTGAGCTGACCCTCAACCGTCTCATGTTGCTGTACATTACCTCATATTCTCTCTTACTGGCCCGCAGTGATCCTAAATAGCGTTCAGAAAACGCAGAAGCTGTGGAACAGAAGATCACGAGTAACAATGAGATGAGTCCATTTTATTCTGACAGGCCTGAGTGATCAAACACTGCACATGACATCATACCGTATAAAGAGAAATCAGTGATGGGAGAGATGGCCGTGCCACACTTGATTTTGAATTTAAACAGATTTGGATTTTCATCCGAGCGTAATAGTCGGCTGGCCAGGTATCCTCCATATGCCTGAAACAGACAAAACTGGTTATTAGAGAAATGATGCTGAATGATACAATCATACATCACAGTACAATTTCATCAAGAGAAAATGAATATGAATTCAACAATGAAGGGACATGAAATCAAACCGAATCGTACTATGTTTTGAATGCATCATCACTGTATGCTGTTCCAGATACTCCAGATGTGTTCTTTGAAATCATTCATCAGGATGTAATAATGATAGCTTCCCGGGTTATTATAGTAAACTAAAACTATTTTTGTTCATTGATAATGTAGCTAAATTAAAATATAAATAAAAAGTTGACGCGCTAAAAATAAGAAACTAAAGTAAATTAAACCTAAATAGTAATTTACAAATTAAAACTGAAAATATAAAATGAAGCTAATCAAATCAAAATAATACAAATTTTAAAACATGTAAAAAAAACTAAATACCTATGCCTAGTGTGAGATAAAAGCGTTTTGCCATGCTATCCCACTACTCGTAAGAAAAATTCGTTTTTGACTGAAAAACAAACTCAATTGCATTTTTGAGTAGTGTGAGAATAGCTAACGCTGGGTACACAACACAAGATAATCGGGCTGATTCCTCCCCTTCCGACAATCCTAGGTAATGTCCCGATGATCTTGGTGGATCTAAAGATTATCTCATCAGATTTTCCTGTGGTGTGAGGTGTGTTAAGAGTGACTGAATACGCTCAGGAAGAACGTCGGAGGCGGCCCGATCGAGAATCAGAAATCCTGATGTTTGGGGGGAACCCAGAGGACAAACGCGTGTACGATCTGGACATCATCACGTGAAACTAAACAATATCCAATCAGAAAGCGAGCTGACGGAAGACGCAAGCATAACAAACACAGTCATGGCACAGCACAAAAGCATTTGGAGCGCAGAGAGGGAGGATCAGCTTGTCGAGTGTTTATACGGCGTGTCCAGTAAAACATTTATTCTCAAGTCTCCAGAGATTTTGAGAGCGTTCACAGTCCGGACTCTGGTTGAACATCTGTTGGTGTGTGTTGTGCTGTCCTCGTCACATCGCAGCACACCACACACTATAGGAGCAAAACGGTTAATTATTTTGTCCTCGTGTGTGGTCTCTCACATTTAGAAGATCTTATAAGATTTAAAAAATCTTTTAGTGTGTACCCAGCATAAGTTAGTAGCATCACTACACTCATTCCCCAAGTCACCAGGCTAACTCACCTTTCCATAAACTCCAATTCTAGAGCTGTCAATGTATGGCTGCTGTGATATCACTCTGCAGAGAATCAGAGAACAGATGTAAGCATGAAGTAAGTGTTCTCTGAGCACTGATGCTGCTGTCGTTCATGTGGATGATCTGACCTAAGAGCTTCCAGCTGGTCTCGCTCCTCAAACTCCCCCAGTTTCTTCTTGATGAGGTGGAGGAGGTTAGTGCCCTGAAAGCCACTGCCGCGGCCGTCCAGACGCATGACTATGGTGTTGAAGGAGCTGACCAGCACCGTGGTCCAGTCCACCTGAAACTGCTCCGTCACCATCTGACCACCGGGGGTGCCGTCCCTAACAGAGTACATCAAACCCGTCAGAACCTGCCATGCTGGAGAACATCTGATCAAACAAAAGCCTCAGAACAAGGCCAAATTCACTATAACAAAACTAAGCTTCTCTTTTGTTTTTATATGATTTATAATAAACCCACTGGGTGAATGTTGATGAAATATCTGGGTCACATTTCACAAATTATGTACCAAGAAATTATTAATATATTGCACTGTGACTTGACTTGACACTTCGCACTTTTCTTGACAATTAGGTATATTTACAAAACAAAATGATGCAAAAAATCATGCTGGCCTGACATAGTCTGTCAAAATCTGTTAAAGGATAAAAAAATAATAATATTTTTCACTATTATTTACAGCAGGATCTGCATTTTCATGGGTTTAAATTAAATATTTTTGTTATGAGACAATAAAACAACATTATGAATCAAAGCCACTCCTTTCAAAGTAAAAGTGAACAGTCAAAACTCAATCAGTTTGTGACTGAATATAATATTTTTGACAAGCCATTCATGTCAGTCTCTGAAGAACATGTCATTTATTTAAGCCATAACATAAAATAAGTACAATGAATTATGCTAAAAGCATTTCAAACATGTCCAGCATGTCTTATAATTACCCAAAAATCGAACAGTCCAAAACTTAATATCTGGGTCCTCATTTATAAAGTGTGTGTACGCTCAGATTTGATCGTAGAGTGTGCGCGCGCTTAAATCCACGCCAGCGCTCATATTTGTCTTTGACGTGGAAAAGTGCTTAGCATCACGTCAGGGTCTGAGCAGATGTACGCACTTTTTATTGTCAGAGTATTGCAGGTTTTTTAAATGTAAGCTGTTCTTGCAGCTCGCTGTTCTAAATTATGATGATTGGCAGAGGTGGAAAGTAACGAATTACATTTACTCACGTTACTGTAATTGAGTAGCTTTTTTGTGTACTTGTACTTTTTTAAGTAATTTTTTTAATCTGTAATTTTACTTTTACTTAAGTATATTTTGTGTGAAGTATTGTACTTCGCTACATTTTAAAACACATTCATTACTGAGTAAAAAAAAATCGCTCCGTGGAAACAACTGCAGCAAATAATGGGCAGAAGAAGAAACTGGCGCTAAAATCACAAGAAAGATGCAGACGGACAAGACAGGCGTTAAAGGTGCAGACCCAGCTGAAAACCAGACCCCGTCATACTCTGCTGAAGTTGAACTCGAAGGAAATGAAGTGAACCCCTGGCCATATATTCATGCTCTAGTATGCAGTGTAAGCTGTGTTTGCCTCGGGAGACCGAACTAGCAGCTTATAACATCTCGACATCGCCCTTCGCAAGCATGTAGAGGTAACGTTAATGTAAATACTTGCATCGTTGCATTGGTGGTTAAAATTAAGCTTTGACGGTTTAGCAAAAGGTTTTGCACAAATGAGCCAAAAAGACAGTGGTGCAGGGTGTGCAATATCATCTGAGATAATATAGTAATTGTTGTTTTAACGATGTGCGATTTGACATTATCAGTATTTTGCCAAAAACCAAACAAATCACTCTAAACAGTGTGTCGTGAAATCTAGTAACGTTAGATTAGACTAATCCACGTACATCTGGAGTGCTTTCTTTCACTGCATGATTCAGTCTGTTAAAATGCGTTTAGAATGATCACAACATTGAAGATATAGAAGCAGAAAATGAATATATTTATATAATTTAATATAGTAAGTCAACATCACATGAAGAATGCCGTTTTTCTCAAAAAAAGCACCATGAATTAGAGGTCTGCACGGGCTCAAAACTGAAGCCCGAGCCCGGCCCGTACCCGAGATTGTCTGACCCAACCCGACCCGACCCGACCCGACCCGACCCGAGCGGCACAGTTAAATTTAGAGCCCGAACCCGACCCGAGATCCCCCCCTCCCAACGAATAGCCAACAAAAAAAATTAGCGAGAGAGAGAGAGAGAGAGAGAGAGAGAGAGAGAGAGAGAGAGAGAGAGACAGACAGAGAGACCGAGAGAGAGAGAGGGAGAGAGAGAGAGAGAGAGAGAGAGAGAGAGAGAGAGAGAGAGAGAGAGAGAGAGAGACAGACAGAGAGACAGAGAGACCGAGAGAGAGAGAGAGAGAGAGACAGACAGAGAGACAGAGAGACCGAGAGAGAGAGAGGGAGAGAGAGAGAGAGAGAGAGAGGAGAGAGAGAGAGAGAGAGAGAGAGAACCGAGAGAGAGACCGAGAGAGAGAGAGAGAGACCGAGAGAGAGACCGGAGAGAGAGACCGAGAGAGAGAGAGAGAGAGAGAAGAGAGAGAGAGAGAGAGACCGAGAGAGAGAGAGAGAGAGAGAGAGAGAGAGAGAGAGAGAGAGACCGAGAGAGAAGGGGGAATGTTGCGCGTGCGTGTGAACCTGCGTCTGCGCGTCTCTCTCTACAAGCAATGAGGCTTAGTTACTTCAAAAACAGCGATTTTGCCGCCTCATTGCAGATAAATATAATGTTGTGACTTGCGAGTCAGTAGCCTGTCGAAGCTATTTTACTAATAAAAGTGTCCGTGCTGTTTGTGCTCTGCGCGATCTCTGATATCTGTGGGCAATGTGTGTGCGTGCGTCTATGAAAGCAGCGAAGCCTCTGCATATAGTTTTGGCTACAAACCCGAACCTGACCCGAGCCCGAGGCTATCCATTAAACATTAACCCGAAACCCGACAGTATTTCGGGACCCGCGGGTTCGGGTCGGGTAGCAGACCTCTACCATGATTACATCGGCCTGTAGTTTTTCTTTTTACAACAGTTCAAAAAACAAGAAGTTAATTAAGAGACTTGCGTTTTAGGCACCATATTGCCTGTTTTTGCTCTATTTCGACAACAAAAATAATTCCAAACACAGCCACCATACACAGTTTTGCGTCTCTGACTCTGAGCAATGACGTGTTTTGTTCCTGAATGAATTAACCGTTTAAATGATTCTGTTCAATCGCAATGACTCACTTATGAGTGACTTGCTGACACCTACTGGTGGTTCTAATGTAACATTTAAAGTATCTTTTTATTTTTGCATTTCAAATGACTATTTAACATTTGTGACCCTGGCCTGGAGCACAAAACCAGTCTTAAGTCGCTGGGGTATATTTATAGCAATAGCCAACAATACATTGTATTGGTCAAAATTATACATTTTTCTATTATGCCACAAATCATTAGCATATTAAGTAAAGATCATGTTCCATTAATATATTTTGTAAATTTATACCTACTGTAAATATATCAAAACTAAGAGCTTAATTTGAACAACTTTAAAGGAGATTTTCTCAATATTTGGATTTTTTGCTCCCTCAGATTCCAGATTTTAAAATATTGTCCGATCATAACAAACCATACCTCAATGGAAATATGATTTATTCAGCTTTCAGATGATGTATAAATCGCAATTTAGGAAAATGGACCCTTATGGTTCTGTGGTTCAGGGTCACATTTTATGTCTTATTTATCAAAACAGTATTTCTGCATTTGTAACTGCAGGCTAAATGCATTCATGTCAGTGTGTAATACATCTACGCCACTTCAGATGAAGCTTCTGTGTTTCCTCTGCATTGCAAAGATTAATTTTGTTGATACTGATTTAATTTCCCTGGTAACAGCCTAAATGTGTTATTATTCTAATTAACCGATTCATTTATTCATTAAAAACACGTAGTTTGAGATTTATAGGCCCATATCCCAGGTGTGTCAAACTCTGGAGGGTGTTACTGGAGGGCCACAGCCCTAAAGAGTTTAGTTCCAACCCTGCTCCAACACACACACCATGTAGTTTTCAAATAAGCCTAAATGATTAGTTTAGCTGGATCAGATGTGTTTAATTAGGGTAATATCTACACTGTGTAGGGCTGTGGCCCTCCAGGAACTGAGTTTGACATCTTTGGTCGATCCCATTTTTTCCTCCCTCCCATTGTTAAAATGTAACTAAGTACTTTTTACTCAGAGTAAATTTTAAATGAGCTACTTTTTACTTTTACTTGAGTATATTTTTAGACTGGTACTTTTACTTGTACTTAAGTAAAATTTCAGTAATGTAATGGTACTTTTACTTGAGTAGAATATTTTTGTACTCTTTCCACCTCTGATGATTGGTGATATTGTATATGTTAATGACATTAATTAGGAGTCGTTTACAAGCATAGAGCTGAAACCATTCAATTGCGTGCAAATTCAAGATAATTTGCGATTCATAGATTTAACATCTAAAAGAGATGGTTACAAGCGTTTTCTGTTCGTACGTTCATTCTATGAATCACACGAAGGCATATTCAAGATATGATCGTAAGATCAAAGATTTTATAAATGAGGCCCCAGGTGTCTGTTGATTGTAATATAACAACTACATCTACATAACACACTATCACTGAATACTTACCGGCTAAGACATAAATAACTATTACCTTACGATTCATCTGTTTTCAGATTCAAATGATTTGAATATCATGATGATGATGTCTGTCAAAAAATATCGTGCACAATACATGATAGTATTTAAATCTAACAGAGGTCCAGTGAGTGCATGCATTACCTGGAAAACCCACACTAACAGATGTTTTGAATGCATCATAGCTTTCTGAGAAGAGAGGAAAATGGTAGCCTGAGCGGCTTCAACATGCTGTACGTGATACATAACGCACACGAGTATTCATGTGTTGTTCTTACTTGATGAAACTGAATTGAGTGAAATACTTCACAAACGACAAACTTCAGTGTTAGTGAACATCGTCGTGTTGTTTTGACTGACATTTTTATGCATGCACTATGAATTCCGATTATTGATTATTTGACAATTCTGATTTGAGCATTTTTGTAAAAATTATATTCTTGACTGATCTTTTTTCACCCTACAATTTTGGCAATTGATGAATTTTAAATGAACCTGGACCACAAAACCAGTCACATGGGTCAATTTTTTTAAATTGAGATGTATACATAATCTGAAAGCTGAATAAATAATATTTCCATTGATGTATGGTTTGTTATGATAGGACAATATTTGGCTGAAATACAACTATTTGAAAATCTGGAATCTGAGAGTGCAAGAAAATCTAAATATTGAGAAAATCACTCAAAAGTTTTAATATATTTACGGTTGGAAATGTACAAAATATCTTCATGGAACATGATCTCGTAAGGATTTTTGGCAAAGAAAAATTGTATAATTTTGACCCATTCAATGTATTGTTGAGGCTATTGCTATAAATATACCCGTGCTACGTTTAACTGGTTTTGTGCTCCAGGGTCACAAATGAGTGATCTTAAGATGTAACTCTCTAGCCTCTGATTTGACTCCCATGTGCTGATCGATTCATGGACAGGTGATTTTTAGGTTTTCTCAGTTTAAAAGATACTGTATATAAGTAATGAGCCGGAATGGAGCAAAATAATGTCACAATGCAAAAAAAACAAATGCTACTCTACATCAAGGCAACAGCTTTGCTATTTCACAAAGCATCAGCAGCACTGATGTAACCAAAATAATCTAGAAACATTAGTCCAGCTTTAGTGTGAACTGCTTTTAGTCTGGTCTTAGCTGGACTAATCCGCTGTGTTCTGCCGTGTGTGTGGTTGGTGTGGATCATGTGTCAGTTATTCTGTCTGTGAATCACTTACACCAGCAGCAGTAACGGGTAGTGAGCCGTTTCTATAAGCCCCGCTGGCTTCAGGATCTGCATGTTCAGACCTGTGCAAATGATGGGAGAGTTACAGTACTTTGTGAAAACGGACTCGGAGAGTTTGCTGAGATACTCACAGTAATCCTCTATGTTGATCTTTCTGTACTCTACTTTGGGCATCTGCGTGTTGTTCACGGTGGTGTTCAACTGCTCATTGAGCTCCACATCCAGCAGCTCTGAGAAACCACATACAGCAGCTGGTCAGAGATGCATTTATCTACAGTAAATATGTGACCCTGGACCACAAAACCAGTCTTAACTCGCTGGGGTATATTTGTAACAATAGCCAAAAATATATTGTATTGGTCAAAATTATTGATTTTTCTTTTATGCCAAATATCATTAGGAAATTAAGGTCATGTTTCATGAAGATATTTTGTATATTTCCTACTGTAAATATATAAAACTTATTTTTGATTAGTAATATGCATTGCTAAGAACTTCATTTGGACAATTTTAAAGATGATTTTCTCAATATTTAGATTTTTTTGCACCTCAGATTTTCAAATAGTTGTATCTCAGCCAAATATTGTCCTATCATAAACCATACATCAATGGAAATCATATTTATTCAGCTTTCAGGTGGTGTATCATCTCACTTATGGTCCAGGGTCACATATACACAAGTTTGGAGGCTTCATCTTTTAATGATTCTGAGTTTCTTATGTTCACCAAAGCTGCATTTATTTACAGTAAAAACAGTAATATTGTGAATTTGTTTATGGTATGAAACTATTTTCCATTGTAATATATTTGAAAATGTCATTTATTCCTGTTTTTATTATCATGTTTTATTTTAATATTAACATTAAAAATAGTTATATTTTTGGGAAACCATGATAATGTTTTTGAGGAGTCTTTGTTGAATACAAATTGAAAAGCAAATAATTTTTCAAATAGAAATCTTTTGGTAGAAACATTATACTGTCACTTTTGATCAAGTTAATGCATTCTTGCTGAATAAAAGTATTAATTTATTTAAAAAAACAAGAAAAGTCTGACCCCAAACATTATTGCTAGTAAAGTAAAACAAATCTACTATAATATAATGAAATATGAATTATACTGTATGTTTTTTCATCAGAATACACAGGTATTTTAAATGTAGAAAAGGCCACTTTTTCCACCCAGAATGGTGTAGCTATAACAATTACCAGCTGAACCCTGACCTCGGTGTAAAATACTGTTATCTCTTAATAAGGGCATCAAACACACGACTTGCTGTGAGTCCCAAGAGTGAGTCAAAGCAAGGGATCGGTCTGTTTTGTCCTGCTTCTTTCCCCCAAGAGGCCGATGATAATCACTGCTAATTATGCTAAACACAGCCGTCCTCCTTTGTCTCCGCTCACTCTCTTACAGAAGAGAAACTGGGGACATGGTGTTCAAACAATTCGATAAATCTGTATCTCTCATTTGAGGTGTTTATCTTCAAACACATTTAGCCTTCGGACACCGTTGATAGAGCACATATCTAGGTCTTCTATGGTGTCCTCGGTGAAACAGAGCTGATAAAGTGAATGTGAGCTGCTGATAGTGTTTAATGCAGTAACAGACGGAGGACTCACTCTCGTACTCTCCGTCTCTGGTGCTGTACACGGCTGTGTGAGGCACACCGGGACCTGAGAGAGAACACAAGATGAATGTCTGACAGCATACACGTCCATGCCGTCCCATCTCACAAAAACATGCTTGTGTTTCTGAGCATGACACTATACATCAGAAATATTACCTATTTCAAATGCATCTCTAAATGACGTTTATCCACTTTATATATCGCTCAGATGATTTCTTCCAAAGTGGGTGATTTTTTGCTAGCATCTTGTAATGTTAATTAAATGTCTGGCCTCGTGCAAGTCACCAAAGCCAAAGATGCACAATATACAGATACTTGACTAATATAATAAAATGGTAGACGATAAAACTGGAAGTATTTTTTAATATTTTGTTTTATGTGTGAAGCAGTCTCACTGCAATGTAAACGATTCAAATTATTGATACTTTGGAAAAGATTATAAAGACCTTTTTTTATTAGTTTTTTAAATTAAGTTTCTATAAAATGTGTATGTCATGATCTTTATCACTATTGACCAAAGTGTTAATAATATTGTGACATACAATTAATGTACACTACTGTAAGTTTGGGTTATGTTATATATATATATTATATTTTAGTTTTTTTTATATAAGTCTCGTTTGCTCTCCAAACCTGTATTTATTTGACTTAGAAATAACAATACAGTAATACTGTGAAATATTATATTTCTATTTTAGTATAATTTAAAATGTACAACAAAGCTGATTTTTCAGCATCATTCCCGCAGTCTTCAGAGTCACACGATCTTTCAGAAATCAATATCAAAGAAACATTTCTTATTTTCATGAGTGTTAAAAATACTTGTGCTGCTTCATATTGTTGTGGAAACCATGATACGTTTTATAGTTTGATGAAAAAAAGCATTTTTAAAAACTGAAATATTTTGTAACATTATAAATGCCTTTATTGTCACTTTTGATCAATGTTAATGCATCCTTGCCGAATTAAAGTACTGGAAATTATATTATAACAAATTGTTCTGACTAATTACTGATCAGATGAGCTGCTTTCAAAGCTGGTTTTGTGGTGTTTTTTTAGGAATTCATCAATGCACTCAAACCCCCTTTAAGATCACTAAACATACAGCACCTTTGCTATCAATGCATGGTTAGATCCACACAACAGGTGGGATGCATCAGCTACACGAGCTGCTCTTTCTGTGCTGAGGTAGGTCTGGAGAAACGTCATGCTGCAGGGAGCATACGGCTCTGCTCGGACTTCATCTAATTAACTACACAAACACTGACCTTTCCTTGTGCTCAACCGACCCCGCTAAACTGATCAGGGACCATGGAAACCACGCTTTATTGTTGATAAAACACAGAGCAGGGTAATGATGTCATGACTAACACACTCAGATCAGCCAATCACGGAGCGGTTACGTACAGAGAACATCAAATTAGAAATACAAATAAAAATGATTGAAACACTGACTTTATATATTACATTTTATATCTGGTCTAATAGTGCGTATTGCCTATTATTGTAGAATGATCAATTTCAAAAAGATTAAATATGGACTATTCTATTATGTATGAAAGGATATTAGATATGAAGCTAGTAATATAGCAATGTATAAAATTGGTTTCTTATAACAACAGTCAATTATACAGCATTAAAATGCAGCAACTGAACAGTCAGAATCAATCATTCTAGACAACCCATGTAATAGAGTGCATTAGTACCCCTCCTTAAGTATTTGTATCTTTCTTTTTTCTCATAGGATCTAAAAAATAAAGTGTTATAGGCCATGAACCAAACCAGCCAGTTATGAGCAGAAACTCAACATAACATTTATTTTACTTGACGCAAATATCGGAAAAGAAGACCAAGTTACAACACTTAATGATTTTGATGAGGGAAAGAACTACAATCCCATGAACCATTGAAAATGACAATCACATTAAAAATGGAGAAATATAGAAGTATTAGATTATACAGAAACAATATATTTAAAGTTCATTGCAAAATATTAATATGCATACAAATATTGAAATATTTTGAGTGCGTAGGGAGACGTGATTCATTTGCGGTGCTTCAAGGGAGGCTTCAATAATCTGAAGTGATGCAAACAGATGGGTTCAATAGAAGCACATTCACTCGATTAACAACCCTGGAGCTCACAACAGGTCTGTCTTTAAAGGTGCTGTTTGACTCTACTAAAGCATACAAATAGCATAATATGTTTACAGATAAGTAAGAAACATGCTAAGTTATCATACTTGTTGACCTGAAAAACAATGCTACAGTCCGTGTCGGAATGTCTGTCTCTGTTTTGGTCTGTGTATCCCGCCCACTGCCAGTTTAGCCAATTGTAACCCGGGTTGCCAGTTGATGGAAAACGTCTCAGGTTACGTATGTAACCATGGTTCCTCGAACACTCAGAAGGGAGCGGCATGCTCATAGGTGACCCTCTGGTTGAGGGGAGCAGTGCTAGCTCTACCGACGGCGAGCTCTGGAGAGCGGAGAACTCATTCCTCGGAATGAGAGGAACTCAGCTACCAATGAGGAGCTCCAGAGCGGAGAACTCACTCCTCAGAGTGAGACCTATAACGAGCTCTGGAGAGTGGAGAACTCATTCCTCAGAATGAGAAGGCACTCCGCCGCTCAGAAGGGAGCGGCAAGCCCAACCATGAGCTCTGGAAAGCGGGGAACTCATTCCTCAGAATGAGAGGGAACTCCGCCGCTCAGAAGGGAGCGGCATGCTCATAGGTGACCCTCTAGGTGAGGGGAGCAATACTAGCTCGACCAACCAGGAGAGCAGCCTATCACAGAGCTCTGGGGAGCGGAGAACTCATTCCTCAGAATGAGAAGGAACTCAGACGCTCCGCAGGGAGCGGCATGCTCAAAGGTGACCCTCTAATGAGGGGAGCAATGCTAGCTCGACCAGCAAGGAGAGCGACTTATCACAGAGCTCTGAGGAGCGGAGAACTCATTCCTCAGAATGAGAGGGAACTCAGACGCTCCGCAGGGAGCGGCATGCTCAAAGGTGACCCTCTAATAAGGGGAGCAATGTTAGCTCCACCTATAACGAGCTCTGGAGAGCGGAGAACTCATTCCTCAGAATGAGAGGGAACTCCGCCGCTCAGAAGGGAGCGGCATGCTCATAGGTGGCCCTCTGGGTGAGGGGAGCAATGCGGGCTCTACCAACAGCGAGCTCTAGGGAGCGGAAAACTCCTTCCTCGGAATGAGTGGACATTCAGACGCTCCGAAGGGAGCGGCATACTCATAGGTAACCCTCCTAAGGTGAGGGGAGTAATGCTGGCTCTACCGACAGCGAGCTCTGGAGAGCGGAGGACTCATCCTTCAGCGCTCAGAAGGGAGCGGCATGCTCATAGGTGACCCCGGAAAACTCATTCCTCAGAATGAGAGGGAACTCACCTTTTTTGCCTTTGCTTAGCAGGAAATTTCCACCTAACCTCGGCCAGGTGGAGTTTACGGTGGTTACAGGGGAATTAGAGAGGAATGAGAGGGCTTGCCTCTCTCTGACCCGCGCCTCTCTCTCACCCTAGCCGCAGGAAGGGGAGGGGCATGAGTCGCGAGACTAGCCTTCTGAGCCCATCTCTGACCCTCAGACCAAGATGGGCTAGGACCCCTGGTTGTTCGGGCTCAGACCTGGATTTTATAGAACCTTATCCAGGTCTTTCAGCAGATCAGTCTGGTACGCCTTAGTGTGCAACGAAGCGACGGTCTGACCTGCTGCTGCATATGCCCTGCCATTTAAGCGAGATTCAGGGGCTTAGGTGGCCAGGGGGGAGCCTTGAGAGAGGATGTCTGGCCACAGAGAGATAAGCTGTTCATCATCTCTTGCACAGGGGGCATCCCCTCATAGCCATTTTCACGCATCTCCTCAGTGTCAGCATAACTAGTATGCTGAAACCTATGAATACGAGAAAAAATAGCTTTTTTTACACTCCTTCTCAATCTCCACATTGAGATTTTATGAAGAAAGGAAGGCTCACTCGAGCTGGGGGTATTTTGGCCAGAAAGATTAATTTTTATGATCCACAACCTCCAAAAACTCGTTCATATGCAGAGAAGAGCACTAGCCGCTGAATCTGATTATGTCAGAAAGATCGCATCGTCACAATCCAGCAGCTCACTCTCGTTCTCGGCCAACGCGCGCGAAAAGGGGCGGTCCCTCTCTCACTCATCGGCCACATCCAACTGCTAATTTCATTCACCTCCGTGCCTCGGCAGCGGTGGGTCCCGAATCGCGGGAAGCAGACGGCTGCCCCTCTTTCCTCGAAAAGAGGGACAGGACGAGAGCGGAGCTTTTCTTATTACATAGAAAAAGCTCACAGTGCACGCAGATTTCCCCTCAAGGACATCGCGTGCGTGCTCCTTGCCCAAACAAAAGACGCAAAGATTGTGTGTGTCATCGGGTGTCAAATAACGAGGACGCGGATCCACACACAATCTTAAACGCCTTGCTAGTGCTCGCCATTTGATAGAGAGAAAACTGTACTCTTACCAGATTGCACGCTTCAAACAAACCAGTCAGTGAAGACGAAAAAGCTGATGATGTATTCTCCCGGCGGCACTTATATTGTGGCACGCCGGTAGTGACGTCATGGGCTGTCGCCGGCCAACAGGTGGTGTTTTTACATATGTATCTTCAGACACGAGTCACGCTGAGGGCGTTCCCCGTAGCGACCCCTAGGGGACGCAGTTCGAGTTCCCATGGAGGGGAACACAGCGTATTGCAATATCTAGTTCAACCACTAGATGTCAATCCTACATATAGCACCTTTAAAGGTTTATCAGTTATTGCAAAAATGAATTTCCCTATGGAGAAAATGAATGGAGTTCAGTTTTTACCTCTGGAACCATACTGTTATCAGTGCAACAAAAAGTCAAATTAATTTTCTTTGTCAGGAAACTAAACGACGTAAGAGAATCTCACTATGCTCGCAAACATAATTGTTTTTAATTTGATTTTGTCAATTGAAATTGAAATACAGCTAGTTGGTTTGGTTCATAGCTTGTAACTCTTCAACAAAGACTATTTTTAAAATCCCTATGGGTAAAATCAATAATTCTAGTAAAAAATACTTCTGAATTAAAAAACAAATCTGTTAAAAAATCTTTAAGATATTTACAGATGTTTTGCATAGAAAAAGCATTAAACCTTTGCAGTTGAGAAGGAAGTAGTTAGCGTCTGGACTGAATGATCCACTGACGTATCCACAGCTTAAATTACAGGAAAGACAGCGGCGGTTGAAGGATCCTGTTGTGTTAGCACTAAAAAAACAACACGTCATCAGTGCAACGCTTCCCAATTACATCAGTGTGTGTGTGTGTGTGGTGTGTGTGTGTGTGTGTGTGTGTGTGTGTGTGTGTCACATCATCCGTCATACCTGTAGAGGTGACGTCGTCTTGCATCGTCTTCTGTACTCAGAAAGTATCTGCAAAGACATTTTGGTAGCACTTTATTTTACAGTCCTGTTCCTCCTGTACATACTATGTTCTTATTGTAGTAATTACAATAACTAGGTACAAACCCTGAACCTAGCCCTAACCCTACCACATGTAGTTACCTTATATTACCAGTACTTTCTTGGGTAAGTACACTGTAAGTATATGTAAGTACATGTACTGTAAAATAAAGTGCAACCAACATTTTTTATTACAGATAACCATTTTAATATGTTACAAAAGTGGATAATAACATATTGATTTATTTTTTGACATTTTTATTGAAAATCTGGATAGAATCCAGCATCTGGGTCTTTTGAATGATGCCGATTACACAAGCTTACATGAGTTTGGTGTCCTCGTTGTAGGCTAATATCTCCGTCACGTCCCAGTCTCCTGACGTTAGCGACTGTAGCGTGTCTGTGCTGCTGTTGGGCTAAAAACACAACAACAGGAAGTCACTTCTTACCTTCAACATGCTGTTAAAGAATGAACATTTGCAGTTCGTTTACTCTCAGGCCATCCAAGATGTAGGTGACTTTTTTCTTCAGCAGAACAGTAAAGAAGATTTTTAAACCGCTGAAAACATGGTCTTTGGTGATTCATAAATGCAATGGCTACCGGCACTTTAGGCATCAGAAAAAGCATATCAGGCAAGACAAAATTGATGATCTATTGAGGTCTTATGAAGCAAAATAATCGGCCTGTGCAAGAAACTGAAAATGATTTACAACATTACTGCCTATGTAATCTATAGCCTCAGACAAACAGTCCAGAGTGATGTCTGGTTCACGAACAAATCGTTCTCTTGAACTGATTCATCTGTGGATTACAGACAATAATGTTGTAAATAATGTTCAGTTTCTTGCACAGACCGATCGTGTAAGAACTCAATATATCACCAGGAAACCTCAAGTATTAATTGTGTGTACTGAAGGATTACAAATTTTATTCTATGTTTGATTTGAATTCACTTCCTGACTAAGAGGTGTCGGGGCAAAGGTGCTTGAGATCGTTTCCTGACCATTTGGGCTTGGGACAGCTGTGCTTTTTGTCTCTATGATAATGGTAAGATCAATGAGTCAGACTACTGAGAGATTCAACCTTTGTTAGGTTTATTGGACCACGGGAAGTTTCCCGTAACCAACTAACGCCTCCCTCAGATGTTTGCGTTCTTTGATGTTTTGTCTCAACCTCCAAAAGTCCCTCCTCCAATTCTGTCTATAAGATACCCTGTAAAAATGACTTAAGATGAGATTTCGATGACCACAGATACCAATGACATGTCATAGAATAAAGAAATTCTGCTGACAATCCAATCCGAAGTCTCCTGGTCTTCTCTTCTGAGTTTTCTACACTTTAGAAGAACAGAGTTTTCAACAGTACCTTGATATGCTTTTTTTTTACTCTTAATTGTCGGCAGCCATATATGAATTACCAAGGACCACAGTTTCAGCTAAAAATCTACTTTACTGTTCTACTGAAGAAAAAATGAGTTGGCCTGAGGATGGCCTCAGGATTGATTAGATGGCCTGAGGATGAGTAAATGTTCATTTTTGGGTGAACTATACTTTAACCCTTCATAAGTAGCGTGTCATTTCTCAGTGACGGCTCACCTGGGAAGTGGACATGGATATGTGGAAGAACTTCCCTCGGCCGCCCTGAGGAACGGCTCGGGTGAAGAAGAACCTGTATCCGTCTCTGGAGAACAGCGGGGGTTCGTTCTGCAGAGATTCACCAACATTCGAGCAGCACTCTTACACACACATCCCACACTCGTGATGCGTGACTCACCTGTCTGTGAAGCCAGCTGTCACTCTCATCTTCATGTTTCTGAAAACACACCGACAGATTCTTGTTTTCTCTCCGTATGCTCCTATTATATATACAGCCGAAGCACTGACTAATCTTTTCTTTCATTGAACTGACATGCATTTTAATACATTTGGATGCAACAATAGGCGCTGTCATCCTTGCAGCCTTTTCTGGAAAATGAAAGGTCATGACGTAATTCTCACTCTTACAGTCTGGTGTGCTGGTGTATATCAGACGGTACCTTTGTGCAGATGCCTGTGGTGGCCTCACACAGGGTCAGGATAGAGTTGTTCTGCGCTCGGTTCAGCCAGTTTACTGCTAGTTTGGTGCTGGTTGCCCACTTCACCATGGTGATGTAGTAATCTTTCCTACAAAAGAGGGAAGCTGGTTAAAATACCACTTCAAATAGAGTCTGTGTACATTGTTTTGTGGGTAAATATGTTTATTTAAAAAAAACTTTGGGCAAAATGGATTTTGTTCATTAGCTTAATTCAAAAAAACTTTTCTTAAAGTCATTCTTCTGTCGAGTAATGCAGTTCATTAGTCTGACTGTAACCTGTTTACAGAGTGTGTTAAAGAGATACAATATCATTCAAAAGTTCGGGAATAAATATTTTTATTCAGAATGGACATTAAATTGATCAAAAGTGACAGTAAATAAATTCATAATGTTAAATGCTGTTCATTTGATCTATTTTTCATCAATGAGTCCTGGAAAAATCTATCATGGTTTCCATAAAAATATTAAGCAGCACAACTGTTTTCAACATTGATAATTATAACACATGTTTTCTTACCAACAAATTGCATATCAGAATGATTTCTGAAGGATCATGTGACACTGAAAACTGGAGTAATGATGCTGAAAATTCAGCTTTTCATCACAGGAATAAATAACAACCATAATATAAAACATTTTTTACTGTAGTTTTACCAAATACTAAGCCCGAAAATTTGAACGGTAGTGTATATTGTCAAAATGAAAGCAAAAAATATTAATAAAAATAAGGTTGTCAAAATCGGCCCAAAAAATGATTTAGAAAAGTTAAGCTTTTACTATAGTTTTTTAGATGCCACTTGGTTTGACATTTTAAAGGTCCAAATACTTCTGGGGTCACTGTGAACTCCCCAATGCAACAGAAAAGATCTTCACCTGATTCTGGGGTCTTCTGGTTTCCTCATCCTCACGGTGTGTAAAGGGCCGTTCAGACTCACCACTGACAAATAGATATCAGGGTTCTCTTCCCCAGCCTACAGAGACAACAGAGATCTCATCCCGGGACCCTTCATGGGGTATTTCACTAAACATGAAAATGAGTTTCTTTTTTTCTGTTGAGCACAAATTAAGATATTTTGAAGAATGTTGGAAAATAAACAGTTGCAGGTAGCCATTGACTTCCATTATATGGAAAAAATACTTTGGAAGTCAATGGGTTGCTGTCAACGGTTTGGTTACCAACATTCTTCAAAATATCTTCATCTGAGCTCAGCAGAAGAAAGAAACTCAGACAGGTTCGGAACAGCTTGAGGGTGAGTAGATGACACATTTTCCAAAATGCATGCTTCTAGAATCACTTGTGACAAACACCACAAAATATATTTTGTGCAAACAATTTAATCTGTTTCATTAAAGCTCAACTGGTAAAGCATCTGCAAAGGTCATGGGTTCAATTCCCAGAGTAGGCTATAGTTTGAGTGCACGGTAAGCTGCTTTTGGAAAAAATCTGTCTGGCAACCGTATGTTGCATAAAATGATAAACAAGCAGATAGCTTGCCATAACTATTATAAAACCTGACTTAGTTATGTCACTACAGTGCTTAAAGGGATAGTTCACACAAAAATGACAAATCTGTCATCATTTACTCACCCTCATGTCGTTCCAACAAAGAAGTCTTTCATTCATTCTCAAAATGAATATTTTGTATATTCTCTCATCATTTTGTATCCATCCATTGAAGCAGTGACTACATGCTTGATGCTTGAGGAGCAATGAGGTTTGTTCTCGAGCATCAAGCAAGCATGAAAGAGCTTCTGTTGACCATATTTGATGTGCTCCATGTATGTGAATAACATAATAGAAGCCTAAATTACATGTGTTTATCATATAAAGTGTTTAAGTCTGTTTATAATGCTGATTAAACCACTTGATTCACATGGATTACTTTTACAATGTCTTTATTCACTTTTTCAAGCTTGAAAATTTTGGTCAAATTTCAATGAATGAATATATAAAATACCTTCTTTTGTGTTCTCAAGATAAACCAAAGTCAAATAGATTGGAAAAACATGATGACAGATTTCTCATTTTTGGGCGCACTGTCCCTTTAAATGTCACTCAAGACAACAGCAACCATCAGATCCAATTTCAAGGTTACAGAGACACTGCAAGATACTGACATTGAGGCACACACACAACCAAGGCTTGGTTTGATCATAAAAAGAAGCTGAAGAGATTTACTTTAGGGTAGCGGTACTCCTGTCCGCTGGGATACAGTGCGTTTGTGAACATGGGTATCTCCATCTTGGGCACCAGCGTGTCATTGATGGTGGCATATGCCAGTCTGAGACCATCTGGTGACCACCAGTGAGCGATGTGACTCTGGAAGATCTCCTCTGTGAACACAAACAAATGAAACACGAGTGAATTAAACACAAAACTCAAGCTTCACTGCACACAAACAAGTGACATGTCCTGTAAAGCTTTGTTGCGTGGTGACCGCACCTCTGTCAGATCCTAATATAATAAAGGATTAAATATCCTTTCAAGCAAACGCAGACAGAGGCAGCTGATATGCTGTAAAACACAGAAGTGCAAAACAGCGTGTGTGATTTATCGCATCCATTTGCTTCCTCGGGCGTCTCATCCATCAGTTCATACAGCTGACAGCCGAGAGAGCGGCCATCGCACGAGGGAATGTAAAATATGACTGTCTGTAACACTGCAAACTAGACCTCTAGAGCTCATTAAGACATTACGTAACCCAGACAAGAACAACACTGACAGCGCAACTTTTATTCGTTTGCTTGTTTATTTATTCATTTACTTTTTGGTGCAAGAATATGGCTATGAATAAATGACTATGCAAATTGTGGCATTGAAAGCAACAATCAATCTGCTTGATGATTTAAACCGAAATTCATTCATAAATATAACCCCTGATGACATTTATACAGATATTTTGTATAACTGTTCTGTTCAAACCTGCATCACCAACATGAGCACCTGGGACATTAACCACTGCGCCGTGGCTCCACATTTTAGAGGAATATTTCACTCAATAATTCAAATGTAATGCCAATACAAACCTGAATGCTTCTCTGTGAAATACCAAATGAGAACTTTGTTTTTATTTGATCTGTCAGTGCTATTGTAGTAATATATAAATATTTGTATAATATTTATTGTTTTTTATTTTATATTTTCATTTTTGATCAAGTTTTAGTAACTATAATGTGCTTGTCAATTTAAGTTCTTTTTAAACTAATATTTAAATACTTTATAGTATGTATTTGATAATTGTTTGTTTTATATTATTTTTTTATTTAGGTTTTAGTGGCTTTGTAATTTTCATTTGTCATTTTAATATTTCATTCAAGCATTATTTACATACTTTATAGTATTTATTTGATTGATTTATTTTTTGTTTTATATTAATTTTATTTTAAGTTTTAGTAGCTTTATAATGTGAATTTGTCATTTTAATATTTAATTCAAGCAATATTTATATACTTTTATAGTATTTATTTGCTTTTAGTTTTATATTTTCAGATTTAATTGTAATTTTAGTTTAGCTAAAGTGTTAGTAGCTCTGTAATGTGCTTTTAATATTTTTTGTTTTAGTACATTTAAGGTGCTTCATCTAATATTATTTTTGTAATGTTTATATTTAATTTAATTCAGTTTTTTTCAGTACAAAAGCTATTTGTAATAGTTTTTACTTAACAATACCAACACAGTTCTCCATACAAGTTGATAAACATAGCATGAAAACACAATAAAATGGTTTATTTGACTCATAGTTTCATATTACCATCCGCTTGTTTTATGGAAAGAAACAGCTTAAACATTCTTCAACATATATTTGTTCATGTTACATGAATTTGAAAATGTACACTTTCCCTACGTGAACAATACTTACTCTGTCTGCTCTGATGAACTGAGAGACCACACGGTGGCAGTAGAAGTCTTTACACACCAGGGTCTCCAACCCTGCTTCTGGAGATCTACCGTCCTACAGATTTCAGCTCCGACCCAATCAAACACACCTGAAGCAGCTAATCAAGGTCTTCAAGGCTACGTGTTAACTTCAGACAGGTGTGTTGTTGGAGCAGGGTTGGAACTGAAATCTGCAGGACGGTGGCTCTTTACACAGCAGAGAATAAACGGACGATGTAAGAGCATGTGACTAAGAATAGCCTCAGACTGAGATGTTAATTTAGTATAAAACCAATTACCAGCATACAATACAGTTCAGCGTGTGTCATAAACACACTGTGCCCTCATACAGCAGGAACAACAGAACTATAGAGCCGAGAATGACTAGGAAAACAATGGATTATGGTTTTATAATATTGGGATTACAGGTAATAATTTGAAAAATATATGGTCTATGAAACTATGAAAAAGAAATGCATTGAGTTTATTACCCCCAACATGTTAGAAATAGCATTCTCATTACAACTAAAGCCGCAGATGAAGGAGGTAAATCAGATTTTGAGTCAAGGGTTGTGTGTGTTTCTGGAGGATTCAGAGAGACGGCGGAGGAGCAGTGATTTACACCACTAACACATGTTTGACATGACTCAAAAATACATGTGGTCATCAAATAAAGAGCATCTAGAGCCCCGAGAAACATCCCTGTGCCATCAGGAGAAAAACTGATCAAAATTACTCAATCAAGAATATAGTATGACTTGCCTGACTGATTTGATTGGAATAATCTGAGATATAAAAGTCTCTTCTGTTCTTCAAGGCTGCATTCATTTGTTAAAAAATATAATACAAGCTGTAAAATTCTGAAATATTATAATTTTAAATCTAAAAGTTTTTTTTTTCAATATATATTAGAATATAATTTATTCCTGTGATCAAAGCTGAATTTTCATCATCATACTCCAGTATTAGTGTCACATGATCTTTCAGAAATCATTCTAATCTAATAATGATTTGCTGCTCAAAAACATTTTTTTATTATTAGCAGCATTGAAAACACTGCTTACTTTTTTCATGATGTTTTTTTATGTGTAAATTAGCAGTACTAAGTTAATGCAAACTATTATTGCATCAGGCACATTTGACTCGACTATGTAGTAAAATGTTTATTCATGAAGGCCTGATTTATGTAAACATTTAATGACTCAACACCACATAATGGCTCATCATTTTAAAAGTTTACATGATTTCGGTCTCTGTTTTTTTCCTCACTCATTCTAGTGGAGCAGTGACAAAATATTATTATAGTAAACATTTTCCCACATTTCAATGACAAAAGTGTCTATATTTCAAGTGTGTGCACATTACTGCAAAGCACATAAACGTAAAAACTAGTTGAGATTTAATACAGCTGCAGGAGTTTTTGGTGATGGATTTTACTGCAGAAGCAAAGCTCAGCGACACTCTGATAAAGAGATGTGATATGATAAACCTGCTTTACTTCTGCTCATACGTACAGCCCATCATGCACACACACACGCACACGCACACACGCACACACACACACACACACACACACACACACACACACACACACACACACACACACACACACACACACACACACACACACACACACGTTGGTTTTTATGGTTTACGGGGACTTTCCATAGGCGTAATGGTTTTTATACTGTACAAGCTGTATGTGCTATTGCCCTACACCTACCCTACACCTAAACTTAGCCCTCGGTGACGGTGCATTTCTATTTTCCCTCAAAAAAACTCACTCTGTATGATTTATAAGCGTTTTAAATTATGGGGACACTGAAAATGTCCTCATAAATCACCTTCTCCTTGTAATACCTATGTCATTATACAAATTTGTGTCCTCATAAACCACATAAACATGCCCACACACACACACACACACACACACACACACACACACACACACACACACACACACCACCCCCTCCCGGGGACGCACAGTCCAAACTCGTATCTAGTGCTGAGCGGGTCTCGAACCCGGGATTCCCACGTAGGAGGCAGGCGCTCTAACAAGTAACGCCAAAGGCTACAGCCTCTAGTGTCAGTTGCTAGAGCGCCTCTATTTGAGGTCAGGGGAGTGAGGTTTACATTGTCACACATCCGTTACACGCGCACACACGCACGTGCTGAAAAGTGAAAATGTTCTCAATACATGTTGCTGGTCTTATTTTGTGCAAGCGATTCAAAGGAAAATATTTTTTTATTTAGAATATTTCATCAAAATCTAATAACTCGCTCTGCCTCTAAAATGTCTTTCCTTTTCAGCTGATGTCACCAAGGTCACTTCAACTTTAACCAGTAGCATTTTACTCTTCCACAGTTAACTGCCAGATGGATACAATATCTAGAAAATTAGTCTAAAAAGCTTTCTGTAAGATGTTTTTTCCATCATGCAGTATTTCCCACACTGCAGACCGCATAAAGCCAGGGAAACCTGTGTGTGTGTGCATTTGAGTGTACGCAAACACTTGATATAGAGAAAGAAAACACACAAGTCTAAACACAGTCCTAAGGCAAACGTAGTATTTTAGGATGAGATACTACATTAATCATTATGAGAATTAAAATCATAATGATTGTGAGAGATTATACTCAAATCACATTATTGCACAATGGATTATCAAAAGGTTTAATCTTGAGATCACATCCCAATGCTGTTCATACACTAACAGATCTAATATCTACATTTCATTAACAAAGGCAGATTCTTTTTTCAGTTTAATATGGAGTATGTTTAGCATTTATTAGCTTATGATGAAATGAAAACATGGTTTTAATTTACATTTATAGATTTGTATCTGCCAGAGTAAGGTACTGAAAGAGTTTGGTGCATTTACTTCTGTGAAATTAACTCGGTATGACCTTGAACAGCTTCAGGGAGACACCAGCATTAATGCTTAATCTAAATCCTGTTCATGTTTTTTCTGATCCTTGGTGATAAATATTAATAGAGACAAAAATAGAGACAAATGTGATCCGTAATTGCAGTAACTATTCTTCCTTACAATTAAGGGGAAAACTATTTTAGGGACCCAATCTCACTATTAACTAGCATGCATATTACTAGCATATTGGCTGTTTATTAGTACTTTACTTATAAAGCACATATGGATGCCTTATTCTGCATGAACATATTTTAGATCCCTTAATCCACCCAAGACCTAAACTTAACAACTACTTTACTCTGGCAATAACAGTAGCCTAGTTAATAGTGAAAACTGGACCTTAAAATAAAATGTGACCCAACTAGGTTTTGTATGAGAACAGGTTCAGTGTCCAGAATAAATATTACCTTCACTTTTACATGCTCAGAATCAAAACTTATCAAACGTTGTTTAGCTTAAAAAAAAACAGTACAGTAACAGTAATATTACTAATATTAATTGCCATTATTATTATTATTATAGAATAATTTATCAAAGTCATTTAATTCAAATAAACAAACAAACTCTGACTTGTGAAAATTTAGTTATTACTTTTTCTTGTAGAAAATATTAAAATATCTGTTAAGTCCATGTCATCAGGAAGGTTTAAAAAAAAATTCTAGCTATTTATATGTGTTTTTGTGCCAAATCTGCCAGATCGAAACTAATAAGCAGAGATGTATATTCTAGCAATGTCATTTAAATAAAAATAAAAAGTAATATACTCATATATTCACTCGTTAGCAGTGCAAAAGTTTGTGGTTTCAATTCCCAGGGAACACACATACAAAAGAAAAATGTATAGCCTGAATGCACTGTAAGTCGCTTTGGATAAAAGCGTCTGCTAATAGCATACAAATATAACGTGAGAGGAAATGTGCTGAGTCAGAGAGATGGATGAGACACTGTATACAAATCAACAGAATCTCCACCCGGCCTTAACACATCAGACACTCACAATCACTTCTGCTCTTTTATCACATGCACACAATCCTCTGGGTTTTATATTATTCATGCTTATGGGTTTTACCTTCATAGAGCCAGTCAGCAAGTCCATTAAATACGACCCCCAGACTGCCTGTGGACACCAGACGGATTGATGGACTCTTCACTTGTGCTTTGTAGTAGATGTTATTCTCAAATATGAAAATCTGTCAGGAAAGACGAACAAATTGTTGTTGGAAAGACCATGTCAAACCAGACAAAGTAACAACATGTCAAACCAGACTAATTGCATTAGCGATAATGTATACAACTTTCAAGACAGATCTACCATGATCTCTGAAATGATTAAATGACAGTACTTCAAGTAGTATGATTTCAACTTAAACAGAATAATGGGTTAAAAACTACACAACCCATAATCCCTGAAGAGCGATCCACCAATCAGAAAGTTGCTCTTACATATAACAGACATATAATAGAGCTGCAAACTCCAATTAAATCTGTGAATGGCATTGCATTATTGACCTGGTCGTTCTCTCAAACTATTGAATAATTTCTGAATATTTTACAATATGTTTCAAATATATTGTATCTAAAAAATTAAAGCTGTACATTTAAGGATTTATAATACAGAGAGTAGTTCATTTCCTCATACAAGAATGTAAGCACCTTGTATCTGGCTTTTTTTATCCAGGTTTTCAAATGTTGTAATGTGGTTCAAGGCTTAAAACTTTTAAATGGAGAATTTTTGACATGCATATGGAGAAAACAAAGGGGAAAATACTTCAAGGAACAAGGCTGCTGGAAAAATGTGGTCACTGTTGCGCTCTTGTAGGACATGTCTGCACTTTGTATGAATGATGAAAAGCCAATTCAAAGTTTATTTAACAGAAAAGTATTCTACTGCATACCAAGGTTACTAAGCTGTTGTACAAAAGCGAAACCGAGAGTAACTACACTAATATTGAAAAAATCAATTTACACTAAATTTGAGTATATGTTGTGACATCTCACGCATCTCTAGTGATTATTTATGATGTTGTGTGATGCTACAGTAATTAGGGTTGGTGGGAGACTGTCTGCAGGATGACTGACAGCTCTGGGAGAGGTAATGTGTGTGTGAAAAGCTCTGGTGGGATTTATTCAGCAGCCAAAATCACAGACAAATATGCTGTACTAACTCATGCAAATCTAACAGACCATGCCTGAAGAAAGAAACTAACTCTTAAAAACAAGAATGGTAATAAACTGCAATGTTACAGTATTTCATTAAGAGGAAGATAGTCTTAACGTGTCCCAATTAAATTCAATTTGGAACAGCACTTTTCATCTGGTACAACATTTGTTCTCTTAACTTCTTTCTTTTGTTGGAAACCTTGTTTATTTTTTCAAATTTTAAAAGGCAGTTTATATGAAATAAATAAATATTTGTAATGTTTATTGTGATTTTTTTTAATACATTTTCAGTCTCTTCTGGCGTCATTCTTTCCACAACCAAAAAATGTTGTCCAAAATAATTTTGTTCAAATGTTATTTACATCAAGAATGTTTGATATAAATAGCATATTTGATATGACATATTAGACATGGAAGAAAAATGCTAGCTAGCTATGAAATTTACCTCGGAAAGACAAAAGAATTAGACATTTTTTTCTCACCACAGAATGTTATAAAAAAAAATAAACAACAACAAAAAAAAGATAAAAGTTCATTATTCTCTTATCGTGTCTCGAGTGTCGACTGCTGGACATTAGTGGACAAAATAAAATAAGCTAGTGTTAACAAATAGACAGACAGATAGACTGACAGACAGACAGACAGACAAGACAGACAGACAGACAGACAGACAGACAGATGGAGACAGACAGACAGACAGACAGACAGACAGACAGACAGACAGACGGATAGAGAGACAGACAGACAGACAGATGAGACAGACAGACAGACAGACAGACAGACAGACGGATAGACAGACAGACAGACAGACAGATAGACAGACGGATAGACAGACAGACAGACAGACAGACAGACAGACAGACAGACAGACAGACGGATAGACAGACAGAGAGACAGACAGACAGACAGATAGACAGACAGACAGATAGACAGACAGAAGACAGACAGACAGAGTAGACAGATAGACAGACGGATAGACAGACAGACGGATAGACAGACAGAGAGACAGACGGACAGACGGATAGACAGACGGACAGACAGACAGAACGACAGACAGACAGATAGACAGACGGATAGACAGACAGAACGACAGATAGACAGATAGACAGACAGACAGACAGACGGATAGACAGACAGAGAGACAGATAGACAGACAGACGGATAGACAGACGGACAGACAGACAGACAGATAGACAGACAGACAGATAGACAGACAGAACGACAGACAGAGATAGACAGATAGACAGACGGATAGACAGACAGACGGATAGACAGACAGAGACAGATAGACAGACGGATAGACAGACGGAACGACAGACAGACAGATAGACAGATAGACAGACAGACAGACAGACGGATAGACAGACAGAACGACAGACAGAGATAGACAGATAGACAGACGGATAGACAGACAGACGGATAGACAGACAGAGAGACAGACGGACAGACGGATAGACAGACGGACAGACAGACAGAACGACAGACAGAACGACAGACAGACAGATAGACAGACGGATAGACAGACAGAACGACAGACAGACAGATAGACAGATAGACAGACAGACAGACAGACAGACGGATAGACAGACGGACAGACAGACAGAACGACAGATAGACAGATAGACAGACAGAGAGACAGACAGACAGACGGATAGACAGACAGAACGACAGACAGCCAGATAGACAGACAGAGAGACAGATAGACAGACGGATAGACAGACGGACAGACAGACAGGGAGAGCAGGGAGCAGCAATAACCCCCTTAGGGTAAACAGAACAGAACAAAGCAGATATCATTAATGTTCTTAATGATATTTAAGTGTAACAGGAGTCTGATTCCACAAGAAATATCAGAAAGCTCAGTCCTGACTGTGGTGAAAGGAGGAGTTGGGATGGAGGATGGTAATTTCCTCCTGAGCAAGCCAAAAAGCTGCTGAATAAAACTGAATAGACCTTATATAGGAATCTAAATCACTAACCTGCTTTTAAAGCCACGTTGTATTTAAACTCATGGTTATAAACTATTCTAACTGAAACTTTAAGTAAAGATGAAGATTAAAATATTTGTCAGGAGATTAATGGTGGTGATGTTTCAGTTTTGTAACCATTTAGCTTGTTCAAAGCCTAATGTTAGCTTTAACTCTATTTAGGTTTCCAAATTCATACGTTTATCCTGATGAACAAAACATGTAAGAATCATAAAGTTTAGTTAGTCACAGATAATTAAATGTAATAATTCAAAAGCCTACAGAGAAATCCTATTGGCTTTTTGTTGAGAGAACCAAGTTAAAGCTAACGTCAGGGCTGGCCTACAAAAATACATCATCCCCGTAGAACAACAGTAGAGCTTTTTTTGAGACACAGACAAGATGGAGAAGATTCAATTATTATGAGTGATTATCATGGGGTTGTATGATTTGTCCCACTAACAAGGATATAATAACGACATAATCCATGGAAAACCGTGTCAGGAATCAGGCATTCTGAGATTGATTTATGCATTAATAATCCTTCATCTTGTTCATGATGTAATGCATTATACACCGATGCAATGCAATTTTGAGCTTTAGAAGGCAGCTGCCTATGTAGACAGCAGACAGCGAGGCGGTTCGCTGGGATTTGGGACAAAGCCAATGGCATGTGTCTACACTCTGGCCCCCGCCCCGCTGTGTGTACGTTCTCCTCCATCACACCTGTGATGTAGACTCCTCCTCTACATCTCTATCTCTGCTCATCCATGACCGCCATTTTGATCTGTCTCGTGCTCTCTTCCCCCCGGAGGAGTCTGGGATGTGACCTTTAGTGTAGGTTCTGGCTGCGCAGACCCCTGCTGATTGCTCTGTCACAGAAAACTAATTGCCGGCGGCTTCACAGAGGCGTGGGACAGCATACGGGCGCCCGGAAAATTACACACCTGATGCTCCGCTCACACACACATAAGTGAGCACGTGTGCTTTGCTTATAACACACAAAAACAAATATGTATTTGTGTATGATTATGACAAGACAATACAGTGCAGTGCCATATATGAGTTTGTGTTTGCAGGTAAACACAAATAATCCGAGCTTGGATTATATCGCACTTCTTGTGTTGACTGATAACAGACTGATAACAGTACTAATACAAACACAGTAATGCTCCTGTGTCTCTGTTTGTCTTGTTCACTCTTCACAATCACTAAAAGACACATGTGATGCCCTTGGGTTCAGATTTTGTCGTCCATTTTATTTTCTGCAGGATGAAAATCATAAAGTAAAACAGTGACAGTACACCCTTTCTCAACAAGCCATTTACATCACTTACATCTATAGCACAGACAGTACAGTATCGAAGAATATCGAAGACTCTTTTCAAAAGGAATTGAAAATTGTATTTTCAAATGCGTTTTCCACATGTGGGCGCATAAATCGTAACATAATTCAAATGCAATTGCAAATCTTGCATTACTGTTTGCATTTTCGCTTTCGCGAAGGCACAGTGACTACCACATGTCAAATGAAAAATCTAAGTCCATTTGAAACTGTATGAGCCTGTCATATTTAAATAGCAATATTAATTACCCCATTTGCCTTTTCACTTTCTCTGCATCTTGCATGTCTCCTGCCAAATCTCAAATGGAATCGCAATTCCTTTTGCTGTCAATCAATGTGAGGGGGCGGGACTATACCATGGGGCGTGTCTGTGTTGGGGGGGGGGGGGGGGTGACGTCACTCACAGACGACCATGCTGAATACTTTGATCAATGGAGGTAATCGATAAAGGCTCAGCTAAAGACAGCAGCCAATCAGTTTATACATGTGTGAACGAACAGAAAACCTTCCTGGAAAAATACATAATTTTTTATAATACTAATATTTATAATAATATTTTTACCCCAAATGCAGCGATTGTACCTGCTAACAGTGAGAGCAACAACAGTACACACAATAGGTCAATATTCACTATTACCCAAACGCTTTTCACCTGTCTCAACATCTCTCACGGTTTCTCTCATTCTGATTGATGCAAATGAGTAAACAGACAATCCTGCACTTATGGTTTCTTACAAAGAAATTTAGAAAATACATTTATATTTATCAATTAGGCTACAACAGTGTATAACATCACTGAACTAAATTATACACATATGCAAAACACATTAATTATTAATATACATTTATTAACAATAAAGAAAAAAATAAGAAAGATGCACATTACAAATACGTCGTTGTAAATGAGAAACTGTAATGAGTCGTGCAACAGTAATAATGTAACAATAACATATACAATTTCAAGCAATATTATCATACTTGTTCAAGCATTTAACATTTATATTGAATTAAATGTCAGTAATGAACTGCATAAATGATAGCGATCACAAAGAAGGTCCTCTGTCCCAAACACGTACAATAGGCTATAGTTTATACAGTATACAACTCCCCATGAGTAGATCTATACTGCCACCAGCTGGCGCAGTTGTGTAAACTTAGAGAACAACTTTTGTTATGTTCAGATCACGAGAAAAATAAGTTGTGATAACGAGAAATCAAGAAGGAAAAATAATGCATGGCCACTTCCGTAGTAATAGAGAGCGCATCACCTGCTTCAAGATCTTTTACTGTTTGCACTCTGATTGAGGCACATAAACAAACAAACCTTTACCTATTTGCCACCCATATCTTATTCCTATCTAATCGAGCACCTGCCTCAATATCTCTCAGTCTGTATACACTCCAATTGATGCACTTGACAAAACAGAAAAAGCTGCTACTCCTTCTCTGCCTGCCCTAGATGTGACTTCATTTACACCCATGATCTAAGCGCAGCTGTCACAGAACATGCCACAGCCAAGGTGAAGTAATATAAGACATCATGTGCATTAATCACAGTGTCCGGTGGCTGTACACAGTGAGAGATCTTGAGACTTGCAGACGCTTTGGTGCCACTGCCCACAAGACGCGTGCTCCATAATAGATTAAAACTATTAAAATATGAAATAATATAAAATATATAAAGGTGGAAAATGGGTAGATAAATATAGATTGGAGCAGATTTTTTCATCACGGTTTTACAGATAAAAAAGGAATAAAATGTACTGTAATAAGTGTAGTTTGTTTACTCATTTGCATCAATCAGAATGAGAGAAACAGTGAGAGATGTTGAGACAGGTGAAAAGCGTTTGGGTAATAGTGAATATTGACCTAGTTTGCTCCCACTATTAGCAGGGTATAATCGCTGCATTTGGGTTAAAAATATTATTATTATTTAAAAAAGTAATCTAAAAAAATAAGGTACGCTTAGTTAGGGGCTTCTTCGAATCTCTAACCCTAACTTTGGTAATGCCACTAATTAAGGTCAGAAAGAAACTGAAATCAGCTCTTTTGAAATGGGGTTGTGTCATGCTGCTGCCATCTGCCACTGCTTTACTAGAGGTCCTGCTTTATCTCAGCCAGCACGACACGGACACAATCAGGCCGATATGAGCAGCTCACATCTCCAGATCCTGTGCTGTTCTGCTGATGATGATTCACTTCTTTATTTGATCCACAGTTATCATTGAAATAATACAACATATAAAGCAGGGAGACTTCATGTAAAATTATTTTAAACAATATTTTCTAATTCTAGTGCTTTTTTAATAGTGCTAATTTCATAAGATACAGTATTGTTCAAAAGTTTGGGGATGATTAAGTTTGTAAGGTTTTTAAAATTAGAATTTTGCTTATTTGTTTGATCATAAATAAAATAAAACAATAATATTGTAATTTATTATTCTAATTTAACTACCTGCATTCTATTATAATATATTAAAAAATGTAATTTAATCATTTTCAATTTTCAGCATCATTACTCCAGTCTTCAGTGTCACATGATCCATCAGATATCATTCTTATGATTTGCTGCTCAGGGAAGATTTCTTATTATTATTAACATATAGAAACTGCTCAATATTTTTGTGGAAAATGTGATACATTTTTTTCAGGTTTCTTTGGTGAATAAAGAATTCAAAAGTAATTTATTTGAAATAGAAATCTTTAGTAGCACTTTTGATCAATTTAATGCATCCTTGCCTAATAAAAGTATTAGTTTATTATTAAAAATACACTGAGCCCAAACTTTTGAACGATGGTATATATGGAATACAAGACCATTCAAAATGCTTTTTACAAAAAGTAAAAATGTTTATTGTGACTTACTGTGAAATAGTGACAGCTACACTGAAATATATATTTGCCTTATAGATGTAATTACTATTTACAGCTCAGGTATGACACGTCCATGCTCGTCTAGCACCCCGAAAAAGAGCTGAAAGCCTAACCTATCACAACCAGTGGATCAAGGCAAACCAGGATTGGATGTAGATTATGATCATGATGGCCATTGCATGTATGATTCAATAAAACCTACACTTTCCAGGAAAAAAATATGAAATACTGAAAGAAATAATATAAATCTTGTATATGTACATCATTTTTGCATGTATTCACTTGTACAATTACAAGTGAATGTTGAATGTTATTAATATTTAACATGTTTAAGCAGTAAATATGCACATTGCATGTCTGATGACATTTTTTTCAGCCTGTTACATGCTTATTAATGTTATAATGAATGTCAGGCTATACAGAAAGGCTGCATATTAAACCAATCTCGTATAACTGTGTTTGTGTCTTGTGGTATTTAACTGTAGCTTTTTCTTTAAGTTTGCCTGGTATTTTTTCAGTGACTACCAGTGGTGGTAGTGTGTGTGTGTGTGTGTGTGTGTGTGTGTGTGTGTGTGTGTGTGTGTGTGTGTCTGTGTGTGTGTGTGTGTGTGTGTGTGTGTGTGTGTGTGTGTGATTCTCTCACCAGTTGCTGTCCTTTGGGACCCCAGCCGGCATACTGCAGTGCAGTGCTCTGCACCTCATTAGGGGTCAGCTCCACTTTCTCTCTGTCAAAAAAACAAACCAATCTCAAAAGCATTAAAGGATGACTGTGTGTGTGTGTGTCTGTGTGTGTGTGTGCATGTTTTTGTGGTGTATGAGGACACAAATGTGTATAATGACATGGGTATGACAGGTATTACAAGGAGAAGGTGATTTATGAGGACATTTTTAGTGTCCCCATAATTCAAAAGGCTTATAAAACATACAGAATGAGTTTTCTTTTTTGAGAAAGTAAAAATGCAAAGTTTCCTGTAAGGGGTAGGTTTAGGTAAAGGGTTGTTGTTGGGCGATAGAAAATACGGTTTGTACAGTATAAAACCATTACGCCTACGGAGAGTCCCCGTTAACCATAAAAATCAACGTGTGTGTGTGTGTGTGTGTGTGTGTGTGTGTGTGTGTATGTGTTTCTTTGCATTCATGAATGAAATGTTTTGCAATGCATCACCAGATAAGATTAAATAGCCTCATACGTGTCTGTTAGAATGACCGAGAGAGTGAATGTGTGTGTGTGTGTGTGTGTTTCTTTGCATTCATGAATGAAATGTTTTGCAATGCATCACCAGTGAAGGTTAAATAGTCTCATATGTGTCTGTTAGAATGACTGAGAGAGTGAATGTGTGTGTGTGTGTGTGTGTTTCTTTGCATTCATGAATGAAATGTTTTGCAATGCATCACCAGAGAAGATTAAATAGTCTCATATGTGTCTGTTAGAATGACCGAGAGAGTGAATGTGTGTGTGTGAGCAGAATGAGAAAGATGTGTGTCTGCTCGTTTAACCTATTTGAAGTCTAATTACCGTAGTATCCTATACAATTATCATGTTGATGTATTTGGTGGGTCAAAATCTGAATTCCCTTGCTAATGTTTAAGGCTACACGTAATGAATAATTTAGCCTGGAGGCAAGGAGAACGACTCTGAGGACAAATTATATTTGCGCGGACACAGACCGCTCTGGGGAAATGACACCAGTTCTTAGGAAACACACTAGGTGGAAGTGCTACCCACAATTCAGTTCTCCACAATGGCTCTGTCCTGTCTGAAGAGCTCAGGCAAGATGACAGTAAAAGAAAAACCGGTGAGAATGTGGAAGGGTTTCAGAGACTTACGGAGAGTCAAGGCTGCAGATGATGTAATAGGCCGTGACAGAATACTGATAAAGCTGTAGAACAAAAAGAAGAGACGAGATGGCCTTTAGAAGCGATCAGTCACACATCGTGTCATCTTTTACAAAGAGATGTGATGCAACAGGTAAGAGGACTTTGTAACAAAAGACTAGAGAATCTGAGTAACAAACATAGCTAGATTCTTCACATTATAAATCAGAATATATGATATGATATAACAACCGACTTTGTTGAGTCGGTTGTTATCTTCTCCTTAATCTGCTGGTATGGGTCCATCACTTTAAAACAAAAGAACTCAATTTCAAGGTTAATTAGGGTGAGCAGTTGCATCACAGGTTCTAAGCAGAAAAGCCTGGGTGAGCTTTATCAGAAACAGATGTTAAGAAGGGTTGAATCTATCCTGTCAGATAGTTCTCATCCTTTACAGGCTGAATTTCAAATGTTGCCATCGGGATCTCGCTTTAAACTCCCAAAATTGAGAACCAACAGATATAAACACTCTTTTGTACCTGCAGCCATTTTGCTTCTCAATTCTAAAACAAAACATAGATAACTTATTGACTTACCATATAGTGATTGTTTACTGTTTTTATTGTTTTTAGCCATGCCTGTAAGGTAGGCAATCTCTGTATTTGGTGTGTGATTGTGTGTGATCTGTATTATACTACTTGCTGCAAAACTAATTGCCCCACTGGGGACAAATAAAGTAATTTGAATTTGAACTTGAACTTGAACTTGAGAATAGGAAGCATTTACCGGCACAATATTGTAGGCCACCAGCACATATTTTAGATCAGGAGACACTCTGTATGTGATCGGTCTGTAGGATCCCTGAAACCAAAGAAACAAGTCACGCCTTTAGCTCTGAAGTTACCTTTCTTTAGTACAAAACATCTGTATGTTTTAATGTTAATCAAAGAGGTAACAACCTGGTTTTTGAAACTCTCGAATGTCGTGTTCTTCACCAAAATCTTGAAGGTATTGGTCAGCACATTGCGTCTCACCACATTGCTGTCATTTGTAGTGTACAGCAGCTCAGTGTCTTTAAAGAGGAAGAAGAGAAAATGATTATCTATGATATACAAATCAAGTACAGTCAGCTGGTCATTCTCACAAAATAAAGAGAGAGAGGTGTGTTTTATCACTATAAATCTTTCTTTGGGATCATATTCAGCAGGCTGTACATTACCAAATTAATAATTCACACAAACAGTATTATATATATATATATATATATATATATATATATATATATATATATATATGGACAAAATAATACAAACACCCATTATTATACAATTTGTGCAGACTTCAGTGAAAAAACAAACATTGCAATTACTTTGTATTGATCTTTTCCTTGTCTATATTCTCTAAGTTGTATATCAGTGTAGTAAAGTTGTGTTTAGTACAAGCGTTCGGAGAAATGGGTCAGATTTACACAAATCATGGAAGCCGAAAGTTTAACAGGAGCATCTGTAACCTCATCAACCCTACTGTTTGCCTTTCTAAGAACATGACTTATGACTGCGTACACAAACATAGAAAGTCTTCATCAGTGAAGAAGAATAGTGGGCGCAAACCCAAAAGTGAATGATAGAGAGCACTGAGCATGGGACAAACATCACAGAACTACTGCAGCAAAGTGATAGCAAACCTCAATATTCACCTTGAAGATCCGTTTTTACAAAAACCAACCACTGAGAGCTTCACAAAGCCAACACCTATGAAAAATCTGCAATTGCTAAAACTTTCATTCCAGATACCGATCCTAAAATGAGAAAACTATGGAGTCGGAGCACCGAGATGCACCTGATCTGCCCTGGCCAGACAAGTCACCTGACTTCAATATTATCTGAAGCAGAAGCTAATTTACTCCTCCAAAATCTCTTAAAGCGGCTGGCAGATGTTCTGATACATTCATGATTGACCATTCAATTTGAGACTATTCAGAAGTATGTGAGTCTATTATATAACAACTTAATAATCAAATATTGATGATATTAGTCCTTAAGAAATTGTATACTATGACATATTACACACTGATGACTGAAGTAATGGCTACTGAAAATTCAGCTTTGCATCACAAGAACAAAATATTTGTAAAATAGTTTAAAAATACTAAAATACAAAAAAGAATACTTTAACATACTACTGTATTTTGCTTAAATAAATTAAATCCTGGTGAACAAAAATACACTCAAAAACTTTAAATATTATAAAAACTTTGGAGAAAATATATATATATACAGTTCATACAGTAGATAATATAAACAGATAAATATATATGTGTGTGTATATGTATATATATATATATATATATATATATATATATATATATATATATAAATGCATTCATGCATTTATTTTTGAAAAGCCTTTAAAACATGTTACAGCTCATTTTAAGGCATTGGCTCATTTGTCCCAGCTTTAAAAGTTCCTGTTTTGCTAAGGCAACTGTGTTCTTTATTCATGCCGGCTGTAAGTTATACCTACCCCGGTAAACAAGTCCTGAATGCAGATAGCGCCCGCCTTGATAAATAATACAGACGAGTGATTGCTTTTAAAAAGGCTCGACGCTGAGTTGTGGAGCATGTCAGAGAGAGAATAATAGGGTTGGTTCTCTGAGGTAAACACAGCCTTAAATCAACAAACGCATTTTCAGCAGCAGAATAATGAAAAATGATTCATCAAAATGCAGATCAAAACGTCTCAGGTTACGTATGTAACCATGGTTCCCCGAGTGGGGAACGAGACACTGCGTCCCCTAGGGGACACTATGGGGAACGCCTCCAGCGTGACTCGTGCCTGAAGAAACATATGAAAAAACACCATCCGTTGGCCGGCGACAGCCCATGACGTCACTACCGGCGCGACCACAATATAAGGACGGCCGGGTGAATACATCATTCGCTTCTTCGTCTGAAGCTTGCGTCCGAAGCATGGCCCCAAAGCCTAGGGGACGCAGTGTCTCGTTCCCCACTCGGGGAACCATGGTTACATACGTAACCTGAGACGTTCCCCTTCATGGGAACTTCGAACTGCGTCCCCTAGGGGACACTATGGGGAACGTTATACCCACGCCGCCATGCTGAGGGGAATGCAAGCCAAACTCCCGCAGGAGGCGAGCACAAGTTAACTCTACCATTTGGCTCAGGGAGTTGCCCCTGTTTGGACGGTTGATGCTGTCAGTGACATTATCCTCCTTTGGCCAAAAACCCGAGCTGCATACCTGAAGTACTTACCTGCTAGGTGCTGGCATTACCGGACCCAAGGTAGAGCTCACAGGTTTGGAATCATTCTTATACAGAAAGATTCCTTTAAGGGGATAGGGCCAAGTACCTAGTGGTAGCCACTAGGTCCTGGCCGGTCACTAGGGGCTACCGCTTGCTCTACATGAGCTTGCTGAGGGAGCTGTCTCAACAGACCCCTTGGTAGCATTACCCTTTTTAAACCAAAATATTTGGTTACATGGAGTGGGGCCCAAGGCACAAACCGGGGCTTGACCAACTCAAATAAGGGCACGAAGCTGCGCGCGTAACCCTACCCCTAAGGGTTTTTAGAAAGAAAGCAGAACATTCGATGTGCTAACTTACCACTGGGTGGATTTTAGAAAAATGCCCAAAGTCTAGCGTGTGCATTTACCATAGCATGGATTTTAGAAAGAACGCAGAACATTGATGTGCGATCTTACCACTAAGTGGATTTTAGAAAGTGCCCATTGCTTTAGCGTGTGCACTTATATATATTTTACGTTCTATGTCGGGGAAATAGATGCTCAGAAGGGAGCTGTATGCTCATAGATGACCCTCTAAGATGAGGGGAGCAATGCTAGCTCGACCCACCAGGCGAGCGATCTACCCCGAACTCTGGAAGTGGGGAAACTTCCGATTCTCAACAGGAGCGGCATGCTCATAGGTGACCCTCTATAGCGAGGGGAGCAATGCTAGCTCGACCAGCAAGGCAAGCGAACTACCACAGAGCTTTGAGGAGCGGAAAACTCATTCCTCAGAATGAGCTCAGACGCTCCGAAGGGAGCGGCATGCTCATAGGTGACCCTCTAAGTGAGGGGAGCAACGCCAGCTCTACCAATAGCGAGCTCTGGAGAGCGGAGAACTCATTTGAGAGAGAACTCAAATGCTCAGGAGTGGTGCCCAAGGCACAAACCGGGGCTTGACCAACTCAAATAAGGGCACGAAGCTGTGCACGTAACCCTACCCTTACGGGATTTTAGAAAGAAAGCAGAACATTCGATGTGCTAACTTACCACTGGGTGGATTTTAGAAAAGTGCCCAAAGTCTAGCGTGCGCACTTACCATAGCATGGATTTTAGAAAGAACGCAAAAACAATTGATGTGCGATCTTACCACTAAGTGGATTTTAGAAAGTGCCCAGAGTTTAACGTGTGCACTTATATATTGGTATTACGTTCTACTTGAAGCGGTCACAGAGCTCTGGGGAGCGGAGAACTCATTCTACAGAATGAGACCTATAACGAGCTCTGGAGAGTGGAGAACTCATTCCTCAGAATGAGAAGGCACTCCGCCGCTCAGAAAGGAGCGGCAAGCCCAACCATGAGCTCTGGAGAGCGGGGAACTCATTCCTCAGAATGAGAGGGAACTCCCCGCTCAGCAGGGAGCGGCATGCTCATAGATAACCCTCTATAGTGAGGGGAGCAATGCTAGCTCGACCAGCAGGGAGAGCAACCTATCACAGAGCTCTGGGGAGCAGAGAACTCATTCCTCAGAATGAGCTCAGATGCTCCGAAGGGAGCGGCATGCTCATAGGTGACCCTCTAAGTGAGGGGAGCAACGCCAGCTCTACCAATAGCGAGCTCTGGAGAGCGGAGAACTCATTTTGAGAGGGAACTCAACACTCAGGAGTGGAGCCCAAGGCACAAGCCGGGGCCTGACCAACTCAAATAAGGGCACGAAGCTGCGCGCGTAACCCTACCCTACGGGATTTTTAGAAAGAAAGCAGAACATTCGATGTGCTAACTTACCACTGGGTGGATTTTAGAAAAGTGCCCAAAGTCTAGCGTGTGCACTTACCATAGCATGGATTTTAGAAAGAACGCAGAACACTTGATGTGCGATCTTACCACTAAGTGGATTTTAGAAAAGTGCCCAGAGTTTAACGTGTGCACTTATATAATGGTATTACGTTCCACTTGGAACGAAGAAGTACTCATCCCTTGGAGTGAGAGTCTCAGACGCTCAGAGAGGAGCGGCATGCTCATAGATGACCCTCTACAGTGAGGGGAGCAGTGCTAGCTCTACCGATGAGGAGCTCTGGAGAGCGGAGAACTCAGTCTTCCGAGTACGGGAGCTCGGATGCCCAGAAAGGAGCGGCATGCTCATAGGTGACCCTCTATGGTGAGGGGAGCTATGCTAGCTCAACCAACTAGGAGAGCAACCTCTCACAGAGCTCTGGAGAGCCGAGAACTCATTCGTCAGAATGAGAGGGGGACTCAGACGCTCAGAAGGGAGCGGCCTGCTCATAGATGACCCTCTAGATGAGGGGAGCAAAGCTAGCTCGACCAGCACGAGCTCTGGAGGGCGGAGAACTCATTCCTCAGAATGAGAGGAAACTCAGACGCTCAGACGGGAGCGGTATGCTCATAGATGACCCTCTAGGTGAGGGGAGCAAAGTTAGCTCTACCGACAGCAAGCTCTGAAGGGCGGAGAACTCATTCCTCAGAATGAGAGGGAACTCAGACGCCCATAAGGGAGCGGCATGCTCATAAGTGACCCTCTATGGTGAGGGGAGCCATGCTAGCTCGACCAATACGGAGAGCGACCTATCACAGAGCTCTGGAGAGCGGAGAACTCATTCGTCAGAATGAGAGGGGGACTCAGACGCTCAGAAGGGAGCGGCCTGCTCATAGATGACCCTCTAGATGAGGGGAGCAAAGCTAGCTCGACCAGCACGAGCTCTGGAGGGCGGAGAACTCATTCCTCAGAATGAGAGGAAACTCAGACGCTCAGACGGGAGCGGTATGCTCATAGATGACCCTCTAGGTGAGGGGAGCAAAGTTAGCTCTACCGACAGCAAGCTCTGGAGGGCGGAGAACTCATTCCTCAGAATGAGAGGGAACTCAGACGCCCATAAGGGAGCGGCATGCTCATAAGTGACCCTCTGTGTGAGGGGAGCAGTGCTAGCTCTACCCATGAGGAGCTCTGGAGCGGAGAAACCATTCCTCAGAGTGAGGGACGCCTAGAAGGGAGCGGCATGCTCTAAAATGACCCTCTGTGGTGAGGGGAGCAATGCTAGCTCGACCAACAAGGAGAGCAACCTATCACAGAGCTCTAGGGAGCGGAGAAACTCAGACACTCAGAGTGAGAGGAAACTCAGACGCTCAGAAGGGAGCAGTATGCTCATAAATGACCCTCTAGGTGAGGGGAGCAATGCTAGCTCTATCAATCAGGGAGAGCAATCTATTGGTTGCAGGGGAATTAGAGAGGATCAAGAGGGCCGATGCCCCCCTAAGGGAAGGAGTAGATGTCTTACTCTAGTCCGGACGAAAGTGTCATATAGGACGCTTCATCCGGAACACCTCCCTCAGGTTTTGCCTCTCTCTGACCCATGCCTCTCTTCAGCCCTACCCGCAGGCGGGGGAGGGGCATGAGTCGCGAGACTAGCCTTCTGAGCCCATCTCTGATCCCCAGACCGAGATGGGCTAGGACCCCTGGTTGTTCGGGCTCATACCTGGACTTTATAGAAAGCCGTATCCAGGTCTTTCAGCAGATCAGTCTGGTACGCCTGAAGCACCGCCATAGTGTGCAACGAAGCGACGATCTGACCTGCTGCTGCATATGCCCTGCCATTTAAGCAAGATTCAGGGGCTTAGATGGCAAGGAGGGAGCCTTGAGAGAGGATGTCTCGCCCACAGCGAGATAAACTGGCTATCATCTCTTGCACAGGGGGCATCCCCTCATAGCCATTTTCACGCACCTCAATGTCAGCATAACTAGTATGCTGAAACCTATGAATACGAGAAAAATAGCTTTTTTTTTTTTTTTTTTTTACTCCTTCTCAACCTCCACATCAAGATTTATGAAGAAGGAAGGCTCGCTCGAGCTGGGGATTTATGGCCAGAAAGATTTATTTTTATGATCCATAACCTCCAAAAACTCATTCATATGCAGTGCAGGAGGATTGAGAGGGTTTAGTCTCAACTTCCTCACCCTCAAACATCTCCTGCTCTTCCTGGGCATAACCCAGCAGAGCACTAACCGCTGAATCTGATGATGTCAGAAAGATCGCATCATCACAATCCAGCAGCTCACTCTCGTTCTCGGCCGACGCACGCGAAAAGGGGCGGTCCTTCTCTAACTCATCGGCCATATCCAACTGCGAACCCCGCGATTTCAATCGCCTCCGTGCCTCGGCAGCGGTGGGTATCGAATCGCGGGAAGCAGACGGCTGCCCCTCTTTCCTCGAAAAGAGGGACAGACGAGAACGGAGCTCTCACAGTGCACGCAGATTGCCCCCTCAAAGACATCGCGTGCGTGCTCTTCGCCCAAACAACAGACGCAACGATCGTGTGTGTCATCGGGTGTCAAATAACGAGGACACGGATCCACACACAATCTCAAACGCCTTGCTAGTGCTCGCCATGATAAATAAAGGAAAACTGTATTCCTACCAGAATGCACGTTTCTTCAAACAGACCAGTCAGTGAAGACGAAAAAGCTAATGATGTATTCACCCGGCCGTCCTTATATTGTGGTCGCGCCGGTAGTGACGTCATGGGCTGTCGCCGGCCAACGGATGGTGTTTTTTCATATGTTTCTTCAGGCACGAGTCACGCTGGAGGCGTTCCCCATAGTGTCCCCTAGGGGACGCAGTTCGAAGTTCCCATGAAGGGGAACATGATTTACATCTTTTGCATGGTTTACAAGGCACCTTTATAACACAAACAAGGACAAACAAAGGACACCCCTATTCTTCACTCAGCCAAAAATCGCTTGAAACTTCAGGCACAGGAAAAGTACAATAATAGCTCAAATACAGCCTCAACAAAAGCCTTAGCATCAGAGACCTACACCAGAACAGCCTCAGTGAGAAGTACCTTCAATGATAGCGTGCAGCAGTGCTTGTTACAGTTTCTCTTCTTCTGAAGTCGTGTTAGTTAAAGTGCTTTTCTAGCTGTCAGCATGAGCACTGAAGTCTGAGACAGAGAACCCTAGCGTTCATTTCCTCGCAGATTAGCTTCCTTTGTGAAAAAGAAGTGTGCTTAACTGAATGCACACTTATAGTGTGTGCTTCAAATCTTATAAGTATTATTTAAAAAAAGAAATGTACTTACAGATATTATAATATTAATGAAAAATGTCCACTTGTACTTAAAGAGCAATTATACTTGACTTCACTTTAAGATCACTTGACTATATTTCTTAACACTTTATTACACGTTTGGAAAGCACACTTTGCATTAATTTAAAGTTTTACTTTGATTGTTTTATGATCTTTTGACATGCTTTACAGAAGTACACTTATTCTGATGTGTTAACTAACAAACTGAAGTACATGTGAAATACTTGAATATAGACTTAACTGTGTTATTTAATATTACACTGAAAGATAATATATTTTAATTGTACTAAATTGCAACTTCCTCATTATAAACGTGCAATTACAAATATATTTAAATGCATGACATACACGTTTGAATCAAAATAAAAGTATATTTTTGTTTACTATACATTATTGTCTACACATGTCAGTACACTTGCATATTTCTATAGAATTATGCAATTGCATAAAGATGTACTTAAGTCAAAAAAGCACCCTAAAGTTCAACAGTAACACATTACAACACTTTTAGTTATAGTTAACTACCTACCTACTTGTGACTACAATAAAGTTCCCTTTGTTATACAACAGTTAACATGAACAATGAAAAATACTTAATTTTATTTGATGTTATTTTCAACATTTACTAATACATTATTAAATCTAAAGCTGTCTCAGTTAATGTTACGTAATGGACTTGAACTAACAACTATAACAGCAGTATTTGTATTAACTAACATTAAGTACTGTAGCAAATGTACTGTAACAATCACTAACTAACTAATGAAACCTTATTGTAAAGTGTTACCATTCAACATAACTAAAATACATATCCATGTACTTTTAAATAACAAAGTTAAGTTTCTTTAAAACATTACATTTAGTTTGCACTAAGTGCAGTATATTCTTTTAATGTTTATTATTTCCTTTATAAGCACTGTTATTTTTTTTACAAAGATTCATTGTTGATATAGAAATACACGGCATTAAACCTCAAACAGAATGCATTTATAATAAAGCTTTGAAATGCACAGAACAATCAGGCACTTTAAAAATGAATAGATGTATTTATGCTGCTTGATGTTTTGTACAATGCAATTGTAAACAATGGAAATACTGAGATGATGCTATTATAGTGATTAAAGCTATTATAGATTAATTGTACATGGAACAATCCAATAACAGAAAATTGACAATAACATACAAAAGTTGTTGACGATTATGTGACATGCTGATGTAGATCACTGAGCTATGGATTTATAGTCATGCTAAAGCTGAATTACACTAGAGTTTGGGGACAGGTGGAGTCGTGGGGGAAGTGGATTTGCCCATTTTGCGAGGTCATGCCAACCCCTGCTCTCACGGTTAATTAGCCTGACCCAACTGCTGTGCTGTCTTTAACAGACAAATTCTATTTAGATGAAAACTTTACATGCACTTGTTACAGAGACCTATCAGAATGTATATACATTTCAAAAAACAGTTACATGGAAGCTAGCGGCTACTTTTTGTTGGTCCAAGGTTGTATACCAGTTCTAACATATAGAAGCCTAAAATGCCTATAAAACATACAAGCAAACAAACAAATAAATAAATACAATTTAATTTTAAAAAAATTATCACAATTTTTTTTTTTTAAATGTACATCTCACAATTCTGACTTTTTTAAAATTCTGAATTTAAATCTCACAATTCCGTTTTTATGAGTTCTCAATTCTGACTTTAATTTTAATTCTCGATTTTGAGTTTACATCTCAAAAAATAGATTTTTTTTCTTTCTTGTTTTTAGAATTTTGAGTTAATATTTATCAATCCACAATTTTTATCATATTTTGACTTTATATTTCGCAATTCTGTTTTCTTTTTTTTCACTACAAAATAAAATCTCAATCCTGAGAAAAAACTAAGTTTTCTCAGAATTGTGATAAAAAATTACAAAATTGTGATTATACAAGTGCAGAATTGTGAGGAAATGTCTCAGTTGTAGGATAAAAGTTACAATTACTTTTTTTTAAATGAGTTTCAATAAACTATTTAAACAGGATTGTCAATCTTGTTAAAAACAAATACCCAACTATTAATCCCATTGAGCAAACCATGTATACCAGTATATATCATCTGATGATCATAAATGAGCAGTTTGAACCAGATGGAAACCATGTACCCGTCTAAACCAGCTAGAAAAGCAGGTGGGGGGGGGGGGGCTACCAGGTACTGTATGCTGCATGGTTAGAAATGGAAAGTAATACACAGCCCTATCCAAGTTTTACAGTCAATAATAGGCAATAAAGTGACTCTCAGTCTGCAGTCATTCGCTTTAAGAGTATGATGAAAACCCAGAGCCTTTAAGCCAACGTGAAAGATTTCAAGCCTGAACAAAGGAAGAGAAGACTATGCAGTGCCGGGGAGGAATATATCTCCACATCTGTCCATATTAAATGTGAATTTTCATCTGAAGTACCACAGAGATTGCATTCGATCAGTATGCGGCTTTATATGCAGATCATGATGCAATATCTTTCTTTGGTGTTATGAGAAGATGAATTCCTGCATCCACCCACAGCGCTGGCAGCTGAACAACAGGGAGTAAAACTCAACCGCCACTCACCGCTTATCCACGCTGCCTTAGGGTCGTGTGCCTGGAGCGTCCCGCTGAAGATGTCCTCAATCGTGACTTTCTTCTTGGAGGCCAGACTGTCATCCTCAGCTGTGAGCAGAACATTTGGACAATATTACAAGAACAGGCAAGAAAATAAAAGTTTGTCAAAGTGAACTGCTGGAAAACCTTTTAAATAGTTTTACATTTGAAAATTACAAAGGTGTTACACAGACAGACAAGCATCCCTCGTGTAGAGCCCCCCTGTAGAGAACTTCAGATCTTTGAAGTAAATAAATGCATACTATAATATATATTAATAGTTAAATTAATACATTTCAAATGTACTAAATTGCAGCTTTATAATTATAAATGTATAATTGCAAATATAAATACATGACATACAATATTTTAGTTTACTATGAACACTTGTCAGTACGTTCAGCAGTACTTTAACCATATGGCAAAGACAATAAAAATGATTGTGAAATAAAAAAAGCAAGATGTACTTAAATATTTTTAAAAAGTGGGTTTGGTCTAGCATGATATATAATTGCATTTAATATAAATGTAATATATAAAAACAATACATATAATACATTCAACATTAAAAGTGGTGTTTTCCCCCAGATTAGTGGTCTGCCAGCTGAATGTGTTTTCTAGCCACTGTCCTAGTGTACACCTGCAAACCTGAAATAGCTCCTCCATATTTCAGCACTGAAAAAAACTGTTAAAGAAACTCCTTTTCACTCAGAAATTACTGGTACATAAAACAGAAATGTCAACCATTTTAATTAAACAATTCATTTTTGAAGCAGAAAGACTGAAAAATAGGATAAAGCATAATTAGAATGAGAAATACAATTTTCTTGCAAAGCATACAACAGCTCGTTTCATTCAGTAAGGATGCCATAACAACGAGTTTCTATCAAACAATGAAAGGAGTGCTTGAAGTATTTTGTAAGTTATGTAGAAAAATCATATTTGCCCCCAGTGTTCTTGTTTACAGATTCTGATTTATTATTCACAGCACATTTGCTCTTCGAGCTTAGGTTTGTGAGTTTAAAACAGTAGTGTTCAGGTTTTCCTCAAACTTCACATTTTGAAAGTAACTCTGGAATTTGTGTCATAAACCGCCTCCATCGGGCCCCACGAGACCACCACCAAAAAAACAACAACCTGAAAACAACAAGTTTTTTTTTTTTTTTTGTATAAATGTATGCATAGCTCCCACTATATTGTCTGGCTTCTGTCTCTGGAGATCTGGCTTCAGCAAACAACTCCCTCGCTGGTCCACAGGGCCACAGCCAATTACTAGAGCTGACATGAGGAGCAGGGCGAGACTGGGGCTCCCAAGTGTGTCTCATTCTATTTAGAGCTCTATTGATCCGCACATTGATCTAATCAGCCAGAGGTTTTTGTTATTAGACGACTGGACGCTCTCCCACATAGTTTGTCTCTCTACATAACAAGTCTCCATTCAGGAGTTTAACACTTTGCAACTGGATACAAAGAGTAGAAGTAAGAAAGGCAAAGTGGAATGACATTTAATTTCTTCATACAGCATATGGAATAAATGTGATTATAACAGTACTGATATCCTGAGCTAAAACTAAAACTTAAAATAATAATAATAATGTTAAAAAATCTGTAATTGGAAAAAGGATGACACGAGTCATGGCAAAATACAATATGATTTCCCATTTACTCATCACTTTATTTAACTATATTATCTTCAACTTAATTTTTTCATAACTTAATATTTTAGAATAGAGCTTTATTGCCAGGTATGTTTACACATACGAGGAATTTGTTATAGAGACAGACGCTCCACAGTGCAACAGAATGACTGCAACAGGACAAGTTAAGTCAGTTTAATATAATTTAAAGTTAAGTCAAGTTAAGTCAGTTTTTAAGTCAGTGTATATAATTTAAGGGTGAAATAACTTGTACAGCAAGTTTGATTATACATAAAGTTTAAGGCAACAACTAAACTCAAGTTTTTACATTGAAGTAAATAGAAATTGTATAGTGTTAAAATGAAGCTCAAATAAAATAAAAATAGCTTAAAAACCTTTAAAAAATTAACTTAAGTTTTTAAGTTGAAGTTGATGGAAATGTTACTTTGAAATAAAGCTAAAATAAAAAAAATTATTAATTAAATATTAGATTAGAAACTGAAAAAAATAAGAAATGTTGCTTGTTGAAGTACTAAAATTAGTAAATAAAAATAACAACAAGCCATGTACACAGATATTATACATATTATATATATATGTTAATCAATAAAAAATCAATAAAATCACAAAAAAAATCAATAAAACTACAAATAGAATGATAGCTGAAAAAATTGAAATAAAAGCTCTTAATAAACGCTACTGTATATAAACGGTATATAAGTAGGATTAGTACTCAATATAATACTCAAAATAACCCTGGTACGTTTAGATATCTTTCTGCAAGCCCCACACAAGGAAACCGCTCACCCTCAATTAGGTGAGGGTTAATAATTAGTTCACTCATTCCTTGAGGCGAATCCTAATTTAGCTTCTCTATCAATTGATCCATGTTTGCATACATACTCTCTCACTCGTGTTTGACAAAATATATATTTAACTGGACTCTGGGGAAACATGGTGGCCCACTTTTCTTGTGTTAAAGTACAGTCATATAATACATGATTTACTAATTACTAATTACCCTGGAAAAATACTATAATTGAACCCAGAACCAGGAATATTTTGGCTGCAGCAGCTGCTTGGCATCTTCATGACTTTGTCTCTCCTGCGTTAACACAGTTTTACTATGATACAAAATGATCTAAGTGTACAAAATACAGCAAAACAATAACTGATAAACAATACCAGAAGTTAATTATTCAAACTATTGAGGAAAACCTCACATGTTTCTCCACAGACACAAAAAAACAGAACTAAACGAGCCAGTTGTTGACATATACAGTATGAAGATCTGAGCTGCTTGT